>JAVDPK010001036.1:483140-493277 GCA_034780415.1 Cichlasoma orientale | reverse complement strand
TGTGTGTGTGTGTGTGTGTGTGTGTGTGTGTGTGTGTGTGTGTGTGTGTGTGTGTGTGTGTGTGTGTGTCATTAGAACTACAGTGGTTAGGGGAAGTTTTAATGATTTTACTGAACTGAAACATTAGACAATACTGTGACTGACTCTTTATCATTAAAATCTTTCCTCCTTTCAACCTCACATTGAGATAAAATCCAATTCATCACCTCATTAGAAAACCAACCAGCATCTTCCGGAGCAACAGTCTAATTAAAACACTCGAAAGTCGGATGGCTGAGGTTTGATCAAGTCAACATCAGACAAAATAATCACAGAGTGACGGTAAAACTCATCGCCGAGAGCGCGCCGTCATTAATCACGATGCACAGCAATATCTAATATTATCGGCGGAGGCTAGACTTTGAGGGTAAGTCACCCAAAAATGCCGCTGTTAGCAACTGGCCTCTTAACCCAATTTCCTTCTGGTGCAGCATCCTGGCGATGTATTACTTTGAATACAGGCGAGCTCTCAACCTGATCAGTTGTCAGCAGACTATTTTGGCATCCGCAAATTGAAAGGCTACATTAGGCAGATGGAAAATGGACACAGAAGCAGACTGGTAGGCCAGAGGAAAGAGATGGAATGAAAAACTGTCACTGGGTCCCTCGATACAGAAAATTACTCGCATATCGAGTTCATTTTCATCAAGATGTTCATAGCGAGCGCCACAAACCTTTTAACTCTCCTCTGATCAGCGGAGATGACAAAATACTACAGCACATACTTGTCTGTGAAAATCATGGAATTAAGTGCTCTTTTTGGTAAGTGCATTACTGAACTCTTCAGAGAGTTAAAAGGCAAATTAAATGTGAAAAACCCGCAGCTCTAGTTTTTAATTATTTTTCATGCAAAATAGATCTTCGGGAATATATTCGGCGCTTCGCTCCCGTGCAGGTTCGGGGAGAGGCCTTGGTTATTAAACTGACCAAACAGACACGCACTGAGCAAAGAAGGAGAAATAAATATATGAGCACTGAGGCAAAATGTAATTAAGCGACAGAAAATGGATTTTCGCCCTTTGTCTTGATGATCTATTGTTTGCCAACATTTAAGGACTCCTATTTAAACAGCCTGTTAAAGGTCCAGAAGCAAAAGGGACGTCCATGAGTGCAAAATTATCATATTTCTGTGAGGAGCTGTACGCCAGAGGTTACTCGAAATTATGTGACAACATGAAAGGCAATTCATGTTTAGAAGAATGACGATGCTGAGGAAATTGATTGTTAGAGGTTCACGTGTGCAAAAGTTTACTTATTTATTTATTTATTATTTATATAATTGGGTGCATTTGTGGGTAATTTTGTCATGCTGGCCACTGAGGAGCACCTACTTTGTGCTGGACCTTCCACAGCTAATCTTATGTGAAACAAAAATCCATATTAAGATTTTCTGCTTCCCCTGGTTTACGATAATCACCGGCGTGTGTTCGGTTGGCCGTAGACACATCATCGGTATCCAGAGCACATATACAAGAGGTAAGAGGGGGGATGGAGGGAGAGACAAATGCAGAGAAAGAGAGGGAACATGAGGGAAAGAGGAACGGCAGAGATACTGACAGCCTTGGAAGTGTAGAAATGGATGGTGGGTAAAGCCTTCCAGCCCTCAGGAAAACAGAGGTGGGATTTTCAGGTGGGTGGTGAAATTGCTTCAGTAAAGTTGGAGACAGGCCTTGCCCACAATTGATGTCCCTCATCTTTGAAACTTTATTCAACTCCGATACTCGATTCAGCTCTGTCACCGAGTGAACTCAAAGGGCCGGTGAAAAAAGCTCATTACGCACAACAGGGACATCTCAGAAAGTCAGCCCGCAAACAGCGGTCAGCTCTAAAAAGACTGTACCGATGGACATCGCTGAGCATAAGCACATCGCTGTTGCACATCGGTGGAAGACGTTTTCCTGTCACACGAATTAGACGTGTGCTCTGCACTCTAATTATTTCAGACAGGTTTTCATGACATCAATTTAAAGCACTCCCTATATTGAGATCTATCCGATAATTTCCAGGAGTCCACTAACACTAAGCTACTCGTCCAGCAAATAGATAAACAAATCAATCATATTAATGCCATATATAGTCAATTATAATGTATCTGAGGCTGTCCTACTTCTTAATTCAGACAGTGCTGCCTTAAGGATATCTTGTTCTGCATGACTAGTCTGAGTTATTTAGTGTCTGTGCATGTGGCATATTTCAAAGCCACAGGCGGGAGATCTCAATGCATTGTGTTGAGTCTAAATCCAGAGTTCGCATTACATTTGCAATCTTTGCTGCCACTCTCGTGACATTAATCTACAAGCAAGTGCGTATTTCTATATGTATGCAGGCATCACAGCGTATTTGGACAGGCTCTTTGGGTGTCGTGGGGATGGTGGAGCTCCTCGTGGATTTGGGGCAAGCCCAACAGTTCCCAGATCTGCGCAATGACACGGTCAATGATGTGTCCTTGTTATAGTTCCATCTTGAAAAGCTACTGATGCATACCAATATATTACTGTAAAAATGTATTAGGTAAACAATAAGCACGGCTGTCCACCTCATAAAGTCTACATTCCTTTTACCTGTTCTATCATTTTAACCACACGGCATGCAACCACAATCTGGTATAAATATTTGCTCAACATCAATAGATCCTGCTATATGTAGCTAATGGTATGTGTCACATAATGGCCTCGTTAAAGTGTTGCCAGTTTCAGCTTCGCACCGCGCAGCCGCTGCAGAGGTGGCGCACGGCTGACACGAGTGCGAAAGACAAATCAGTGTAGTGGTATTAATGGGAGTTGCTCTGACAGGGAGCCTTGCTGACCTTGGTGTTATCTCTGCGACCTCATGCATGATTGATAAATAAAAATGAAACTCAAGATGTCTCCCAAAGCCGAGGCATCTAATCTCATTACGAGCTGGTTCTTTTTGGCAAAAATAAGAACAGACCTGTTTGGTCTCGGCCGGCGAGGCAATAAATTTTGAAGCACTTTCAGGGTTTGCACAGTCGGGCGGGGAGTAGAGATACAAAATAATATTTCTGCAACGTGTCTTCACCTCAATGACAACTGGATTCGCTGACAGGTAATAGAGCACAGATGTCACCTTTTGTTACCATATACAAAGCGGACTGAAAAAGTTACTTCATATGGGATTTTATAAATGCGTCTCCACTTTTCCTTGAGCAAATTGTTTACAATAAAGGTTATGAACTATTGGGGGGGGGGGGGACGGGGGACGCAGTGTTTACCCTTAACATCACAAGATCCTCTGAAGCTACAATTCTGAATTAGATCTGTAAATAAAACGTCTCAGCTGCAGGAGCATTTTTTGTATGTGACTTGGCGCCATTTAGAGCTTTAGATGAAGAACAGCTATCGCTGGAAATCGAGCCTTTGTCAATATATGCTGGAGCAACATTATAAAAGTTGTGTTACGATGTAGCCAATTTCATAACAGGCAGCATTGTTTTGAACTGTTAATCAATAATGCTCCCGGCCTCGGAATGTTTATTCATAGATTCTCGTATTTGTTTCAGAGACATCTCAGATCTCTGATAACTTCAAGATTAATTACTACGCAGCAGTGTGTGTGTGTGTGTGTGTGTGTGTGTGTGTGTGTGTGTGTGTGTGTGTGTGTGTGGCTATCCATGTGTCCACTCCTATGACCTAGCAAAGGGTTTTACCAGGCAGAGGGTAACGTAAAACCAGAGGAGTTGTTTTCGTGTCTCTTTCTATGATCTGTCTGTGAGGGATGATGATCCTTATAATTACTTCCATGAACACATGATAGAACCATGCGCTGTGTATTATTTCGCTCAAGAAGACTGAGGTAAACTCTCTGGTATGGTTATGGCAAGGCTGTTCAGTTATTTTTTGCAGCTCCTTTTCCAAACCCTACGTGCTTTAATGTGTTTCAGGATGGATAAAACGGTATTTGTACTTCGGCTGGACAAAATGATCACACAATTAGCCACAAGTCCTTTTTTTTTTTGGTAGGAATAAGAACAAACTGGCCAAACCAAAGGAAAATATAGTATTCCGAGGGGGGCAGAGTTGTTCTTGATTCCTCAAATGTTTTCAGCTGGTGTTTAAAGTGGGCGTCACGAATTACTGTACAGAGTGCGGCCTAATCCATCGTGCTTGGCTTAAATTACCACCAGCAGAATATCTCGTTTCAGGGTTTTACAGGTTAGCCTAACTGTGATCACAGCCTATAACGTCGTGTCAAAAGTCACAGCAGAATTTTGGCGTCTTTTGAGATCCAAACACACATTCAGATAAAACAGGAGTTTACACTTGATCTGAGCTTCACTGTACCCAGCTTGGGGCCTTCGGCACTTGGGAAATGCATGATTTATGTATATATTCCTTCTTTTGTTTCTTGATCTATTTATATACACATAGAACGCGCACATACAAATAGCACAGAGCCAGCTAAAAGAGGCTTATGTTGGCTTTATCATTATCCTGTCCAACACAAAAGAGTCGTGAACCGTTTTTTTCTTTGCATGTTTCTTTCTGAGCACTTCATTTTTTTTAATCACACAAAATATGAATTTGTGTGCTGTCTATATGTGAGCTTGATGTGATGGCTATGAGTTATATACTATGAAACTATCTGTGCTGTGGGGGTAGATAACGAGCAGTCACACTCCATCCATCCATCCATCCATCCATCCATCCATCCATCCATCCATCCCCCGATTCAGGACAGAAATCAAACTCATCATCTTGAATTTTTCCACCCTGTTGCCACAGATATTCCCACTTTGTCTCTTCTTCTTATTGATATATGGTAACGTCTATAATAGTGCTATTAGAGGACACACAATTTACATTTTAATTATTAATTTATATGCTAATTATTTTTGTATAAGTTGCTCATCTATAAACCAATGATACATTTTGATGAACGGCCTGTTTTAGTAACAATTTCTTATTGTTTTGACTGAACAATACATTTCCTACCATGCAAGGAAAACTTGTAACACTGTAACTGCAAATATTGGATATTTGATTAAAAAAAAACACTTTGGTAAATATTTGCGTTAACGTTTTATCTCTCGCACCAATATGACAGCATCACAGCAGCATCGGCTATAACAAACTTAAGGTTTATTAATCTATTATTAATCATTTTTGCAGATCTGATATTGTTGAACTCACATATGCATCAACCAAAGTTTTCTGCAGTTATTCAAATGCAGTAACACATTGAAACAATTCTAAAACTATTCATTCCAAATGAAACAGCTTTACAGACATAACAGATGAACCTGATCTGATTAATGACTGACCGTCTGGATGAGTTTTCTGCTGAAACTGAACTGGAAAAATCCATAATCTTTTAATACACAAAAAGTGTGGAATACAAAGTACCTACTTCTAAGTACATATGTAAAATGCACAATTCCCCCTTCAGCAGATGGCTTTGAAAACAAACTCATAAATTATTCTGCAGAGTGACACCACAGCGAAGTAACAATAAGGAAAACAGATTTCTGCCTGTAGATGTGCAAGAAAATTATCAAAAAATTGATGTAAATAATACTTAACAAACAGGCTCACTTGTATATTTGCAAAATGAAAATATCCACTCAATAGACAATTTGGGCATATTCACAACTAATGCCTGAGTGTGTCTGATCGATATCAGTGGCAGAAAAAAAAATCTTTTTTTTCTCCTCCATTTTCTTTCCTCACTGTGGTGCCATGGAAACATGAGGTTGTATATTTAGCTTTGATGCTGAGCAAAAATACTAGATTGTTGGACTGAACGCAGGTGATGCAGTGGTTAGTACTGTCACCTCATAGGAAGAAGGTCCTGGGTCAGAATGTGCACGTGGGGCTTCTCTGTGTGGGGTTTGTATGTTCTCCATGTGCGTGAGTACTCCAGCTTCCTCCCGCAGCCCAAAGACGTGTATGTTGGGGTAACTGGTGATTCTATATTGGCTGTAGGTGTGAATGATGTCACCGAGTGAACACGTGCCGTCCGCTGGCAGGTGTGAAAAGACAGATTCACAGTGATACATTTGTATCCATTAGCACAGTTTGCAGGCGTCCACATGTTGTAGTTCTTTATTGTCACCAGGGGGCAGTGTCACGAACAAGGGGTCTGTGGGCTGCTCCTGTGCTCTTTTTGGTCCTTCAGCCAGCCACAGAGACGTGTGACGTTATAAAATATAAAGAGCTGAAGGGAAATTTGTTTCAAAAACAATAAAAAGTGTCCACTGCTGTCACCATCTCGGTTGCAAAAACCCCCCAAAAAACCCAGATGTGACCAGGAGGGGCAACCTGTGACTGACAACTCTTTAGCCAATCAGTGTGCAGATCCATACCACAGATAATCGTCCATTTGGAAACATGGTATGATTTACAAAATAGAAATGATTTTTTTATGCAGTGTGACTCAAAATGTGTGACGGAGCTCATAAATTCAGCAGGAAAGTGTTTACAGAGGTCAAGTCAGAAAGTCACCATCTGATGGCCTTCCATCTGAAGCCCCCCTGCAGTGGCTTCATGTTTGTGACAGTTTTACACCGTCTATGGCGGTGAACCGAGCAGCCACTTCTTTTCCTGTTTCTGCCCACTTTACAACCAGAATTCAACCAGCACGCAGCCGTCCTGTTGGTTTTTTGCACACAAGCACTTTTGCACAGTTGCATAACTCTGTGCTAGGTGGCTCTATGCAGGCACATACCTACACAAACAAACACAACTGCAGTACCGTAAATCCACCTATAGGCTCGAGCCCTCCACAACCCTGAAATGGATAAAAGTAATCAGTTTGTAGCCAAAAAAACATCTTTGTAATTTGACAGACTGCGCAGACCAACACCATGCTGTTAGCCAGGCGTTGAGAATCACCGCACTATCGCATGAATACTTAAACTGAACAACTAAGCGATGCATGAAATGCAGTTACATTTGTTTGGACAGTGACCCGACTTTCAGAATATTGGTTTTGTGTGCCGCCAAAATAGACGTGAACTAAAACGATCGAGCTGCAGCTGAAGAGCCGACTCTCAGCTTTAACTCGAGTGTTTAAACAAAAATATTGCAATAATTACAGCCATTCTCCCCAACGTTCAGGGGCTCCAATGTAATTGGACCAAGTGATATAATCATAGATGCTTTAAAACAAGAATCCTTGACTGTCAGACGTTGTTAACATCAAGGATTTTTTTTTCCTTTGTGATGTTTTGGAAGGCCTTTACTGCAGCTGTCTTTAGTTGTTGTTGGCTTTAGTTCCATCTTCAGCAAGTAAAATGTATGAAATCTGGAGTCTGACTCAGCCACTGCAGAATTTTATACTTCTTTACCTTCAAAAAAAAAACCCTCAATGTTTCTGGTCATTGTTCAGACATTTCTGGACTTCACTGCACGCTACGAGCATCGAACAGAACGGGCTTAACTGAGGCTGAAAAGTGGCACTGTGTGGGAGGACTGAAGTCCCACAAGGTTGCAGACGATATTAACAGCAACAGATTGTTCACATGGCACTTTAATAATACCCAAGTGGGATTTGTGTTCTGGGATATAATGAATGCTCAAATGCGCTCATAGTTCATTCTTTCTATATGTCTGGAGGTCATATCATATCATATCATATCATACAATAAGACTAATCACCTACAATGAAAACAAGGTTTGCCTACAGCACAGGGTGTTTAAAATGAACCTTGAAACATTTCATAAGAGAAGAATGTTGGTCATTTAAACGTAACAGATGCCAATCAGCTAATGTAACAGAGCCGGGACAGAACGAATGATAAAACCAAGGGGATCGTTTCCACCAACCATTTTCACTCTGCCAAAAAGAAAAAAAAGAAAGCGTCCAATGATATTCGCAGTGTCTCAAAGCAGGTCAGACGCTCAGGACTCCAGTTAAACACGGGCGCACCAACCCTCTTAGAGTATGGGCCAGTGAGGCTCTATAATAACCCTGCCATTGTGCCAATCCTGAAAACTCATCTGTGACGGCCAAATTGGCAGCCCCATCGTGTAGTTAAGTGCCTGGCCCTACAGTTTGCTGGGTGGTCCATTTACTAGTCAGCCAAAGGTGATTACTTTTAATTAGAACAGAATTTTTGTTAGAGCCAGCTGTGCAGATCCTGCTGCTGTATATCAAACCAGCAAAACCAGCAATGTGCATCAGATAAATAGAAGAATATTGCTCTCACATTAGATGCCAGTGTTAACTGCAAAAAAAAAAAAAAAAAGAAGGATATTTCACAACTTAACTATGCACAGTAACAAAATCAGACAAAAGGAACTAAAAGAGAGAAAGTGAACCCTAGCTAAAGTAACTGGAGTATCTATTACCATCTCCCTGCCCTTATGCATCTCTTTTATAAAATTTATGCCACTGGTAACTACATGCATGGACGATCAAACAAAAGAGGATGGGAACTAATTCAGAATTAGACATTATTGTGCATAACCACGTGTTATCCCACATTTCAAATCTGCTCATTATCATATTACAAGGAACGGGATTTAACAGGTTTCACTGTCATTAAATTTGCAGTGTTTTCTATAAATGTGCAGGATGTCCAAAAATGTTTTTTAAATAACTTGAGATGTGACTGAGTAACCATGTCCTAGGCAAACAAAATTAAATAGGCTTCGTGCTGAACAATACAAGATTTATTTATCGAAATTCGAACAAGAAATTCAGAGGGATGTCGGTTTTATAACCGATTTCACAAAGTTTCACAAATGTTTAACATGCCTGCGATACGACACACGTAAAGTCAGCGGTGCAGCTCCTGCCAAACACGCGGTCTCCTGTGAGTCTTTGTTCGTGTCGTGTCCAAATCTGCTGTCCAGTCGGTGCGTTTTGACAGAATTTTCTCACAAATGCACGCTGCACACGCTTTTTTTTGACCGTGTTCGAGCATATTCGGACACACCTTTTTGTTTCTAGTGAACGGCATTCTTCAACCTGGGAAAAAAAAACCCATTAAAAATTAAACTTGGTTAGTTTTTACACATTATGTTAAAATATGAGATCATATGAGTGAGAATTGACTGTGTACTATATCTAACTAAATTCTGCTAGAATACAGTCAGCTACAAGTCTGAGTACATGACCTGAACCGTGAACTTCTTTTTAGTACAAACTGTGACATGTTTTCCAGTTCTTGAAGAAAAAAAAAAGTTCATTTATATGATTTAATAATGTATCGCTGCCACGTGCATCGACTTTTACACCACTTATTGTACTTATCACTTGCATACCAGTTTTCAGGAGCCTGTCAGCTCCACGCATGCACTAATTAGAGTGTAAGGCGGTGCTTTCAAGAACAGCAGTTTACACTGTGTACAAGGAGTCGCTGTGATAACGGTGAAGCATTTGCTGCTAGAACACGTTTCTAGTCAAAGGTAACGCTGCTTTGCAAAAGGATCCTATACAGCTTAGCTAAGCCCCTCATAACTGACTGTAGCTCCAGCAGATGCAGAGAGAGATTAGCATTCATTTGAATATGTGTTGCTTATCATCTAGCTGGAATATTAAGTCCAGTATTCACCCTGATTCAGCTCTGTTTTTGGTCTCCACCAACTCCTGAGGGATGTCTCCTTCTCATTAGCAGCAAAAGCTCCACTACCTTCAAAAGCAGAACAATGAGTTGAAAGAAGCTATAAGACACTACAGAAATCCTGGAAACAGCTGGATACTGTTCATATATTTGGGGGGGGGGGGGGGTTTGAGGCTTAATGTCGCTGGCTTTAAACAATATAAAGAATTTATGTATTTATTTTAAGCTTTCATTAATAGACCACTTAATTATAATCATCCCCTCGTAGATGTCTAACGAACAATTTATATTTTCCTCTGAAAACTTTTAATATGAATTTTGTCTCCCGTGCTTTAAATGCCCACCGTGACCCCTGCTTCACATCCCGCAGCACAAGCGGTAAAACTCGACTTGTGAAATTTAGCGGCTTTGAATTCAGTTGCAGCCTGCAGCCTTGAAAACAGGACCTTTGTCATATTTATTTTTTATGTGTTGCAGCAAAATCGAAATGAACCTACTGTAATTTTCAGAGGCAGTGTGAAAGGCTCTGGAGTGACGAGATAGCTGATCCGGCAGCCGTTATCTCTCTGGGG
>JAVDPK010001036.1:411405-465670 GCA_034780415.1 Cichlasoma orientale | reverse complement strand
TGTGTTATGAGTTTGCGTCCTTCACTTAATAGATCTTTTACTTATTTTAATTTGTAGGCTTGTAAACACCCCCACCCCCACCCCATTTCTCACATTGTGACAAGCTGACAATGATATTTCTGGCCCTGAGACATATCTCCAGGTAATTGGTTCCTCACCTCTCACCTAATGGGAGGTGTGAGCAGTTACGCCACCACACGCTCAAAAGTTTAAGGTGAGCTGCTACGGGTCAGGATCACCTGATGTCACTAGATTTAAAGCAGGGGGTCCAGGGGCTTATTATCCGTTGACAAGACAACAAGCTAGGAATGCATTTACAATTTATTTCATTACTTGTCCTCTGTGCATGTGTGTTATTCTCCTTTCTCTACACCAATAACAAATACCAATGCTAATACTGATACTGTTTCCCCCAGTATTTCTACATTTAAATCAATAACAAGCAGCTAAGACTGGTTTTGACTCAGAGGCAACTCAAATATAACATGCTTTCTCCTTTCTTTTCCAGGAGATTGTTCTCTTGCAAGAGCAGAGGCAGACAGACGTACACGGGAATGCATTACCACTGAAGATGAGCCTTCAAAATATATATCCAGTGAGGGGTACCTAGTCATGTTCTGTCTGAAGAATTTGTTTTGAAAATTCAGGATAGGAACCGGGATCTGATCAGACCTTTGGCGAATGAGTGTGAATGGCTGTTCTACTCTGATTCTGCCTTGCGCTACGGCAACTGAATAATGCATTAGTTCTCAACAGGATGCTGTGATAGAAAACACTGTCTGCCAAAGTCATGTCTGGTGGGCCTACCAGCCTCATTCAGCCTTCATTTGTTGAAAAATATTTGTAGAGATACATGCATTTGTAACATGACCCTTTCCAGAAACAGGAAAGTGCAGAATAGCTATACAGCATTTTAAGAAATGCCAACCATCCATTTTCTTCTGCTGATCAGGTTTATCAGCAACTAAGCCAGGTAAGGGACTCTCCAGCATGTCCTTTGTCTGCCCCGGCTCCTTATCCCAGTAGGACACGCCCTCAACACTTCACCCAGGAGATGTCCGCGAGGCATCCTAGTCAGGGGCACGAACCACCAGAGGAAGCTCATTTCCACCTGGAGAGGTCAGACTCTCCTCTAGAGCCCACAGACCTTCCTGGGCAGACTGAGGACTGTGATCCCTCAGAAACAGGACCACACCGTCCGGACCCCAACCCTGGTCTGCCAATCCAAAGGCACCGTCCCCAACTTCCATGCAACAGCCAGAGCCTTAAAGGTACAGTCAGTAATTTTTTGAGATTTAAAAGAAAAAAAAGATATTGTACTCATAAATATAGATTTGTATGTAAAAAAAAAAAAATCTTCAAACAAATACATTCTCATAACCTTAGAATTAATCAATTAAAAATACGTATGTGTGTGTGTGTGTGTGTGTGTGTGTGTATATATATATAAATTTTTTCCCTTCTTTCTGGGACCTCCCTTCCCTGTTTACTTCCCTATGCCTTCTGTGATTTCCTCATGACTAATGTGACTGCGAAGGGTCAGGGAGTTAGTACTGAGTTTAGGTAACAGCCTTTAAAGTTGTTTTATTCACTTGCAGATCAGAGAATTATAACAGCTGCAGCTTGTACACTGTTACTGTGTAACTGCTGCTGCAGGTCTATGATCTGAGTTACCATGTAAAATTTTCCGGGTTATTGACAGTATTATAATAACAACCTCTCTTTATATAGCACCTTTCTTAAAGTTAGATAGTGCTTCACAGAAAAAAAATAATTAAAATCCCAGAAATAGTTAACGTTTTATTAATAAAGGGAATAAAAAGAAATTGCCATCTGTCCACATTTATGAAAGCTTTTCAATAAAAGAGTGTTTTAAAAGTTTCTGGTGGGCCGTTTAGACATGGAGCTGAATGTTCAGGTGCTTTCGGATTAACAGAAAGGAGTGCCTGTCTGAAAGGAGCTTAAAAAACACGATTCATTTGGAGAAAACTCTGAACACTAATCACATGGGGGGAAAAAAATTGGTCTGCCACACCTGCTTTCAGTCTGTCTCTGCTCAAACTATTGCATGCATTGATTTTATTTTGTGTGTGTGTGTGTGTGTGTGTGTCCACACAGGACAAAGTCAGCACCACACTTACAGAGCCAGAGGTGCACATCATTCACTTTTAGCAACAAAAACTCTGTTAGCGATTGGAATTTAAATGAAGTGCAACTTCACATTACCAAGACACAGGCAGGCAACGGCAGGTCACACTAATAAGTATCACCATTAATTAATCCATGTTTTCACAAGTCATAAGTGCTGCTACAGTGTGGTACTTTATGAGCATCAACCATCTGTTACAATAAAACTCAAAAGCTGCTGTCCTGATGTTTCAGGGGATTCTGATCTACAAGCAAAGACATCAGTGCCAGCTATGGAGGGCAGAGCCCTCATCGGCATCAGCTGCCCTGCAGGGTGAAGTACCAGGAGGAGGGGACCAACTCCACTGGAGTCTATTTGGAGGCACATCATGAATGAATTCAAAATCAGGATGGCTCCAGTTGTCACTGATCCTGTGAGTGGTTTCCTGTTTAATTTTTGTTCAGGCTGAATTATTAACTATTTTGTCCTGAAGACAAAGGACAAGATTCTTGGTACCGTTTAACTGCATACAGTTAAGAGGTCCTTATGAAGAATGAAACAAATTCCTTTGCTGAAATACCTAAACTGGTCATTGCCCCCCAGCATTGTTTGGTATCCTTTAAAATCTGAAAAAATAAAATAAAATCTGAGTAGAAAAAAGTTGATTTTCTTCACTGTGAAAACCACAAACATGTTTAACAAACTATTTTTATATGTTAAAATACAAATGTAGGTTGTAACGTGTCAAAAACGTATGTACAAATTTAGCAAACGACAACAACGTTACATAAAACTACCCATCCATCTTCTTCCACTTATCCGGGGCTGGGTCGGGGAGGGGGGGGGGGCAGCCTAAGCAGAGAAGCCCAGCCACCTCCTCCAGCTTTTCCAGGGGGACCTCAAGGCGTTCCCAGGACCTGCTGGAGAGATATAATCTCTCCAGCAGGTCCTGGGTCTGCCTCGGGGCCTCCTCCCATACATACAGCTATTTACAAAACAACCACGTATCACAATAAGATGCCACACAAACTATTTGTACCACTTCAAAAAAAAAACAAAAAAAACAAACAAACAGTTCCTGTCCACCACAAGACAGAGGAGCCAATCACAGGCGTGATGCTTCCAGGTGTGTTACTCCTGTTGTACACCTGGAGACAGTGTTTGAGTCTGCCTTTGGTGGTGTCATGTAGTAGCTGTGGCAGGCAAGATAGAGGACCCCAGTGCAGCACTCAGACAAAACCAAATTCAGATTTCCACTTTATTTGATTGAAACTAGAGCTTACCTTGAGCATGAACTAGAACTGAACAAAATCATAACCATGAACAAAGAGATGATCATAAAAGCGCACAGCGGGGGAAACAAACGACAACGAGCACCAAACTCCTCCCGCACCCAAGTTTTTGTCTTAGCTACTGCTAGGGCTGCACTTCGCTTGGCCTGCCAGCACCTGCCAGCTGCCTCTGGAGTCCCATAAGCCATCCAAACTCAACAGGACTCCTTCTTTAGCTAGACGTCTCTGGTGTCCACCATCTGGTTTGCGGGTCGCCACCATGACAGGCACCAACCACCTTGTGGCTACAGCTCTGTACAGCAGCTTTGGCAAAGGCGGTGCAGAACATGGCCCACTCTGACTCATTTTAAGAAATGGTAATTGTTGAATTGATTTTTCATGTAATACACAGTGCAACCAGAAAGTCAGCGCACTGCTCTTTCCAATTTGTATTAGAGCAATGCTGCAGAAATGACTGCAATCTGCATCTCATCACTTCCTCTGTAATCCCTTTACAACTGTCTTATATTGGCATCCACTGACCCGCTCAGGCCTGCTCTCCTTTCCTCAGACAGTACACTCTACACACCCACAGACAACATTTCAGCTGGTTTGGCAGTCCTATACTGTATTCCAGCTACACAGAGTTATGAAAAGCCACTCAGTTATATGTAAGTTAGTACCATTAAATAACACCGATCGTTTGATTGCAATAAAAAATAAAATAGATCCTGGTATTTATTTGGATTATTATTTTGACACGTACCACCTAAATGCACCCCCCCCCCCCCCAAAGAAAAACTGCTCAGCAATAGGATGAGGAAGCCTAAAGCATTTAATTGGCCTACAAACTCTCCATATCCCACTCTGAGGAGGACCCACCCCAAAGCCCACAGGACATAAACGATTCCACATCTTAGCGCTAGCTGCTACAGTGCAACACCTGAGGTCCATGCACCAAATGGTCAGAGCTATTTTTGCCACATAAGGAGGACATACACAATCTTAGTGTGGCTGAATAGTATAAATCTGCTCTTCATTTTACCGTACGAAACAGCTGCTGCAGCTGCAGATATAAAAAAAAATTTAAAAAAAACATAAAAGAAATAATTGTGATCAATGAATCCTGCAGACTTTAAGCTGGAAAAAAGAAAATCCATTATTAAGTCTATATGGATCCCCAGTTTCTATAAACGTCACGCGAATATCTGACAAAGACCGCAGTCTGAATATCCAATAACAATGCAGTATGCAAATATTAGCCAGAAGTGTGGCTGACACAGAAACAGTTGGCGGCAAAACGATTATACTCAGTAAATTCAGGAATTTTAACTAGCTGTTGTCCAGCTGTGATAACAGATAGGAGAAAAAACTCTGGCTGAAGGCATTTTGTCTTCCCTTGCATCCTGCCAGTTTTGTTCCACTGCCCATTTGTCAACAGTGATGTCCAATCGCTCAGTGCCAGGCGGGCAAATCAGCACCTTGTCACTTTCACAATGACAATTTGAGTCTCAGTCAAGTTTGCAACCAGTTTGTGCCTCACAGCCACTCACTCCCTCAAAACAAACACTAAATATAAAACCACCCAATCTCAAAGTGCAGACCTGCATGCAATCTACAAGACTGACTGCGTTAGGGCTCCGAGGTGGCTTTGAGATTGAGGACATTTCTTTTCATTCATCAGAAGCAGCAATGCTAAAGTTGAATCGGGAGACTGAAAATCTCTGTGGGAACTTATTGCAGAGCCTCACAAAATGTCAGCTTCGTCTCATAGCGAAATAATCTAAGCGCTAGAGGATCTGTCATGGTCAATCAGCCATGTAATAAAAAGAACCTGAGATGAATACAGAGTTCCAGTAGAGTTAATGCACTAAGTGAAGATCTACAATATTCTACATGATCCGAGCCCCATCAGAAAGCAGATCGCATTGTGTTAATTAAGGGCGATGCCGTCCTAGGATTACCGTATCAGTCATTCCAGAAAGTCATTTTGTCACCGTTAACATTTCATAGCTGGCGACTGTTATCATAGCTTGTAAATATTCACTGATGTAAGCACGTTCAGTAAAGTTGAAATTAATAGCAGCCCAACAGTTGCGCTAAAAAGAAGATCAGTTATCTTGAAGACAGCATGCGGAATTGCCTGGTGGAACAGGTTTTGATCATCTGACAGGTACCTCATTAAAAAGACTCTGGATGTGCTTTATGTTGCAAGGAAGCATTACGGCATGTGTTGCTAAAATAGTCCTGTTGTTGGAACAATATCTAAAACCATGCACAACCATTCAATATCACACTGCTAAGCTCCCTGTCTTTTTAGATCAGTCTCGAGTGCAAGAACAAAAGAAAAGGATCCATCTAACTGCAGTCTTTTCTGTAGCCTTCTTTGATTGTTTCAGTCTGAACTTCAGACCTATAGCTTTGCCCCCCGCATCCACCCACACACCTGTATTCATTTTTGAAGCAGCTGCTGTCCATAATGCCCATAGTGATACAGTAAAAATAAAGTAGGTATCATTTTTACCACCTAATACAGCCATGTGCTTGCCTTCATGAGTTATCTCATTTCTGTGAACAGAATACACTTAAGCTCCCACTCCAAATCAGGTGTGACTCTCTCCACTGCTTTCTATTGTTTTTCATTTTCTCCTCTCAACTTCAAGATAGCCTTCAATCTCTCTACAGCACTTAACTCTGCTATTCACACATCAAAGCTGTCTAATAATCTTACGACAGGTCTACCGGTGTGAGTGGTAACATATTAACAAAGATCACGCTTTTATTTGAAATAGAAAAATTCCGGAACGTTTCAACCCAATTTGAGAAATGAGGTCTGTTGCCTACGGAAGCCTAAAAAGAATAAGCTTCAGCAAAAAGATAATCACCCTTTAGTCTTAAACTCTGTTAGTAAGAGTCTTGAAAGCAAAAGGCATATGCAGCTCATTTGTAGCAACGTGGCAAATATATGCAATCACAACACCGGCTTAAAAAAATGACATGGAAATGAACCCTTGTCTTAAGGAAATAATGTTAATCACTCTGTAAGATCTTAAATTTGTCCCAGACCTTGTCATTATAGATTTTAACATACCTCTGCAACACGCAATTAACACTGAGCAATCTAACAGAGCTCGCCGGTCCCCTTTAGCTTGCTTTGATAAGTATTCTTTGGAGATGGCTGTGTCATCTGGAGTGAAAGCTGTCTTGGGCTAAAGGTGATCTTTGAATATTTCACCTGCTGAAATTAGATTTATGTAAATGTAAAACGGGTGCCAAACACTCAGCCGAGCTGTTTATTCATCAAGCGAATTGGCTCAAAATGAATGACGACATGTGCTCTGGCAGTCAACACGGACCCTCGAAGAGACCAGATGATTGATATTCTCAATCCCACTATATTTGATTAACTTCTGTTCCCAGTTTAGAGAAAGACATTTGAATTCTCCCCAAATTAATGAAAAGGGAACGAATACAATTGATTATTTCTGTTTTGTACTGAAATGACCACCGACATTTCACAAGGCTCCGTAATCCATTGTTGACATTAAAGAGCATCACTAAATCTGAGCAGAAGAGAAGAAGTCCATCTCTCCGTTTCATCGGCCTGTCAGACTTTTGTCTGCGAGACTGAAAGGATGGAAAAATAAGAGACTCTCTTCTTCACAGTTTCAATTATGTATTATGAAAATACCTCCGCATTATAAAATATCTCTCTCAACACGGGGAAATAAAACAAATTAAAAAAGATTATGCCATACTGCCATTATCCATATTCTTTACAGATAAAAGGCTTCAAACACCGCAAACAAAACCTGTTTGAAAACCTTATAAAAATAAAGAAAATGCCTCTTTGTTTGTGTGTGTGTGCATATCGCAGAGATTTGGGGAACATTAATTAGTCAGTGGTAACATTTCGTTCCGGTGAAGGAAAAAGTGCGACATATTAATTGGAAAAACAAAAGGTGTCTGCATTTTGTGGCGTGCACCCCCCCCCCCCCCCCCGACCCCAGGATCTCACTGATGTCACAGGATGCTCCTGTTGCTAGCTGAAATCTGACGAATCTGGTGAATTTTGACTCCAGCTGCAACTTTCAGAAGTTGGTGCCAGACATGAAAGCATGGCTCCATCCTACCTCATATCAAGGGTTCAGGTTGTAGGTGCGTGAGAGGGATATTTTCTGGGCCCCTTAGCACCATCTGAGCACGCTACTGCTCAGGCTGCCTGATTATTGCTGCTGACCATGTCCATCTTCTGATGGCTGCTTCCAGCGGGATAACTCGTCATGCCACAAAGCTCATATCGTCTCAAACTGCTTTCTCGAACGTGGCAGTGACTTCACTGCACCCGGATGGCCTCTACAGTCAGCACACCCGAATCCAGCAGAGCACCTTTGGCACCGAAATCTGCGAGAAACGCTTCCAGCACCTCGTTGAGCCTCTGACACAAAGACAGCGACTGTTCTGGTGCACACGGCTAAAATCTCCGACTCATTCAATTTGTGAGTCTTCTGGTGGTAGAAATCTTATATAAATACACTGTAGAGCTTTGCAGAGGCATTTGAATGTCAGAAACTCGCCCAGGAAAACACATTATTCACTCGAGTCTCACATCCTCTGGCTACTTAACCTCGTGTCCAAGACTTGAAATCAGCCGTGACCTACATACAGCAAAGTACAGCAAAACATACATGTCAGCATAAAGGGCAATTGCTCTGTTGCACTAAGCTAAATGTATGTATATGCCTTTTGTCTTTGCACATCATTCAGATCTGAAACGCTCACGATCTTTCAAAAACATGCATGCTCTTTTAAAAGCACTCACAGCTGTTTTGAAGGCACTAACAGGATCCTCTGACCATCCAAAAATAAAGAAACAAATAAAAATCCATTCCTTGCATGAATTTTAACCCCTTTTCCCAAAAAGCAAGAGCGTTTTCGTCATCTAAACGAGGAAGATTTGATATTTCTGTGAACTCGCGATTTTTAAGTTTTATTATCATATATTTCCATGTTTAATTACTATATTCTCATCTATATTTTGGTCCACTTATGCTAATCTCTAACATCATTATAGAACAAACTGATATCTGTGTTTCACTTAACAAAATGAGGAGGCATGTCAAGCTCGTTTTATTTTGATTAGGAAATAAAAACTTTTACAGTACCTGTGGATGTGACGGAAGGAGCCTGTCCAAAAACAGCGCTGATGTTAATGATTCATCTTTGCATATGTAAAATATAAAGAGCTCGTTAGCTCCGACATGCTCTTAGATGTAAGCAGCCCGATCATTTTTCTTCAGGTTTTCTGTTAATTAACAAGCTCTTAAAGAAAACAGACTAAACAACCACAGCCAGAAATTTGCATATTTGCAAAGTTGAAAGCATCTCCACAACATAAACAATGTGAAGTATGGCTGAAAGGGTTCAGCTTCCCGTCACTCGGAGGCAGTTCGGTTCAGTGATGTGTTTTTAATGATAATTCAGTAATAGCCTATAGTCTATTAAAGCTACGATCTCCGCTCTCATTGCCACGCACTTCAAGCTGTTTTCTACATGACAGTCTGGAGTAATGTGCTTTATTAAGACAGCTAAATGTGGGAGCCAGTATCGTTGTCACAGCGCGTCAACGTTAGGAACCACATGCAGGATGCAACAGGAGGCAAAAATAAATAAAATTACGTTGAGTTTTACTATTTGGCAAATAAGACATCCATCGATTTTCTTCTGCTTATCCAATTCAGGGTGAGGGGTGGGGGTGTGTGTGTGTGGGGGAGCCTACCCCAGCTGTCACAGGGCGAGAGGCAGGATTCATTCACACTCACATTCACACTCATGGCTAATTTTGACTCACCAGTTGACTTAAGCCCATGCGTGCCTTTGGACTGCAGGAGGAAGCTTGAGAAACCACACAGACATGGTGAGAGCTGGCACACAGAACCTAGGACCTTCATGCTGTGAGGCAATAATGCTAACCGCTACACAATAAAAAAACACAAAATTGAAAACAGCTTAAGAAATGATCGAAGTCTTTCAGCCAAAAGATGCCCGTCTCCTCATAGCGGATGATTAGATCTTTATACTGGTGCCTGGAGTCAGTATCCTAATCATATCAAAGTAACGCTGGTGTTCGCAGGGTGGTGTTTCGCCCCGGCAAATGTGATTCAGGAAAGGATCCATACACCCTTGGTATCCTTGGCATGGATAAAGTCTCAAAACTAGAACTTTCTGGCCCTAATGAGGCCGGCCTCACTGCGTATGAGTACGAGCATCCTTGATTTCTGAACACATCACACTTCTGTGTGATCGTGCACATCAGAGTGGAGATACTCTAAAGCACTGGAGCCAAGTCTCTTGATATGCTTGTTACGGCTGTGGTGTAGAGGTAATCCTTATCAATCAGACTGCGAGGGATGGCAGCTCGATGTTTTCATTGCCTAATTCTGAATGTCATTACATCAGTACTCAATTTAAAATTCCTATTCTGTTTCGAAACTGACAAGTCCAGTGTTACCCTCATTGTATATAATGATTCAGCTCAATATCACATTTAATATGTGATGTAAAAGCAGCGCGCTGATGCGGCTGACACGGGGATCGTCTCTGTGAGCGAGCCACAGTATGCTGTTATGGCATTCATGTATTCAGTGCCAGGTGTTCTTGATATTTCTTTTTTTTTCCAGCGGGGACCTTGAATGGGAACAGCGCTGGCGTCCCTTGGATCCAGCCTCATTAAAACATCACTTCGTTAAATTGGAGAGCCACCAGACAGGCCACACAGCCCCGGTGAAGGCCTGTGTGGCCTGCCACGTACAGGTTGCTTGCCTCATTTAATAGCTCATTGAAGTGCACTATATCTTTTAGAAATGCAGCTCAAAACATCTCCAAAGGACACTGGATATTTATTAATTAGGGCTCCAAACCTTGTTCACATGCATTAGCTATTGGACAGAGCCAAACTGATGGTTCTCATATAATGGAAGTACCCGCAAGCTTTCATATATTTTTTAAAACATCATGGAAAAACACTGGAGCTTAATATAATGTGTTCTTAATGTGTGTGGGTGGGGGTAAAGGGGGGGGGGGGTGTCCTGGAAAAAAAATATGATGATATGATCTTTGATGAGAGGATAGAGAAATGTTTTTCATTACGTTTCTTTTTTTTTTTTTTTACATGTTGCAATTTAAATCCCAGAAAAGAGGCTGAACTGACCATCAACACAAGCTGCTCGCTATAATAAAGGAACTCGTATAGCAATGCTAAACTCACACAGATGGAATGACAGGGCAGAAAATAGGCTTGTCAAGGTGAACGACAAATCATATTCCTGCGTATAATTCACGGCAAACAAGCACCTGAAGCCTCACAGGAAATTAATATTTTAGTCTTCCAGGTCGGCCAAATGTGTGCCTTATCATTACATCCCATTAAAACTCCGCATATTCTTCCACTGCACGAATCCGCTACAAAATTGCACGATTCTGATCTGCTGCTCAAAACCAAATCAATTGTTTTCTTTCTAAGAAGGAGCCTTGCAGTATCGGTGGTTAACAGCTTTTTGGTGCATGCACGGATTTGGAGTGACAGCAACAATCTGGGCTCACTGACTGGTGCGTCAACGTGCTGTCAGTCAGCCTGTCAGCGGTGCAACAGTGCCATCTATGGTGTTACAGCAAATGAGACCGGTCATCCGTGACACGGTAATGACTCGACTGGACTGCACTCAGTTTCCCAATCATTACCATGGCAATGAAGAATGGTTTGTTCATATTAGTAAAATGACTGTTTTTATGCCTGACAAAACCCAATGACATGGAGAGGTGTCTGTAATGTGCTGGAACCCCATTATGTCTTGGCAACACATCTTAATAATCGCTAGACATTGCCCCTCTCTTTCCAAAAAGGACGTTCACCCTCAGCACCCTTTATGAAAAGCTGCTGTTAACCCCCTGATTGCAGCAGCCATGAGCTCCTTTTTTTGTGGACACAGTGCAGGAAATGTGAAACGCTGCGAGGAGACTACAAGCAGTAACGGAGCATAAAATTTTGCAATTTGCATGCTTTGATAGGTAGAAAGACTTGACCACCATTGTCATTCACTTATTTCAAGGTCACGGAGTTCTTTAGGTGAACTTTGTGATAATTGTGCTCATGCAGGGTAAGAAATTGCTTTTGCACCCTGGCCCACAAAAGCCAGTCAAACTAGGCTCCCATTGGGGAAGGGTGTTTTTAATTAAGACAAAGTTACATCGTTGTGTAATTAAAGTCATAATAATAATACATTCTTTAATTATGAAGTTCAGTCAGAAAGGTCTCACTGATTAGATGCCCAAATATGGATGAGATTAACAAGATGTGACATAGAAAAAAATGTGGCTGTGGAGGTGCTACAAGTACACCAGGAAATATTCTTTCTCTGGGGTTTAGAGGCTTATAAGGATTTGAGGGGATATTACTGATTCAATTTTAGAAAAGTGTGAAATCCCTCCTCATGTAAATGAAACAATCAATATCAAATTAATAAACCCTTTAAATGCATGCTTCTTAATGATTTGCTAAAATTCAGGAGAAAGAACAGAATTTAAAATCCATATTAATGCATTGTATTAAGCCCCTCCTCACACCTCAGATCCTAGTTTTAGAAATCCAATTTGAGGTTTTAATCAGGAATTGCTATGCCTGCATGCCTTAGTAATCATCAGTACAGAACATAAAGCAATTATCAGCAATTCACACACACTGCCTTCTTGGAAAATCATTCAGCAATGATTACTTAAGAAAAATGGAAAATGCTTAGCCGATTTAACATCCGTCGATATCGCGTTCATGGAAATACAAATACCCAAAGGTCCCGCGTGCAGCTGTGTAATGACAAGCAGAAGACAAAAGCGGGATTCATAGCCCACTTGCCGGTGCTCATTTACCTTGCTGACCCCACACGCTCTCTCAATTTATGATGGCAATGAAACCAAAAATAATTGCAATATTTGTCTCATAATGGAATTTTGGGGCCATTTGGGGGTAAGGTGTTGCCCACCTCATGACAGAATGAAACAAATCCTTCAGCAAAGAATGGGTTTGCTTTAATTCAGGGCCATAACAGACTGAAACCCAACCCGGCATCCAGTGAGGAAAAGAAGCCCATTAGGCTGCAGCAGATGTATTTTAGCAGCTTGGAAACTCTACCAGAGACATTTTTATAAGCATACATTTTTGCAGCGCATGCTTTCTACCAAATGACCTTCCCCTTCGCACTGAGTCCACACTGAGCAGCAGCTTTTACGCTCATATTCATGAGGCCCGTTTTATGGCACTCATAAGGCCACCTTCATCCAGGAGCATAATATGTTTGTGTGAGGGATGTAAAGCACATAATGTGCAATAAAATATGTCCTTTAATGAACATTATAGAAAGATTGAAGCATCTACACAGCCTTAAGTATGGGGCACATAAAAATGGCTAATGGCAACTTCCTGTAAAACTGCTATTAAGGAAAAGTGATCTGTCTCGTCCTCACTGCTGCACTGCTTTCCATTTGAAAAACTAGAATCACAAACACAGTGCTTACCAAGCATCATGCAACCCAATCTCGCATGAATGAGTTTCCCAAAACAAGCTACCAAAAAGGGCGCAGGGGGTGTACCGCTACACTGGCGGGGGAAACGAGCTAAGGGGTTAAATTTCTTTTACACCTCAGCTTGATTCTAAGTTATCTTCGTTATCTTTTCAGGCTCACTGGAATCCGTTGCGTTGTGTGAATATGGCCGGTATTTGATGGATGATAGTGGCGAAGGAGCTGAGGGGACTGCTGGACAGGGCGGACCCTTACACCTGAGCAGCCAGGGATGGCTTGGCCACATGCTGTTCGCATCATTACACAGCCTCAGTTTAGACCTCTGGTGCTGCTCTGATTGATGGGCTCCACCAGGCCAAACAGCCCAATGGAGGCGTTCCATCCAGACTATAGCCCAGCCCATCCATCTTGAGTCCCTAGTAGAGACTCATGTTACTGTACATCTTGTCTGGTGCAGGGCTGCTCAGCCTTAATCCTGCTCCCTGATTAAATGGGCTGCTGGGTGCACTGAGGGCACGATTCACTATTGTACACTAAATTGCCAGTGACAAACCAGGAAAGGGGGGATGAATGCAACACGAAACAATGAAATACAAAATATCGGTTTATTGTGATCATTACTTTCATCGTGCAATTTGTTGTATTAGAGAGCATCTGCAGATGGTCTATATATTTACTGGTAATGTCAGTGACCTACAATGTGATGCACTTACTGCTGAATGCAATTTCAGACGTATGGATGAAGCCAAGGAGCGTAATGTGGGTCAGGACCATTCAGAAGAGCCCAGTGATGGAGCTGATAAGAATGCAGCGTCTCTGGCTGGGAGAACAACAGTTTCAGAGGGACGATTGTTTAATTATCTTAATGAAATTAAATGGTTATACTGCTCCCGTGGCCAAATGTATGGGAGACACTAAAATACTAATGATGATAGGAGTGATAAGCAAGTCTATTAATAACACAGGGTGCACGGAGCTTCTTCTCTATAACATATTTCCAATCGAGATGGCTTCCACACACGAGACACTCTGCTCCAAACAGAGTTAGATTGCTGCACTGTTTAGTTCTCTGTGGCTTTTTTTGCCAAAATAAAAATAAAAGTCTTATCTGTAATTCACATCTATTTCAATACCTAGAACGTGCTAATTTCTTAGCACAGAAGGAGGGAGACAAACTGCCAACTGAAAGCCATTCCCTCGATTTGTCCTCAGTGACATCTTCGGATTTTCTGACTGCACTCGGAGTCTACAGCGGCGCGTGCATCACCATGCGGCACGAGATCATTTTCAGTGCATGACAATTACTGACGCGTCGTTTCTCCATCCACAGGGAAGAGATGGCCATAACAAATGAACGCCTCTCCCCCTGCCCCTTTGGATGCTCCGCCGCTGCAGCCAGATGCGGCAACCAGATGCACACAGCTTGTGTGCTACCTTGCCGCTTCAGTAACTCTCATTACGGTAATTGTTGCTTAATGTTTTCATAATCTGCTGCTTACAGGAAACTGTTTTCCTTTCTCTAATACCATAGATGCTTCCCTATGGTCCTATTCTGAATGCTATGTACATTTTTTTTCATGTCCGTAATGATTTGGGAACTGTCCCAATTGGCTGGTCTCCCCGATGGAAGAAAGTCTCAAAGAAAAAGTGCTTGTGGTTTGAATGAGTGAGCGAGCCACCAGAGAAAGGCAGATGGATTCCCTTCGTCTGATATAATGAGCCGTGCTCACACTACTCCCCAGCATCTGGACATTCACACAGTTTGCTTACATGTCGGGTGTGCCATTCCTCACGATGAAGAGGTGAAGTTGATAAGAAGGGAGCCAAACATGTATTTATTTTAGGTGCAAATTTGCATTCACCCTGGAGGGTTAATTAGGGGGAAATTGCTTCTTAAACCTATTAACGGGGCATTGACGATTATCAGTTTGTCACTCACAATCTGTGATTCACATTTTGAAATACTACAGCTGTGCTGAAGAAAGAGCCGCTTCGCGTGAAGACTTCTTTGAGGTGTTTAGAGCTGCGCACGCTAAACTTTTACAGAACACGTGCAGCACGACTTCCTGAAGTTTCCCCCTCCTGAAGCCCTTTGAGGTCAGAGGTGGTTTGGCTTCGCTGTCATTAAATTTTAGCAGTGATGGTTTCTGCTTAAAAACCAGTGCGGTATTTGAAACCTGTGACAGTGAGTCCAAGAGGCCTCCGAGTTTGCTATCAGCAGTAATTTTGACTGACCAATCCATCTGCGGATCATTCGCTTCTCGCTAATTATCTCACATGTGCATTCTGCCTGCCCGTGACATTTAGCAGGGTTTTTTATCCCCCAGTAAGTCACAAGGTGGGCCGAGATGCCATTAGATGATATGGTTCATTTATTGTAGGGGTCCTCATCAGCACATTTTCCTGCCTTGAGGCGTAAAATACAATCCACGCTGATTAACATCAGCCCCGTATCAGGAGAAACATAATAGTCCCAGTCTGAAGGTGAAGCTTTTGAGGGCACACTCTTTGCTCAGCACGGGCAGTCGTCACAGGTTTTATTGCAGTTAGAGGATTATCGCCCAGGCACTGAGTCACGAGTGTCGCTCACATGGACGAACGCAGTTGTTTTGTATTCATGACATGTCATTGTATAATTCTGTAATTAAATCATTAAGTAACAGCATGTCCTTCATACTTTTAGTTTGTACCTTGATGTAATTTTGCTGTCAAGGTTTATTAATTGATATAAAGACAAATTATAATCAAATCAAAGTGCTCCACCAGACTCAGTAATTGAAATGACCCGGTGCCCTCTTTGCCCTTGAGAACGAGTATTTTTAAAAAAAAGCTCTAAGTTTGTTTTGGCCCACAGCGGCGCTGTGAGGTTTCCTGTGTTCAGATATGACGTTACAGCCAATTTAATGACACAATGTGCCTTTTCTCCCACTGTGCTTAGCTGGCTTATTCTCAGATGTGATCCATTACAAGATGCAGCGAAACAATCCAATAATGAAGTTGATTATGTAAGAGAAACCTCCTCCAGCAGTTGTTAGTAGATGTA
The DNA here is from genome assembly GCA_034780415.1 of Cichlasoma orientale. NCBI lineage: Eukaryota > Metazoa > Chordata > Actinopteri > Cichliformes > Cichlidae > Cichlasoma > Cichlasoma orientale. The sequence goes on along the minus strand of JAVDPK010001036.1, from coordinate 449,655 downwards.
ATGGCAAGGACAGCTAATTAGTTGGGTTGGTTGTCTTTGATTTATATAGTCTTTCCTATCATTCCTTAATCAGCTGAAAGCAATGATCCATGTGCAGACAAAACCCATTCAATTACAAAGCTGTGATCGTGACAGAAATGCCAAGCTCCAAGAGGGGCGTTTAAAACCAACATAAGATTTTCACATTTTCTACATTGATAATTCAGATAATTGAGCTGTAATTAGACACACCACATTGTTTAGGGAGTATCAAGGCAACGCGCAAGTGAATCATTTAGCGAGAGCACGAGATCTAAGTGCAACATTACGATTCGCTTACGTAAGTGCGTCTGCTCGAGATGCATAGTAGGTGTGTTTGCTGGGGCAAGTCTAGTGTGAATAGCATGAGCGGCACAGAGCTTTGATAAACAAACAGATTTAATTATGCCGTCGTGGATTTAAGTAAATGAACCCTGAATCAGTGGATGTGATAAAACTGCGTTTGAAAAAGTGATGGCTGCCACAGTTTGGGTTAATTACGGCGGGAGCGAATATGCTTCATTGTGACATGCAGCTGCTTCGCATTACATCACTGGCATATGGACAAGTGTCATATTGTAATGTTATACAAATCTGTGATCATTATGCTACTACAAATGTAAAGCAAACAGAGCGCCAGCTGCCTGGGAAGGTCTAAAGAGGAGCAGCGAGAGCGATATCAGCGCGATCAGCGGCGGGGGAGTGCAAAAGAAACAAACTGAAGAGATTTATTGACAAAATCAATAAGCAAAAAAAAAAAAAGCTACTGCGAACGGGTTATGACAGATAGACACGCGTGCACGTTGTCTCGCTTCCTCTCTCTGTTCCTGATTGTGCAAACATTATTATGACTGTTTGCTGAGATTAGTTTTTCCAATCCCCTTTTGAAGTACAAGCACAATATAGCAGTACAATACAGTATAAGTTTCATTTTGGGATATTATGAAAGACAGATCAGAGTAATATTGTCCTTTTCTAGAGAAGCTATTGGAAAAAGGACAAACTCAAGTTTCTTAGCTTACAAGCAAACTTGAATATCTCGTGATTTGTGGCTGGATTATATTAAAAAACCGGACAAATGGACAGATAAAAATACTGCACTGGATATATTGTATATTATAGTAATATATCATTTTGCTGTAACACAGTGTCACTTACGCAAAACACGGGGAAACTGTGGCGATGTGTTTAAAACTCACACCTTAAAACCGAGCGCTGATCCGGCCTGCTGCTGACACATATATATATCCGGAACAATAAAAATGTATGCAACACACCCTCACTGCAACTGACCAGTTGTGTGATTCATTGCTTTCCCCCCCGAAATCCTCCGGGTCCTTTGTTTTCAGTTTACTTTCTCCTTTTGGGAGCTTTAGAATCACATCAGCTTCACTGCGCTAACAAAGTGTGTGTGTGCTCCTATAGTGGCGCATACAGTGAGGCCCTGCAGTTATGTCAATGCCATTCAATCGCCTTTAAGAACACATTAAGTTCGATTTTGTTTAGCATGCCACGGTGACCCCAAAACGATATCACCACAATATGCTGCCCGTGATGCTGAGAGTATCAGGATGTAGCAGTTCTGATAAATTGTAGGACAATTAAATCTGAAGAGTCAGACTGTCAGGGGTATCCATTTAGACCACCAACATTTTTTTAAATAAATATGTACTATAGCACCAGGGTGACAATATTGCATTGCAAGAGGAAGCAATATGATGTATTGCCATATCAATATTTTGTATTGCATAAGGTCTTTGCTCAGAGGCTAATTGTTTCCACGATGATTACAGGGATGGCTTGGTGTTGGTCAGTCAGTATCCTCGGCAAAGAGGTCTTCATCGTCGTGATAAAGCATCTCCCATTCCCTGCAGCAGGAAGCAGCAAAGCATGGAAGGACTAGCAGACCTTGAGTTCTGTGTGCGCTTCAGAATACAAGGGCACCTCTGACCAGAGGCCGGCCAGCCTGTGAAAGGGCAAAAACTGGACAGAAAACTCGTTACCTTTACACTCCTGTTCAGATGTGATGTTTAGGATCTGACAATGATAGCAGCAGAGTGTTAGTCTGCTAAAGCACAGAGGACATGTAGACACCGTGTTTGCTCTGGTCTTACCATTGTGCGTGAACGTTCAGTGTCTCTGGATTGGGTTTGGTTTGGGCATGGCTAAAAGATCCATTCTGCCATATTTTGTCCATTTGGTTTGCTTAAGTGGAATGAAGTAATAACTGGAAAACAGCTAAAGGAAAAAACAGGAAAAAAAACAAACTGCCTTTGAGAGTGCAGATCAGCGTCCAACCGAGCCACAGGACCTCGTACTTCTGAGTGCACGTGTGGCTGCAATCATACGCTGGCTAGCGAGCTGTACCTGCGCCCTAATCCCATGCAAACACCTTTGATTGAAAGTAACAAGTTCCCTTCAGAGGCAATTTCAAGTCCTGCAAAAATCATATGAAATTACCACCTGAATAATAGTTGACGGGGCATGTGGAGGGAGCACGAGCTTACCAAAAATAGCCAACTCCAACGCCTCATCACAAAACAATACTTTGAACTCCACAAAAACTGATTATCTCTAATAATGTAATGAGTATCTGAGGGTGGATCCCCCCCCGCACCCCCCCCCCACCACCACCCATTTAAAGCTGTGCTTAGAGGCGGTTCCCTTGATCATTCATTCTCATCCTCTGAGTTGATGAAGCATTATTTGTTCATGCTATTATTAGTTCACACTTTCAGCTCCAGCAGTAACTCCAAAGCATTTTCACAATAATCTCTGGGATGACATTGAGATGATATTACACAGTGTGTCCCTCACGTGCACCGCCCCCACCCCAACGCAGTACCAATGCATTACAGTGCGTCTAATATAGCCTGCACGGCACAGTTATCACAGAGATTACATTCATAGACATGAGCCTCGTTAAAGTGTAATGTCATGTGCATTTGGAGAATTATTGGAAGTGAAACTGTTCACCTCTGATATTGTTTTCACCTTCTAGAGCAGAGGAACTCTTGGGCTGCTGCTTTGATTTAAATCTGTGTGACAAAAGCACCTTTCCTGCTATTATCTTTTCTGGGGATATGGGGTGGGATTGTTCTCTGTCTACTATGACTGTGTAATTTCTATCAATCATGACAGATGGAGCATCAAGTGAGGCAAGAAGATATGAGAGGAAGGGATCAGACAAAATCCTAGAAGGACAAGAGCACGTTTATTGGTTTTTATTTTATTTTTCATCGCATGTCAAGCCAGTGACATGCAGTGACATACAGTACATTACAGTAATAAAGTTCAGCCTTTTATTTTTATTATTTTAGCATTTCATCTTCAGACCTCTCTCCCAATCTATTTAATTCAGGGAGGGGTATGTTCATTTCCCCTGCCCCTCGCATTTATCAGACAGGGAGTGATAGCAGCGGATCCCATTGCAGTTTTAAAATAGTCCTTAATTAAAAGCCAACACAGTTCCATTAAGATGAGCTTAAGATTCATGTATGTTAATTACAAAATTAAAAAGTAAGAAAGCATTATGTGCAAAAAAAAAAGAGCCCTTTAGTCCTATTGTTATCGCCGCGTGCGCTTTGTTCTGGAAACATTAAATGTCAAGATAACACCTACACATACGAGACAGTCAGTGTGCAAATATCACAACTTCAAGTACAAGATGTGCTACAACAAAGAGCTCCACAGTGTTATCGTTGGGAAAACATTCTCTTTATGAAGTTGACATTTTACCAACATAACAGCATTTTAGCCTGAAATCAACCAAAACACTGGCAGAATTAAAATGTGCAGTTTAGCTTAAAAAGCAAAGCAAGGCTGAGGTTAGAGTGTTTTTAATTGATTGTGCTTCAGAGTCACCTTTGACCTTCAGTCACACCTCTGGCCTGCCAGCCAGCGCTCGGCCACCACAGCGCAATTGCTCTGTTTCCTCTGTGAACGGCAGCAGCGTGGCGTGCCCCCCTGTTCGCTGTACGCCAAAATGTCACATTTCGCCCCCGAAGAGCGATCTCTCCCGACGAGCACGAGTTTAACGTGTGGCGAAGGGTGCTGTAAACCGTGCCAGTGAAGTGGTTAATTGAACGCGCCGCACACTGCTGAGGTCACGCGAAAGCGGTACGAAAGCATCTACTGGCCAACAGATGGTGTCTCGCTGCAGATGGTGTGAAAGTGGTGGCAGTGATAGACTGCATTTTAATGTAATGTTAGCTCTAGATTGTTATGTTCTTTACTGCAGAAAAAATGGCTTTCAGCAGAGCTTTAAATTTGATGTCACACCTGGCTGTAAAATTCATTTCAGTTCCATTTATAATTGTGAAATATTTTTTGCTTGATTTATTAAGTGCCTGCAGTAAGCGTAGCTGGGCGACATGGTTAGACAGAGATGAGATGACAGATATGAAGAAAAGGAGAGAGAGTGCTCTGCAATAGTTTTATCCCTTGAGCTGTAATGAGTCCATCGATACAAGATAAGTCATTAATGTTATTATAACGCCGGCTGGTTTGCACCAGTTTCCAGGTGAAGACACGAAGCGTGCAGGTGATGAATCTGACAGAATTCACGGTGAGGTTTGTAGACTGGTGACGGCTTTATCCGAGTAAAAGAGCTAATAGCATCGCTCAATATTCATAGTAAATTAAATATGCATAGCTAGGCTAATTTGAGCTGCAATAATTAACATATTTAAGATAAACATATTTCCTAATGCCTAAATTCAACAGCCTTCAAGAAACAAGAGTTCAAGTTAGTTTAAATATGTAGAAAAGAACAAAGGGAACTCACACATGCACACAGTGAACCAACTGTCAAACAAAGAAACTCATTATTCTCCTCCTGAAGATCAGGAAAAGTACTTGCACCTGAAATTCATCCTTCTTTATTAGGCTCTTCCTCCCTCCTCCAGGATTTTATTAATAGAAACAGTAAAGGATTCCCTTTCAACCTTCCTTCCTTCTCAACATCCAGCTCCGACTGAAAACAAAGACATGAAATAAATCGGCTTCGCCATTAGTGCTTTTTAATTAACCGGATCCGAAACTTGACAATTTTTTCTTTAGAAAGCGCCGCGGCGTGATAAGCGAGAGGTCCAAAAAAAGAAGAGCGACAGTTATGAAAACGCGTCGCATTATTTGAAGGTGACGTTTCAGATATTCCCTAAGTTTAAGGCCCGGGCCGTTAGGTTGGTTTGGGGTGTTCCTCGAATCCTCAAAGGGTCTTTTAATTCTCACCTTTCACAGATATTTCAGTTATCGCTGAATTGGTCAATATGCATTATTTTGTAAGCTTTTGTGAAAGACCGCTCCCCTGACAAGCAGTTTTCCTGCACTTCCTTTAATCCATAGTGGCACAGACTCCCCAGTTCATTACAACAAATATTATATACAATAACCATCATACAGTCTTTATGATCAAACTCACATAAGCTGCTAAACTGGTTTGTTTGTTTCTATCAGTGATAGACAAACAACTTTAAATTAATTTCAGCAGCCCAAGGCTCTTCCCTGCATATTTGTATTATATTTACCCTTAACATACACCAGCAGCTCTATACAGCTACTGTTTTGCAATCAATAAAAAGTCCCCCGGAAATTAATTAATAAAGTCAAAGCTGGGGTTGTTTTAAGTTCAGCCTTACCTGACTGGAATTAAGTAGCTCAGGTGAGTCAGAGCTCTGAGTTTGTTCCGTGGATAGAGATGCTGTGGGCAAATACTGTATATATTTATGAAGGCAGAAAAAGCTCTTAATTTGTGTCAGAGTTCAGTTGGAGAGTAACAAAAATTTCTGTCACAGTGAGTTTTTAATCAAGATCAAGCGAGCGTTCGCCCTTCTGCTCCACAGGGGGGTTTCTGTCCTCCCTGAGCTCGCCTCAGGACACCTGCGTTACAGTTTGACAGGTGTACCGCCCCAGTCAAACTCCCCACCCGCCACTGTCCCCGGAGCGGGTCACGCCCGACGGGCGCCGGGCGCTTACTGAGAGGGAACCCGCTTGGCAGTGCGGTGCAGCAGTGGTTAGCTCTGTTGCCTCACAGCAAAAAGGTCCTGGGTTTGAATCCACCGTCCTATCTGTGTGCAGTTTGGATGTTCTCCTCGTGTCTGCGTGGGTTCTCCCACAGTCCAAAGACATCTAATTAGTGGGGTTAGGTTAAGTGGTGATTCTAAATTGCCCATAGGTGTGAATATAAGTGTGAATGCTTGTCTGGCTCTCTGTGTTAGCCCTGCGAAAGGCTGGCAGTCTGTCCAGGGTGTCCCCTGCCTCTCGCCCTACAGCAGCTGGGATAGGCTCCAGGCCCTCCGCCACTGATGGATGGATGGATGGATGGATGGATGGATGGATGGATGGATGGATGGATGGATGGATGGATGGATGGAGTAGGTTTTTAGCCTATGAATGAATTGATTCTTTAACAGCAGTTTTCTTTATTTAATTGAAATATTATAAATATTTTCCACTTTTTTTGCTTTAAAGGAGTCGTATCATGCTTTTAAATCCTTCCTTTTCATATATAAATCATTCACTTGTGGTATAGATAGATAGATAGATAGATAGATAGATAGATAGATAGATAGATAGATAGATAGATAGATAGGTACTTTATTGATCCCGCAAGGGAAATTATTGTGTAACAGCAGCACAAAAAAATACAATCTACAGTAACTAAACAACAAAGTGAGAGTACCAACGATGAGTGCTAAACTATACATATATAAACAAAATAGTTAAGATATAAAGACATAAAAAACGTACGTACAAGATCAAGATCAAGATAGCAGTGCAATATATAAAGTAGAACTGCAATGCTTTGGTCCGAATTCCTCGTTATTGTAGCTCCACAGACCCCACATTGACCCCTTTTCTGACACCCGTCTCAGATCACCCCGTTTTGGTGCGGTCTCTTTAAATGTGAATGAGACGTTTTACGCCCCGCCCCCCTCCAGGTCGCGGAGCGTTCAACTCCACCCCCTTCGGCCATTATTGTAGTTTGATAGCAGCGATACGATTAGCTACCGGCAGAGTGACTTTTTATTCACAATATGAATGAAGTAAACAAAGTCTCGACAGAGGAGTTAGCTAGCTAGTGTCAAGAACGTCACTGAACATCACTGAATCCCAAGACAAACACGGCAAACACAAAGCCAAATAATATTATTCAAAACATGCACAGTTATATCCTCAAGGAGCTAAAAGTTAGCACACAGCACTAACAGAAGGCACAATGCTACCATCAAAACAATGGCCAGGACGTCACATCAACACACAAAATTTATGTCTAAAATAATTTTAGCGTTATTTGGAGCTTACCGCTTTGCTGTGTCCGGGGTGGTTTCTGTAGAGAGACGAACTGACCCTCAATCAGATCAAGTTTTTTGGCAAATCCCTCTTTATACTGACAGAGGTTGCTGTAGCACTCATCCTTGAAGTGCTTAGCACAAACAAGGAGGCCTTTCCCCACTGATGTACATTTCCCAGAGAGTGTCCACCACCGGAGGAGCTCCAGGGGAGCGCTGTCATGAATTTTGGCTGGGCCAGAGTGCCTCTTCCCCGGGTTAGTGTGTGGAGAGTGTCTCCCTGTTCACCAGTGGAGCTCCAAACTTAACAACGTGCAAATTCGGCATAACTAAACTGGAGTACAAAATTGCTGCGAGAAAAAAAATGGTGGATTCACGAGATTAGTTAGCCGGATGTCCATGTCCTTATTTAGCAGTTCTGGAGCAAAAACAGTGACGTCACACATTAGAAAACGTAGAGAGAAAACTGAACAGACTGAAAATTATGACCCAAAAAGAATGTAAAGATATCTACGCAGCACCCAAACAGAATGCATTTACATTTCCTGCACTGCTACACACTGAAAGTACACAACAAAGTGTATTTAAGGGCTAAAAAAGTGGATTTTGCATGATACATGCCCTTTAAGCCAGGTCTGAATAAAGTCTCACATTAAACTCATGAGTTAAATTGGTCAAAAATAAATCTGTCACAGTGCTTGAGACAATCTAGTTCTTCCACAATAAAAAATGTTTTGTTTATTTTGGGGGATTTTTTGCAGTCTGTCCACAGATGAACCGATCCAGTCCAACAGTCCTTTGACATTTATCATTCCCACCTGTGCATCTTAACTGGCATGTGATAGGTGACAGCGCTGGATAAATATGTGGCGCGTCCGCTGTGTGCTCGTTTATGCGAGCCTTTCCGCATCGACGTGTTCCTCAGCTTTGGCTCTAATATCTTAAATTAGAGCAGCTCACACTGTGCTCTGCTTTCTCCTCTGAACAAAGGACACACGCTGACCTTCTCATTGTGTTCACTATCATAACGCAGTCTGAAAAGGTCACAGAAGACTACACTCATACTGATGATATTTGTCCTGATTGATAGAATTAGAGCTTACATGAAACTAAAAGAGATTACTCTTTAAAAAAAACAAAAGACCACTATTATGTAGATAAAAATTTAAAACAACTATTCTCCATAAGGAGAACAGCTTCTGCAGGAGTATTGATTCATTTTGTATGTTTTCTAAAATGCAGCGCTCTGCATGTGAAGATTTCACCTGACACCAGCAGGTAGACCTTGACCGAAGCAGCGTTAATGCGCCGTCATTTGTATGCAGATTTGCACGTCGGTGTAAATGTCAATAGAACACATTAATGAGTCCTCATGTTGAGGATCAGAATCTATTGATTTGAGCTCCTATTTGATTAAATATTTGACTCATTAACAGGTTAGGGTTGGAGGTTTATTGATGAGTCAATAGTTTTGCTGCTGTACATGTAAATAATTCCTTACTCTTACTTTTATAGCCAATTTTTCCTTATTCATCATACCTTGATCCCTGCACACAGGCTCATGTGAAGTAGTTGGCCTGACCTCAGCTCCAAAGCTGTGCAAAACTGCACCGTCTTCCACAGAGTGCAGGCATTACAGCAAGAGGTAAAAGCACTGAGATGAGGCACCGGTCCGTTAGCCGTACTCACTTTATCCTGCAGTGAGTTGTGGGGGGGCTAGAGTCTATCCCGGCTCATATTGATCAGGAGGCCGGGTACACCCTGCATTGATCACCAGGTCATCGCAGGACTAAAGAGACAGACAACCAGCACTCTCACACCTACATATAATTGCCGTTTAACTTACAGCGCGTGCGTCCGGACTGTGGAAGCCTGGGAATGCAGACAACAACTAAGAAAAGGGAGAACATGAAAACTGACACAAATATAATGTTATACATGGGACCACACACCCCACGTGTTATAATATATAGTTAATGTTGTTGGTTTGCGTGTTATGAGTGAGCATGTTGTCGAGGTTTAGACGGAACAACAAGGAAGAGGAATACAGTAAAACAGGGAAATTCACCTTTAGAGCTGTGAGTGCAGCCAGTCAAACAGCTGTTAGTCATTTGTCTTTGTATGGTCAATGAACCAGCATGGAATGCAGCTGCTCGAGAGGATTTCACCTATTACAAGCATCTGCTTTGGAGATGTTAGCCAGCACGGTTTCACTCAAAGTTTGAGATGTTTGCAAACTTCTGAGAGGACGTCATCATGCACATGAATTTATGCTTGAGGAAATCCTACTTGTTAGAATTTCTGTGGAAAACAGAAATAAAATAAATGCTATTAATTTAATTTTTTTTAACACACACACACACACACACACACACACACACAGTCATATACAAAACAGATTCTCTTGCGATCTGTATTCGCAGCACAGAGCACTTAGACGCACGTCTTTCCAACATGTAATTGTGTTGTCGGAAACTAGTAATAATTATTGATATCGCTGGAGAATAGGCTGGTATTTGGAAAGCCTAGAATTATTTTTCGGAGGAAGGCTAATGGAACAATTTACCAGAGGAGAAAAAAAGAAAAAAAATTGAGCTAGTCTATATGAATTTTCTGGCCCCAGAAATACAATCAGTGGATGCAGACATATCTCATGGGACAGAGATGCTAATGGACCCTTGATATGCATACATTAGCATATCACAAAAGCGAACAAGGACATAAAGAGGCGTGGTGTCTTTATAATTTCATTGCTTTAACACTGACTGCTTGGAAATAGTGAGTGAGCAAATGTTGCTGGGTGCATGGAAGATACATTGTTACCTTTAGATGGTTTGGATAAACCTTTCAGGTTTGCACAGCAGATATGATGGAAAACTGACTTATAGGAGTGACTTTGGCCAACTTGTTAATGAAGGATAATCTGCTGCTGTGATTAAATTTGGTTAAAAAGTTGATTGTATCAGACGCACTTCAGATAACAGATGTTTCAGCGGCATTTAAAGCAGGGCCTCACCAGATAACAATCGTAGTCCTGAATATCATTAAAGTTTAGTTTCAAGTATCAAGTGTCTGCTAAACAGTTCACCTGAAGTTAGAGAAGAATATTTATTCAGAATGGTCCAGAAAAGTGAAGTCTCTCCTGCAGGCGTGACACAAAAATACACTCAAGCTCATTATTGAGAGCCAAGTTTATTATGTTTACTTCTATTTCTGAAATGTGTTAAACAGTGTAAATTATGTCCTTCATCAGTGGGCTGGAAATATGCTATTACTGCCATATTTGTGGCTGCTGCAGTGACCTGATTCTTCCTGAAGGATCCGTAAATGTTATCATCCTTTCCTGAAGGGAAAGTTAAGCGTCACGCTGAGAGATGAAAGATCTTACAGGCGAGAGCACAAAGGAACCTGAAACAATATTTGAAACCCCGAGAGTTGACGTCTCCAAAATCCTATAAATCTTATAAATTATTTGAGCTCATTCCTCTTTCATCTTTTATTGCACTTTTAAAGTTTACAGAAATCTGCGCATTTCAAATGAGACACGACAACATGTCACGAGACGGCGCTCTCGCTCTCTCTCCATAGGCAAACATCAAACGGTCCCGGCAGCCAAACACCAGATAAACACTTCATTAAAAACAGGGGCGTGCCGTCGTTCACACAATCGCACCACTCTACCTGCGCCCCGGCGGGCGAGCAAACAAAGCCCCCTCATCCAAGCATGTGCCTGGACGCAACAATTTCTCTGACATTAGTAAAATCATGTGAGCAAAGGAGGGGCTTCAGTGATGAGAGCATTAAATGGGGAGGAAATTGGCTCCTGTAGAATACAAAAAAAAAAAAGAATCAATCAAGAGAAAGAGAGAGAGAGACAAATTGTCAAAACATGAAAGAACAATAATGAACTGTAATATGATTAATGCTGGCTGGTTCTGAATGATTTATGCTACTACAATACTGTCAATTGATTTGTTAATTTAATCCATTTGCATTGTTGTGAGGAGACAGAACCCTATATAATGTGTACAAGGACTGCAGGCTTTGGATGATTGTGTTCAGCTTTCAGCGGCTCGCGGCACCTTTTTGCTTCTGTTGATTCATGGCTTGTTTATTGTTTTGTCAGGGGAAGAAAGAAAAACTCAGAGCCATTTAGTGGACAAGAAGACCCGAGGTATTTTGATGCTCTGTAATTGGGTTGGCTTGGAGATAAAGCTGAACAAACGGAGCTGCAGGAGCAGAACAAACAACTGTATGGACCATGTGATCTTCGGTGACAGGGAGTCTCTCAGGTCAGCTCGCAGAGGTGCGGATGCTTTTGCTGCTGCAGAAAAGTGTGAACAAAAGTGATTTGCTTCGACTAGCTCGGTTAGTCGAGACAGACTTTGCTTAGCCTGCTCCAGTGTGACCTGGAACCTGATAAGCAAGAATGGGTTTATTTTGGATAAAAAACAGAATCTTATTGATGTGCAGCCAACAGATTAATCAGGTCAAAAACTGCGTTTTTTTTCTTGGCCCGTTGTCCAACTTGCTACCAAATTTCGAAGATGTCTGGCAAAAAGTTGCTGAGATATTACTTTTAATAACACACAGACATACAAAGACTCTAAGCTTTGTACAGACCAGGGAATTACGCTTTTAATTTTTAATTTTTAGGCTCACATACATACTTTTAATGTATGCAATCAACAATCAACATTAGCATCCAGTGGGGTCCGGCTGTGCTGTGGTGGGGTGATTGTTGGTCTTCAGCATCAGGTCTGGATGCATGGCTGTTATTGGAGCACTGCTTTATACCAAAATCCTTTTTCAAGGTATTGAGAACAGCCAAACCATGCTACGATGCTACGGGAGTGACAAGACTAAAATAGATGTCCCCTAGATTTTTCCCGAAGATAAGCCTGGTATCGGTGAGTCTGCCGTCCTTCACCCCCCCATTCCTCCCAAAGGGAAGGCTCCAGCAATTATGAGGGAATAAATCTGTGACAGGTAATGGGATTGTCTCTGCTTTTAAAGATTATTATGCTTCTCGAGGGATGTGCAGGTGGTATAATACAGCTTGCTCCCCTTCGCATGATAGGCATATCATTTATATCTTCAGATCAGATCATGTCCTCAGTGTGATAGAGAGAGTCAACACAATGTACCCTCACCCTAACGTCTTTGACCGTTTGCACGTGACGGCAGCCGGAGACACATTTTCTTTCAGAGCATGTTAAGAGTCATGATTCAAAACATGTAATGGAGAGATTATTTCTGCAAGGCAGTTAGACATACTACAGCTCCATAACTGAACAGCTCTGTGGGCCTTGTTGGCAGCCAGTTTTGAGGATTTTCACAAAGTAACATCTATTTTGAGGCGAGAACGTTACTCGCGTTTGCACTTTGCATGAAGACAAGCAGAATTTGCACAAAGAAGTGTTATCGTGCCTTGTGCAATGACAGACTTGGCTGCATTGCATTGCCACAGAGGGCTATACATATCCAGCCCTCAGCAGAGGTGTTATGCAACAACCTTGTTTTTCAAATCTGCTGTTACCGAAAGCCAGTAAAGGCACAATAATGGAATAAAACACTGATTTTTTTTTCTTTATTCTTCACTCTAAGGTGTTGGACACGAGCACAAATGGACCGCATTTCAGAGTAAAAAACGAACATGGCTGCAGGCTAAGTGACAGCTTGCTGAGTCTCACAGCTAATTCTGTTAAATTAGCAATTTTGCCAATTATAATGAGTGCTCTTTTGATTGCTCGGAAGCTTAGAGTATTAATAACGAGGCCACAGAGGAATTACCTACTATTACTAAATAACTTTATAGCTGTAATCATGTTTTGACCAACAGATATTGGTCATTGTGCCAAATTGGATTGTCACTCCTGTTGTGTGATGATGTCTACATCATCAAAATGCATCAAAAGACGATGATTAACCATGAAAATGTTGCATTAGCGTTGTTCCAAATGGAATTGTTTCGTTTTTTCCTTCGCTGGGAAGTAGCAGAACGTGAAGAACCCGTCGTGTGCATAGCACGAGTGAAGCCGCGTCGCAGTTCGTGCCGTCTCTGGAAGCATCCGCGTGGAATTTTCTTCACAGAGCCGGCGAACATCAAGTGGCACCTAAATTCATTTTCATGCAGTTAACACCAGCCTCTTCCACACAGTGCTGGAGAACATCAGAGAAACCAAACAAGCAGACGAGTAAATAAATAAGCACTTGTGATTTGTTTTATCTGGGAACGCTTGGTTGAGGCGACACACAGAGCCTAGTTGCTTTGGACAGCTGTTTAAAAAGCAACACAGCGAACTGTTTGCACGTTTGAAGCCATCTTTACTCGAGCTGCTGCACTGCTTTCTGAGCGATCACACGTCAAATTAAAATGTCTTATTTAGTTTATAAGAATTCTGTATTTCTCCTCATTAAGAGCAATTACAGCAATTATCAAACTTTGCATTTATTCCTGTTAACAGAGCGCGGACATGCTTTTTACCCACGAGGAAAATGTTGAGATGGCTGCAGGAATATGCCAAACCTGTCAAAATGTGTTTGGGGTATTTGGAAACGGCTAATGACCGCGTCTCCTGAGGTGCTGTTGGAGTAGCCCGACAGTTACACCCCGCTGCTTCTCCTGTTTGTAATTATCAAAGACAGGAAATTAAGAAAGTTTGGGAAACTAGTGCACAGCGAGGGGCATGCGCCCAGTTTGGGTTAGAAAATAACAATGTGCTGCTGGTGCCCACATAGTGGCATCCTTCTAATCTTCTAATGGATTGTGCAGAAGCAGTCAAACTGATGACTCACTCGACCCATCAAAGAGAGCATGTGACATGACAAGATCAAGGGTTTCCTGACTGCCAGCTGAGAACATGATCTACATTATTTACAAAAAAGAATTAAAATGCACGTCTTCTTTTTTTACTTGTCGTCTTGTGCTTTAAATAGTGGCTAAAGTACAGTGGCAGAGGGGGGGACATCGATAAGTGTTTACTAACCACAGAGACAGACACCTTGAATAATTCAGGGGGCCGAGAGCTGGACCGGCCCCTGGAAAATACCGGGGATATTCATTGTATTAAAGCTTCTGTTTAGCTGTTGTCAGGGGGCACCGAATCTCTAGCTGTGACTCTGATGGAGCGTGACCAACTATGAGAAGAGAAACCCGAGGAAATTGCTTGGCTAAAACATGCCACTGATACTTAGGTCTCCCAAGCATGACCCTGACTGAGATGGATGGATGGGTATTTCAAAGTGATAGGGGATCAACAGGTAACACACACACACACACACACACACACACACACGGAGATAATCAGTAGTAATAATATATTGTGTTTATTCTGTTTTAATTATTGAAAGATGAAAAAAATATCAGCAGGTCATCATTGCACGCAGCATAGCGACGCTGTCATTCGGCTTTCCTGCAGCCGGGGTTTAAGCGAAAGGTCGCAACGGCAGCAGCGCGCATCCAAATCTGTCATCTGACTTTAGATTGATATTTATCAGTGTGATTTTCATGAGAGAGATGTATCTGTCAGCGTGAGTAGCATCTGCTGGAGATGAAAAATTTTGAGGCAGCATTGTCTTTAATCTAGCCAAGACTTTTGTCAGCTGCACAGCTTGCAATTGTTATCACGCTGACAAAAACACAGAGATGTAAGCAAGCATACCCACAACGCCCTCGAGGTAGAAAACAGTGCGTCATAGCTGCTGAAAATGAATGCAGACTTAAATGGAAAGCAGTGAGACATGACATACATATGGAAATAAATATACTGTGCTGTAAGCAAACCATCGTTTTGGTTAATCTTTAAGCAACTTAGGCAAAACGGGGGTCAGGCGGGGATTTCCTCTGAGTTCTAATCAATGCTAACTGATCAGCAGATGCATGTTTATTTGAATTTTTCTTGACTGACGCTCCTCGTGCGCGAACATAAACCTGATTCTGATTATAATTCTGCCCTCGCTGGTTGAGGACTTGCAAAGTAAGATGTGAGAACTGCAGGGCGCACTGTGAAGATATCTCTCTGCGCTGACCTTGTTTACAGTCCTTAAAGAACTTGCAGTAGGATGCCCTTGAAAAGATGGGAAGCAGCCTACAACATGCTTTATGATGAAATTGCATTTCCAGATTCAAGGATTTAAAGTTCAGTTGTTGGCGAAAGGTCTGTTCGACTGCATCAGTGGCTCTCTGGCCCGGTAATAGAAATTAGAGCACAGATTAGCAATTAGAGGTATAATATTTTGTATTTGAGAGAAATGTCAAGTTTCAAATAAATATGTAATCTTTACAAGCAGATAAGCTACAACCTGATATCAGGAGTAATTCTCAATTAATTTTATTAAGCAATTTATCAGCATTCATGCAGCATTTCTAATTTGTAAAAGTCCCACTAAGGAAATTAGTTTGAGATAGTGGTAATGCCTCAGTAACGTTACACACTTTTATAATATTTATTTGCCCCCAGTTGTAAGCATGCAAAGGTGACAAAGGTTGTCATGGAGAGGGGTGATAAAGGCTTGTGAATATCATCTCGCTCGTGCTTTGAGCCTCGTGGTGTTAACGAGACATGAGGAATAGCTGTGAAAGGTCAGCGCGAGGGCGAACATGGAAGGAGATACTCAACTTCTAGTGTTGCACAAAAGTTATTGTGCACCACTGGTCACTGAAAATCTGCACGAGGGTTTATTTCAGTCTATTGAATTTATATGTGTTACATGATCAAATGCTGTATTTTTGTTTTTAGAAGACGTCACATGCCACGCTAGATAATCTGCTGATTGTTATTTAGTTTACCGAGATATCTGCCTCTTGGTATTCAGGTCAGAACTAACACAGATCTTGTTAATCCCTTTGACAAACATTGCATCTCCTGTGTGCCACAAATGAAAGCAGGAATCAGCAGTGGCTCCATCGGCAGAGGGGCCGAATCTGAATGTATCAGCTGATGATAACTCGGGGACAGAAAATCCATACGCCTTCTGTGGGTATAGTTTGCTGTACTGCAAGTTGCCAGATATTGTTTTTCCCTGTGTGTGTGGCATGGGGTAGTGTTGACCAGTTTCCAATAAAGCCAACTGGCAGGAGGTAAAACAAAAGACTGGCACGCAATATTAGCTTCATAGCAGAGGATGCATCACAATGGATATGTGCACCTTCATATTTTATGCTTGCAGCATCTCAGTGATGGTGAGTGGGGATCCTTTTAAACCAAAGCTAAGAGATTAAAAATCGCTGTTTAGAACCGGTCATTCCCCGGCAACTCACTCAATTCATGACGGAGTCGTTTTATGAGCAGGTGTGTGAATAACGACTCAGCTCTTACCACAGGAGGCTACAATTACATTCATAATGCCATATATCATTGGTGTCTGGATGGGAGTGGTGCGCACTGGGTTTGCAACAGAACAATACTGCCATCTAGTGCATTTGTTAAAGAACTGCTCACAACCCGACGACAAATGTTATTTTTGATGCTGAAAGTTAGCAAAGGGAGACCACTGTGGTCCATAAACTGATGATGAAAAGTGTTCCAGCTTTAAACCCTGTAAACATGATGTGAGTTAAAGTCTACGGGGGAGGGGGGGGGGGGCAGATCTTTGCATGAATGTGTGTGCATATAAACAGTGCGGAAGAGAACAGAGCTGAGACAGACTGTGCATGGTTAGAAGAATAAAACAGTAACTGTGTTTCCAAATGTGGGAAAAAATGATAAGAAAAAAGTGGGAGGCCGAGAACTTGAAATGAATCTCTGTGCTTGCAGTGAAATGTCTCACAGTCACAGCAGAAGCTTCACTGAGGCCTTGGAAACAATGCTGAGTAATTGCAGGGCTGACTCCAGTATTTGTGACCTCACAACAATAAGGATGTTCTCTTGCATTTGCATAAAATCGTCCCAAGAGTTCAGCTGCAGTTTGACTGGCCCTCCAAACCATCAGTTTTTGTGCCTCAGTCTCACACAGAGTCCTATTGTTTTCAATCACTGTCATTTCATGCAGACTTCAGAGTGATACTTCAGGCCAAATGTCCGCGCCAGGATCGGATTTGCCTCCATGTTAGAATGTAAATGACGAACCTTTAACAGCCAGCAGGGGGAGGTAATGGTGTGAGCCGCTCACATCTCCAGAGAGAGAGAGAGAGAGACCTCCTGTGAGGTTATGATTTGATGGGTTTCAAGATTAAATCCCCACCTTAACCTAAAACTCTACAAAAAATGAATAACTACCAGCACAATTACCTTATTTAGGTCTTTGTCCACCTAATGGTCAAAAGCAGCGGTGTGGTAGTTGTGTTTACTGAAACCTTAAGAAGTGATAATAAAAATGTAAAGATTTTCACAGGCTTTACTATCAAAATGCTGTTTTTTTTTAAACTCTGCTGTATTTTACAAACACGTGCACCTTCACTCATGGAAGGTTTTTGATTTGTAGCCATTTTTATTCCGATAATTAAACGTCGCCTTCCGCAGTGAACACAGACAGACACAGTAATAAAGGCCAGCTTTATTTCCTCTTATTACAATAGCTAGATACATTAAAGGCTTGTCCGGGGGGGGGGGGGGGACACAGGCGGCAATCTTCCAGCTGAAAATAAATTCAGAGCTATAAAACTTCATCAAACAAACATGGCATCAACATCGTTGTAATCACTGTTTGAAAATTAATCATGAAAATTAGTCGTCCCGTTTATGTTGCACAGAAATGTTACTAACAGGAAGGAAAAAGTGCCTTTTGCGGACTAAAACAACAAGTATTTCTGCTGCTTGTGTGTTCATTCATTATAAATGTGATCATCTGAAGCCTGATTTACACATTGTAACAGCAGCACAGCCAAATCAGATGCATTTCCATTTATTTCAGTGCAAACTGCCTGAGATGAAGACAATCATATCCATATGTGAATCTTTTTGACATCAAGCAGAAAGACGCTGAGAAGCACTCTGTATCCTGTTACTTCTGTTGACAGCTTGTTGAGCAGGGATGATACTACACGCTTTCCAGTCGCAGCACATAAATCTGATCTGATAAACTACTGTTAAACATGTCTCTGTAATCTTATCTGCTTTTGATCAGCCTTCCTTTCTAATTACAGAATTGTCAGTCTCTCATAGAGATGAATAATTAGCTCTGTTATAACCAGCACTTAAATCATAGGTGACCTGAGGTATGGAGCAGTCTGTGAAGAAGTTTGGGAAGGCTAAAGTGCACAGTGCATTGTCTTCTACGGGCCCTGTAGCAGCCTCAGACTGACAGTAGACAGGAGGCTGGGCTGGGCCTGTACGCAGCGTCTCTCCTACTTTTTTAGAGGGTCCTGAGCAGCTAGTCCAGGGCTCTGAGTAGAGGAGACCACCGACTAAATGATGAGCATCGTAGGAAGCAGGATCTGGCCCTCCCAACTCTGGCTGCACCCGGAAAGGCATGCTTTGATACATGTCCTGCTCACTGACCATGTTGCTGTAATCGGGCCCCAGGAGCTCAAAGAAATCTGCAGCCTCAGGATTGCCTCGTTCCAAGTCCTTCAGAGTCATCCCAGATGTTGAGCTGACTTTGGAGCAGTTAGCAGGCTCAGTAAAAAAAGAAGGGGGCAGGTTGCGATGCCTCAGTGGGGGCTTCTTGGCTTTTTCGCCCCTTATATCCTTCACGGGGCTGAAGAGGGCTGCCAAACTTTTGCTCTGCAAGTTGGCCTGAACACCATCACGCTTAGGTAGAGTTTTGCTCTGCAAAGCGCTCGGCTGAGTCAGCAGGGAACCCTGTCTTTTCACTGGAGCCTCGGCTACATTTCCTGGTGTTATAATGCCAGTGCACCTTTTGATCTGCTTTTGCAGATACTTCCGGTGGTTGACTTTCCTTTTGGATTTCACTGGCTTGTCCAGAGCCAGCTTGATATTGCTGGAGGCTGAGTCTATGAAACTCAGTAAATCTCTCGTGGTCTCTTTGTAGTCCTCGTCATTTTCCGTCTCACCCAGGAGACTCCCATCAAGACTTTTTTCCACATCATACTCCATCACGGAACCCGGGAAGCAGAAATTCATGAACTGAGGGTTCATGATTGCAGTCTGAACAGCCATTACTCTGTCGAGCCCGGCGGCTACACCTGTGGCGTTCGCTGTGATCCTCGAACCCAAAATTTCTTCACAGCATGCCTTTTTTCCTGTGATAAAAACTTGGTCCTGATGCTGCTCATGAAGTTCCTGTAAACATTCCAGAGTAGAAGTGACGAGCTCTGAGGAAAGCAAGGAGATCTTTCAGGGGGCTGGACAAATGATGTCAGAACATCAAAGAGGAGGGGCAACGGGACCGCAGGACTTAACTCTTTGCTTGTGCCCGACCACCTGCATCTAAGAGGGATTTGTCTGAAATTCCCTGCTGAGCTGAGGACAATAGCCTCTGTCAGAACTCTCCCCCTCTAGTTTAACTGTTTGTGTGTGCTCTGAACCAAAGAGGCTTTCATGAAACTCGAGGATATTACTGTAACAGTGGGAAGAAAGGAAATCACGCTGGATCGGCTACAGAGGCAGAAATGTAATACAAAATGATCTCTGTTAGACTGGAAACTAAATATCCTCTTTTGTTACATCTGTGACTGCCAAACAAACTATACTTACACAAAAAATAATGAAAACAACCTTCAAACTTCAGCTAATCGACACCACTGTTCCCTCCGTGTTTCTCAAAATAATTTAAAAACACAAAAGTAAAAGCAATTAGATTACTTGTAATCGAATTACTGTTCATTTACAAAACAAAACTATCACAACGCTACAGTACTGAGACAGTCTGCTTTTCTGTGGGAAAATCGGAGCATCTAAACAGATGCCACTATATGGGAGAATCCTCCCGACTGCTTGCTTGTGTCTTAATCTGCTCATGGCAAAAGTTGATTTCTAGTGCATTCCCAGGCCAGTGGGAATTTCTGCCCTGGCCTGACAACTATTATGGGCTGCCTTTGACATAAAGCCCTACAGGGTCTAAATAGCCTCTATTCTTCGCGCAGCACTGAAAGGGAGCTTTGTGCCAGAGATTCATTAAATTGCACCTCACAGCCCCTTCGTAAAATGGGTCTCAATAATGAACAGTCGATTTAACTAGAAAAGCTGCCGGAGCTGTTAAATTAAAGGGGAATAAAGTGCAGTTCGGGCTTAGCGTGCCAGAAGAAATGTTGACCTTAAGAAATCCCGGGTATGAAAGTTCTGCTGTAAACAATAACGCATTTACAGGAAGTTTCTCGGCCAGCAGCGAATACAATGGAGGATGTGTCCAGGAGCCAGATTGTTCGGCTGCCAGCACTTATCTGAATTTAAGTGGCATTTTTGGAGCGATCAGCTCTGAAGACACTGTTTCGCTCTGCTTCTATTTTCTGTTTTTTTTTTCTGTTTACAGGGCAGCGCAGCAGTTCCTACCTGCCCCATCCTCAGATCACATTAAAGCTTCATTAATTATTTGGAGAGACGCTGCAGGCGCAGAACTGAACAGATAACAACTGAAGATCCTTCGTCTTTCAGAAGAGCCTTTTGAGGTGAAGCGGTGACTCATTAGGGTATCTGAGACATGAAAAAGTCTAAAGTGGTGGCAAACTCCTTCTTATGGTAATTCTAGGGGAGAAAAGGAGCAGCGATACTGATGGCACTGATTATCTGGAGCCCAACACAAATCTAGAAAAATAAATCAAATGTAAGAACAAGTGGATTCAAAACAGAGATTACCCTGCTGTTTATACGCCTACTAAATAAAACCTTTTTGATATTGTGCAAAGAAGAGTGCATGTGAAATTTCACCTGTTTGCCCCAAAAGTTTCACGTTTCCATTGCAAACAGGAGGAAAACAGCTGCAGCCTTATCGGGGCATCTCATGCATTCAGTGCAGGAGCTTTTAATGCCTGCCCAAACCAATTTCGCCTCCTCTCTTTGCTAGCGGCACAGTTTTGGCAAAGTGACATCATCACAGCTACGGCAGCTACATCCCCCCCCCCCCTTTTTTTTCCAAGTCAGGGGGTCTTGGCTTTTGTGCTGGTGGGTCATTCACATCACAGAGCCTGACGCACAGATCCCGGAAACAAGTTTCCATTGTTGCATAAAGACTGAGAGGGCGAGAGGGGATGGGCTCTGGCAGAGCAGCTCCAAAAGATATATTATATATATATATATATATATATATATATATATAGGCTTTATAGGCTTTTAAATTTTTACATTATTTGTTAGAATCCTTTAACAAACCAATGTTTATTTTATAAATGGTTACAAATGATCAAAGTGGTGATTTTGTTCTGATAGCAGGGAAGTGCAGATCAGTGATCTTTTCCTAAAGCGGGCAGCTTGTTCCGTATCGCTGCGATATTCCTAAACATTCCCACCGCACCCTCGGCTCCTCCGAGTATTTACTGATTCAGCGGCACCCAGCCCCGTGGGAGTGAGGTGCTCACCACAACGTGATGTGACACGCACAGGCTTAATCTCTTCCTACTGGTGTGTGGTCCCCGTCTGAGCAAGGACGTACTCGGAATCTGGGGTTGACTACATACTTAAAACAGCTCTGATTGATGGCCAGTGTCAGAGACCTAGAAAACGCTGGCAAAATTAATGACCTCTCAAAGCCCTGAGAAAAGTTTAAGGAGAGCGTTTAGTGGCCGAGGCCCCACCCTCCCCCCATGTTTAGCAATGTTTCTTCCTACTGAGGCGTCTGAAATTCAGTCGAGCCTGTGACAAAACGCTGAGAAGTCAGTCTTTGTGTCTCCCGGTTGAAAATCAACCCGCATACCAGCGCATGACATGTTCCCCATCTGCATCACAAGGTCGCGTCATGTCAGGGATTTTTGCTTTAAAAGAAGAGGGTTAAAAAAGAAAAGAAAGAAAGAATTATTACAAAGCAGGGAGACGTGTTTTCATTAGCGGTGGTGCTGGTTAGTTTTAGTATTTTCATGGCATTTGAGTCTTTTATCTTGACATTTAAAAAAAAAAAAAAACGAATAAAGAAAAAAGTGAAGTACAAAAAGCTTCTTGGATCCCGACTGATTGCTGCAACCGCTCACCGCTTCACTCTTAACCTTCCATCAACCTTTCTCAACTACTCCGGCACCGCAGGAATTGTATTAATAATATTACTTGCAGGGGGGACAAACCAGAGTCTACGGGCTGCCTCGGTGCCTCAATTTAGAGCTTTAATGGCAGCCAGTGAATTAATGCGTGCCGGGAGGGGGGGATCCCACAGGTTGGTCTGCAGGGGTAAGGTCAGCAGGCAAAGCTGCAATAACCTCCCACCACTCACTTTATTGGCCTCCTCCGATTGGGTTTTTATTAAATCTGGAGCACGTGCAGTTGTTCTTGCTGGGTGGAAAGGACCCGGGCCGGGCCTTTCTAAAACGGAAGCCTGCTCGGCAGAACCGCGGCACATCCGTAACAGGGAGGATCAGATGACAGCGAATCTGCAGCTTTTTAATCAGTTTCATTGGAAGTTATTTGGGAATTACAGCACATCAAGAAAACGATCAAATGCGGGGAAGGCAGAGTTCTTCTGTGAACAACAAACAGATTAAGTTTCATATTTACACCAAGTGCAGCGGAAGCCTTCAAAATGGATCGGCTTTATGTTTGGTGCCAAAGTGTTCCTCTGAGGCTTTTTTCATCTGCATATTACATTAACTTTAAGAGATGCGCCTGAATAATAACAACAGCAGCTAATCAACAAGAGCGACAAAAAACAGGAAAACCTAAAATTTCCAACGAATGGAACCCAAAAGAGGAACACTCGAGCTCGGAGGCAGCCGGACCTTAATAGGTTTTTTCACAACCTTTACATGAGACAAAACATCTGTTGATGGTGATTTTGTGATTACACGAATAAACAATCAAAATAGTGGATACTGCAGTTTTATGACAGGTTTATTTCTTTGCAGCGTTATTGTCGCCGAGCCCTTCAAATTTTAATGTTTGACACAGAAAAGGAGTGAAACTGATTTTTTTTTTTAAAAAAAAAGTAAACAAAC
Organism: Cichlasoma orientale; assembly: GCA_034780415.1. Classification (NCBI taxonomy): domain Eukaryota; kingdom Metazoa; phylum Chordata; class Actinopteri; order Cichliformes; family Cichlidae; genus Cichlasoma; species Cichlasoma orientale. Next base: position 426,369 of record JAVDPK010001036.1, on the reverse strand, counting down.
AAACTTTGGCATAATGGCAGAGAAAGCGCCACGAAAAAAAAATGCGTCACCCAACTTAAAGCTAAATCTCGGATATCACGGGTCGAGCAGAACTGTGCTGCTTTTGGGGCCTAGTGGGTCGGCGCAGTGTGATGTGTCCTTTTAGCCTTCTTAATCCACTCCCGGAAAGACTTCAGCTCTAACGCCCGGGCAGCGTGGACTGAGGGCGGATCGAGGTCATTGCTGTAGCGCAGGTCCAAGTGATGGGCTCCATCGGGAATCACGATGGAAACCAGAGCGCGCGAGATGTTGTAAGTCACTCCACCAGACGCCCACGGATCGAGTCCTCCGTTACTGAAACGTGAAAGCACAAACAATATATTCTGTTCATACCTGACAGTAGTAATTATACTTCTGGCACGGACAGTCCAGTTGCAGCACGTAAGCGATCCCGGTGTGCGTTTTGTCTCTGTACTGTAATATCTGATACTTTTGTGAGTGTGACTGAACCAGCGGCGGTCTCTGCCGTCAGGTTGAAAAATGACACACGCTGGCATTTGATGCAGTTTTCAAAGAGTTATAAACCCCAGCGATGGAGTCCCTGAAGATCTTTTTATACCTTCTCAAAAGCTGTAGCTGCGCTGAACCTAACTTTGCCCACTTTAGAGGTTGTGATAACGCTTCAGAGCCATTTATGTTTAACATACGTGTGTTTTCCCCGCATCACGACTTCCCTGCAATAAAAGGCGGTCAAAATCTGCACTTAACTTATTCTTGCTTCATTAGACAAACAGGGAAATCACAAGAAAACGAAGTCTTACCTGAAGATGATGTTGCTGTGAGAGGAGATCTCCTTTCCCCCGTAGACTGCGCCTGCCCAGTCAGCCCGTGGCCTGACGCCAAACATGGCGTAGCACTCGTCGGAGAAGGCCTGGAAGTTCCACTCCTCGGGTTCAAACATGTCCTGCACGCCATCAGTGCACATGGGCATCACCATCTCTGTGCAGGCCTGGGGACGAGGGATTGAATACATATTCATTCTGACAGGAAAAGCCACCCGCTCGTACCTCCGTGCGCCGTTTTACGCACCTGGTAAAACCAGCCGAGGTAGCCGAGGCTGCTGGTGGCCGTCTGCGATGTGTTCAGGCAGGGAGAGCTTCCGGTGTAGTTATAGTAAACCTTCGCCGCTTGGGAGACACCGTGCAGCAGCTGCTCGTCAGACACGGCGGAATCGAAGCTGAGGTACTTGCACACCACCTTGAAAACATGTTAGAAAGCAAAACAAAAAGACGATTAATCACATTATAGTTTAATCACGATATTACAGCTCTAAAAAGCTGCACGCATTAAATAACATTAGTCCATCAAAGTTGTTTACAGGACTAAAGATTGCTTTCTCGTGGCCCGTAAAGTGTTTTTCCACATAAAACGTGGTGGCGCCTGATTTGCATATGAAATTCCCCAGAATGAACTTGAATTTATTGCTCCAATCTTGGCACCAGAGGGAAAACAAATCCATTTACTTAAAGCCAGTGATCTAAATGAGTTCAAATTTAGAGTTTTTGCTCTCCTTAACTATTGTTTTGTGTGACCGCGGGTTGGCTTTCAGAATTAATAGCGTGAATGATCAATATTTGAGTTTCAGCTCTTGCCTGATTGCGCTGCGTGTTGTTATGGTTGCAGCAGCGGAGCTGGCTGTTGTTCTGCACTCTTTGTGCAGCAGAGAAACTGGGCTTTCTTGTTTGGAGGTTGGAGGGGAGCTGCACTAGTGTGGAGTCTGTTACTAAGGCCTTTGTCTGCAGGCCGGGGAGGAGTTGGTGGTCGATGGATGAGGAGGGCCACAGACATGTCCAACCAAAGATTTATATTGTGAAAAAAAACACAGCAATAGCTCTAAAGCATCTTCTCCTTACTTTTCAGATAGGATTAGGCTTATACATTCATCTCTGCCAACAGATTTCCCTCCTCTAAGCCCTCAATACCCCGTTCTCACACTCACTCAGATAATCACATTAGCTTTGTCATTAAAAAAGCTCCTCTTTGCACCCACTGCCTAAACCGCTTAAACCACCCATAGGGGTCGCATACATTAAAGGCAGGGAGCCAAAAAAACCTCAAAATGACCATTTAGTGTTTGTTTCACATATAATGATGCTCCACCGTCTATTCATCGGCCGAACGGTAAATAACGAAAAACGCCTCACAAGAGGAGCAGTTTAAAGCATGCGCGGGCCTCTCCCAGGGGCACCGAGCCACCGAGCGCAGAACCGGAGGTCAGCGGCAGAGCTCGGTTTGTACACGTGACGTGCCAAGGTGACTGGCTGAATACACTTCGCCCGAGTCAATCAGCCTCGGGCTGCACCGTCGCAAGCTCCTCCACGACAACAAACGGCAGTTTGCCTGCGTTACATGATGCATTTTTCTCACTTTTGAAGCAATTCTTCTTCCCCGTCGAGTGTCTAGTTAAGTATTTTTTACTACCCCGTTCAAAGGAGACCGGTGAACTTTTGTTCGACGGCCTCATGTGCCGCGCTGGGCGAATGACCTCTTTCTGCGGCGCCGTGCGAGCGTCCTAACAGGAACACCTCGGAGATCTGACGGAGTGTGCGAATGAAAGGGCCATTGGCGCGACACAAGAAAAGAACGGTGGCTTACTTGTAGCCGCTCATCTAAAGAATACTTAAAATCGAAAAGAAACAAGATCCTTATGAATATTAATGAAGTTAGTTGACAGCTGTTGTAAACAAAAGCCTGGAAGACCACAACAAACACTTGTAACACAATCGGCTGAATCGCACATTCATTTCAATTAAGGGCGGCTTGTCAGGCTAAATTAGCTGCTTAGCCAAAAGGCAAACACAATTCAAAGATGCCATAAAGTAAAAACCGTGTGTCAGAAAATTCACATAAAGTGATGTATAACGTAAACTTTGATTTTACTACTTTTTTTTGGGTGGGGGTGTTGGGGGGGGTCATGCAGAGGAGCCCCTATCACACCCAGGTTCCTATAGTAATAATTATAACACTAATTTGGAGCTCAGCTTTCACCTGGATAGGCCAGCGAGGCAGCGGCTGCAGGAAATTGGCTTCATACGGGTAGTCCACCATAGCCAGGTTCACCCAGGTCTCCTGAAGCCAGCTCTTGAAGGTGAAGACATCGTTTTTGTTTTTAAGAGGGGCACACAAACTGAATTCTTCTGACAGCCATTGAAGACCAGACACTTAATCAAAGAGAGCAAAGAATAATTACGTCATTAGATTAGTGGAAAAGCTCCAGATTGTGCACATGCCAGTAGTACAAACCAGTTTTGGTTGTGTACCTTCACTTATGAGGACTTTAACGTGTTGAAATTCTCATTGTTTTTTTGCAAACATAAAGATATAACCTGATTAGACATGTTTAATGTGGCAGCATTGGTAATACAGCCAGATTATGGCCTAGTGATAATTCAAATTAGAAGACACATTTCAGGCAGAGGCTGCACGGCGGGGTGGCGGTTAGCACCGTCGCTTCACAGCAAGAAGGTCCCGATTCAAATGCAGGCGGGGGCCTTTCTGTTCTCCCTGGGTGCTCCAGCTTCCTCCCGCAGTCCAAACACATGCATGGGGTAAGATAACTGATGGTGTGAATTTGACCCGTCCAGGGTGTGCCCCACCTCCGACCCTTCGACCGCCCGCATAGGCTCCAGCACCCCCCCCCCCCCCGCGACCCTGAACTGGATAAGCGGAAGAAAATGGATGGACGATGAGAGATAACAGTGCAGCTTACCTGTGGAAGAGACATTATTTATAGCCTTCCACGACTTTCTGATGCTCGCCTCGCAGTTATGGCCACTTTTGGCAAAGTCTTGTGTTACTATTTTGTAAAAGTCTCCACATGGCACCATACCAGTGAACTGCCAGATTGGCGCAGAGGCTGCCAAAGCTCTGAAATACAAGAAGAAACAAAATCTTTTCTTTTTCTTTCTCCAAATGACACAAACTGCACATTCACATTCGTCCTCGGTAGTTAGTGTTTGTGAATATGTTTTCTGGGGGGGGGGAACGGCAACAACAAAGAGGCAAAGAAGTCAAAAGAACGATAAGTCCGGCTCTGCTGCCTCATGTCTCACACATGCTGTGCCTCTTGTGAAGTAGGCTGCACAGATTCATCATGCTAGCTCATATAATCACCTGGTGTTAGACATTTACCCACTTTGGATGATGAAGGTTAAACTCACTGAACGAGAAATCTGAACTCCCTTGTTCTCCCTCTATTATCCCCCGGCAGGGTAAGATGACGCTGCTGTGTTATATCATGTCTTAGATACTTAAGACATCATATAACAACTTCCTAATACCGGCACCAGCATCTTACCCAACAACTACATGCGGGTATTTCATCCTGAACCAGGCAGAGAGCATTCCTCCATAGGATCCTCCAACAGCGATAACAGGGCTGTGCTGAGCACCAGGTACAGAACCCTTAAGGTTCTGGATCAGCACTGCAAAATCTGCCAGGGCTTGCTCTGAGGTCAGGTAGTTGAGATGTTTGCTGTCCTGCAAATAAACAACAAGTAGCATTTAAAACGAAGGATGTGAAATGTATTTCAGCTGCCAATCACACTGCCACATGTATTCAAGTTAATACTATACTGAACTTACTGGCTTGGAAGCCAGAAAGGAGAAAAAAATTCTGCAACCATACATATTTAATCAGATTTTAATTAGACTTAGGTGTGCACGCGTGACTCTGCGGCTTCACTCACGCTGTAAGAGTCTGGTCCAAATGGCAGGGACTCTCCATAGTAACGATGTTCTGCGAAAACCAGCATGGCGCCTAACTCCTCCGCAGTCTCCCACATGAAGCCCTAAAGAGAGAACAGCAGGTGCCGAACTAGACCGAGGATCATGTGCGATGTAAACACACGAGGGAGGAGCTGGATATTTACGGTGTTGTTGCAGAACCAGGTGATGTCGCCTTCATTTCCAGTGTAGAACAAAATGGGTCCTCCGGGCTGCTGCCAGTATTTGTCAGACAGAAGGTATCTCTGTTTGAAGGTGCCGTCCTCGAGGAATCCAAAATGATCAATCTGTGGCAATTAAAAAGTAAATATGATTATCCATAAAAGCTTAAATGTGTTCAGAAACAGAACGTGATGGCAAGCATCTGAATTTGGCGACTATTGTCCGAAAATAGGAGAATCAGAAAGGAATGATTAGCATTCGAAGTGCTTTAAAATCGGGAATTTGTCTTGATTTGAGGAACACATCAATCTCCCTTTAAACGAAGCAGCTGAGCAAAAATCAGAGCCAGCAGCACAAAATGTAAAACATCATCTGGAGATTGGTAAAAGCAAACCCTTTAGGGACTGGTCACACTTGTCATCAGACTAAAATGACGGGGGTGCAGTCCAGCGAGCAGAGCCTGCTTTGGGGTCGGTGTAATCGCTGGATACCTGGCCCCGTGCCAGCCGCGGTGCCGGGAAATGACAGCCCTGAGGTTGGATTCTGGGGTAATTAGCCCCAATTTGTATTAAAAAACACTGGAGCCACTTTAAGGGATGCCACATTAGTTCCACTTAAGATGAGCCCTGAAATATCCTTTCATAAAACCTCAGGGATTCCGGGATATCTTCCCCTTTCAACCATATTTCCTGTATTCTTTATTAAACAAAGGCAGAAAGAAACCAACAACTTCACAGGGAAGGCAGCCCCATGAGGCTACTGAGTCGTCCAACCCTTTAAACACCCCCCCCCCCCCCCGCCTTAAATTCTTACACACAAAATGTTTCGGTTTTGTTTTTTCGCCTCGTTTTCGCTCTCCTCCCTCCTCGGTGGACACAAAGGAGGCAGCAATTTTATGAGCCAATGACAGAAAAAAGATTCTGGGGCCACAATGTGTTCATTCAACCCACGACTCCTTCACACTTGGCAGTGCTTTAAGTGTGATGGGATCATGAGACAGTTAAAGGAAAAGTTCAGCAGCTTGGCAGCGAGGTAGGAGTCAGCGGTGTTGGGCAACCAAAGTGTAAAGTTAGAGTTTTGGGATAAAAAGCGTTACTTTGCAAGTTTTAGCTTCATTATTTTCCCCCTTAATTTATTCCTGTTTATTTTAATGTTGCATGTCATTCTCTTGTAATGCGGGGGGAAAAATTACCGTTAAAAACTGCTCCCCAAATGGCACAGCTAAAGTGGTTGAATACATTAAGAGCTTCACCAAAAGGACCCCTGGTGAGTACTGTATCAATTGCACCCACTCAGTATGCGCCTCACAAAACCTCTGAGATTGGTTTCATAAGAGATCCACGCCCTGGTAAGTAGCGCCACCATGTGGCGGCGGCAAGCAGCAGCTCGGCAGCTTGGTTCCATTAAAATTCAAACCGTGTGCTGCACATCTACGGGACGGCTGCGTTAACAACTCCTTAGGACGGGAGGCTGCATCTGTTGTCCCGCAAATGGCAACATGAGGGAAACAACTTAAGCACAAGCTCCACTTAAAGTACATCTGAAGGATGCTAAAGGACATTTCCATTCATTGTCTCGAGGCAGAATGCAGTCGAGAGGATTTCCTGACACTGTCTGCTGGTGCTCTCTTCACATCAAGTTTCAAAGAAAAGGAGAAAAAAAAAAGAGGCATGGTTGATGCTTCTTTTGTGCTAAAAGAGAGTAGTTACTGCTACTGAAATGTAGTTTACAGTACACGGATTTTATTTGTCCTACATGTCCAGAAGAGGCTTGCAGTTTCTTGTTGCTCGGCTAAATAAACCACATCAGACGGGCCAGTGGGTGTCAGAAGAGAGGAAATGGCCTTTATCTTCTTGTCAGCTTGGCTGATTGCACAGGATGCTGTGGGCCGGACCAGGTGTGGAGCCTTTTCCTCTAGCCCAAACACTCTTTAGTGCAGACGCATTATTTATAGTATGGAACTATTACTCATTAATACATCTTAGTCTACATGTGGATTATTTTCTCAATTAACTGTTTTTTTTAATCAATTCATAAAAAATAGGAGTTAATTTACTATATTATAAAGAGCCAAGCCTGTCTTTATTCTTCTGCCTGTATCATTAGTTGGATTGTTTCTATTCACTCCTGTATGCAGTGGATTGACTAGAAGAACAGCTTTTGGAAACATTTTTAAAAATTGACAAAGTCTGAGTTAGCTTGAGAACAGGTTTAATTCATTAAACAGGAGTAAGCATATATAAGCCCGTTATAACCTGTATTAAGTTTGTGTAGCAGCTAATAATCAGTGTATGAAGATAAAGAGTCACCTCTAGGGACTGTCCAAAATATATACAGTATGCTAAATAATGACAAATCATAATAATTCTGATTAACCAGTGCACCAAAATGTCCAATGGCATTTTAGAGATTTTGCTTTCACAGCCTGACTGCAGGGGTAGGAGAATGACACAAGCAACCTGGTGGCTTGATGTGTAGCAGCACACACCTGCAGCATGCAACCTTAATCTCCATAAAGTAACCATAACTGGAACATGAAAAAGCTGAGTTAAGATCTTTCAGCCCTCCCCCTGAGATAAGGTTTTTCACGTTCACTGAGCCCTGGAGACCCCTTTAGGCAGGGAGCCAGGAAGGATAGTTACAGATCTGCTGGCAGGAACCCAGCCAATTGTGATCTGGTTTTCCCTTCACTACAGGAAGCCAGACGGAAACACCTATTGTCCGCAGACACAACACATGAACCTCTATAGAATTAAGTGCAGTGGGAATTTTAGAAAGAGCAAGTGGTGCAATTATTCACATAAAAAGCAATGAAGTAAAGTATTTTCATGAAGTAAAGTATGTTGGTGGCATTAAAAGGTGAGTAACTCAGTGAGAGTCTGTTATATTTTCAGAAAACATTGCTTTGTGTCAGAAGCGCTGGGATCACTTCTCTTTTACAATATTGAATCCATTCCCAATAAGGCACAAAAAATGTATTTCAAGAGGAAGTGAAAGAGAAAGATGCAAAAGAGGAACACAACAGTGTAAAACAGACTTGTCAATAAGGCGAAAAGTAAATTTTGATCAATTTTAAACTCACCTTCTGGTCAAAGTAAAATGTTTTATAGCTGACTGGAGGCTCGGGGGAGTACGGCAGCCCACCCAGCCTGGTAAAAAGTTGCGATTTGAGGGCGGTCACGTGTAAACAGACCAAACACAACGTTAGGATGCAGGTCGCTGCAGCTCTGTCCGAAACCTGCGTCCTCATGGCTGTAACTGTCACAGTCAGCTCAAAACAAACTGATCTTCAGCGCATCATTAACGAGGTCGCGGGACCGTGTGTCTGTCTGCAGTGGGACGACTGAGGAGGACTCGTCCCGTGAAAGAAAGGAAGTGAGACTACCCTGTCAGCACATCCACAGAGGTGTTGCCCGTGACCTACATTCAGCTTCAGACCTGCAGCTGCGCGGGAAGCGTCGGGTTCAAAGTCTAACAAACATTTTAATAAGTTTGATTTAGCCGCAGTCACCTGGCTGTCCTGTGTTTATAGAGCAGACGGCAGATGGTTCCTACAGCAGACAGCTCGCAGTGGCTGATGGGAATGTGAGTTCTATGTGGTCACGCAGCTGCTCTATAGTTTTATATACAAAAACGTTTCATTCGAAATATACTAGTAACAGTGCGACCCACCCTTACGATCTCTTATACATACATACATACATACATACATAATGGACTGAGTTAAGCTATGCTTTGTGTAGTATTCAGCAGTAATCACGCTCACTGATTAAATTACCGGAAATACGTCACACAAGCGTACAATTGACTACTTTCAAATATTGCAGTTTCTGGAGAAATATTAAATTCTAATATTCAGATAGTCACGGAGACAGTTGCACAAAAAGTACTTGCAAGCTTCTCATTACTTCCTAAAAGTAATTAACTTTAAATTAATGTCTACTTGCCTGCCGTTCTTTGTCATGTGACCCGCACCTCAAGTTGAACTTCCGGCGACACGTCAAAGTAAGATGTTCATCACTAATGAAAGCTAAATTTATTTAACGTTTTCGTTGAGGTGTCTAACACTTACTCGCAGATATCCCACGCGCTGATGAAATGCCAATCACAGATATTCTGATATTCACAGAGAGACGACTGTACCACATGTACTGGAAAGTAATGGTCTTCCATTTCCGGTTCGCCCTGCACTGCTTCACCGAGCTTCCGGCAAAGCTTTCAAAATAAAATTTTCGTGAACACTACGAAAAGACACTTTTTAAGAGTATTTAGAGGTTTAATGTTATACAGAATATTTCAGGGATCATTTTGTACACATAAAGGAAGAGAAGCACAACATCCCAAGAGTGTTTCCTTTGTATTTCCCATAGAGTTCACAGGAAGATGCGAGGGATTAGTTACAAGTAACTGCTGTAAAATTTAAGGTTAAAGGCAAAATAAAATGCTCGCTAGTTTTACAAAGGGATTATGGAAAAATACAAAATTATAAAAGCAAAGTGCCAAGATGTACTACTGTACAACAAAAGACAACATGTTATAGTAATAAAAATAAGTGTGCAGTACATGGCATTGTGCAATACAGTACTTTACAGTTATGGCAAATATACGAAAGATAAACTTAAACACTACAAAAAATGGCTAAACATGCTGAACAATTGAGAAAATTTTACAATAAAAGCATATGAAATACAACAAGTTATACAAAACTACATTAACATAACCCTTCAAATAATTTCATGGCTAGGTAGCAACAACAGAGGCAGAAATATTCACGCCTATGGGTAACAAAAATATGACCATTGGAAAAAAAAAGCTCATTTGAATAAACAGCTCACAATTTCTGCTGATGACGGCCTTTCCAGTTGCTTCATACTAAATAAACTGACTAATCACAAGCACTGCGAGTATACTAAAAAAAATAATATTAATGGCGTCACAGAATACTGTAGCATTTATACGTGTTTTTCAGTTTATTTTATTCGACAAACACATTTTAGCAGCAGGTAAACTCATTTATTGGGAACTAATATTTCACAGTATGTAATGACAGGTGCAAACAATGATTCAGAAGTAAAATTATGAAAGTTACACAAATCGTACACAAATCTCAGAGCAGAAGAAACTGTAGTGGAAAATAAACGATTGTGCAACAGATTTTAGGGTCATTTTTGCAACGTTTCTGTTTATAGTCAAACTTGTTAATCTACGAGATGTTCCGCATGTAAACATGTTACCATTAACCTATCACCTCTAATGATCATTAAACATTTTGTAAACTACGTGGGATCTGTAACAAAATACCTGGCAAAGCTTTTCACTCACGTAATACTGCTGGTGAAAACTGATTTTCAATGAAAATGGATTCTAAAACCCCAACAGGAAAAAAAAAAAAAAAAAAAAAGTCCTGCCATTTCACCATGACGATCATAAAACAGAGCTTTACTCAGATTCCCGGATGCATCGGGCTAACGCTTTACATCCCGTTACACTGCGTGCAAACGTTCTCCATAATGGTAGCATCTTAAAACGCTTGCTCCTGGAAGGCCAAACTAAGGTAACAAATTCCCTTGTACAGCTTAAAAAAGGCATGGGACTAGAAATGACCAGACTAAGATGTGCCTTTATGCCATCTTAGTGGGACGGAGGTATTGGGGATCAGTCACCTACCCTCTACAGTCAATGGCTACTTAGTTAAAAACAGCCCCGTGGCTGAGCTTTCTCTAATTGATGTTGCAACAGCTCAAGTAACTGATGGTTTTACCCTCGCCAGGCATCGGGGCAGTGTCACTGTTATCCAGCTTGTTCTGCTTGGCCTCTCGAATGAGCTCACAGGCCAGGTCGAGAAAAAGTTTCTCAACATTGTCAGACTCTTTGGCCGACGTCTCCAGGTACAGCATGCTCTGCGCCTCGGCAAAGTCTTCAGCCCTCTGCCTGAGGACCTCTCTCTTCTCTGCCAGATCTATTTTATTACCTATAAAACACGCAATATCCATCTGTCAACAAAAGGGAAAAAACATACATGTCTGGCTTGTTGCAGTCTGACTAAACAGTGGTGGGTGTTAATGAGACAGATTGGGGGGGGGGGGGGTAAATGTGTGGGATGGATTTGAGCAAGGACTGTGTGTTCTCAGAAATGATAGAAAATCACACAAAACAATGCGGATGACAAAGATAAGCTTATGAGCTATTAAAAGTGCAAAGTAACGCTTTCATACCGACTAATATAGTCACCACTTGGTTGTTGGCATACTGCTCGATCTCCCTCAGCCACTCTGGAAGGCACCTGAAGGAGTCCTCACAGGTAATGTCATACGTAAGAATGAGGGCGTTGGCACTACGGTAATAACTCTGAGTAATGGAGCGAAATCTCTCCTGTCCAGCTGTGTCCCATATTTGTAGCTGGAAAATAAAACAGTGTCAAATAGGCAACTGCCCAAACTGATAGAAAACATAAAAACTGCACACACCTTGACCTTCTCCCCTTTGATTTCCACAGTCTTAATCATGAAATCTACTCCAATAGTAGCCCCTTGTCCAGGTGGGAAAAGGCCCTGCAATCAGAAGCAGACGGTATAATTTAACACTCCCGTACCGTGCAATTCAACGGCTACAAACTCAGACACTCGGAATACAAACCTGAGTAAAGCGCCGGACGAGACATGTCTTCCCAACTCCAGCATTTCCTATCAGAACTATTTTGAACAGGTAGTCATAATCTTCCATGCTCATACTAAACTAGAGAAAAGAAAGAAAGGGAGAAAAGAAAGAGGCGATGAACAAAGTCCAACTTTAAACTGCTCGTTTCTGGGCACTCCGAGCTACTGGCATTTATCTGAAGTCATATGATGCACACCAAAGATGCTGATGAAACTAAAAATGGTTGTGTAACCGTCAGGGCTCAGACCACAAGTTAAATCTGAGCTGAATAAGCTTCGCTGATACATATGAGAGAAACGGTGAGTAAGCTATGCCCCTTCGGTCTGTGATTTGAGTTCATATTCTGCTTATTAGCAGAACTACACTGACACTAACTCACAAAGAGGTATCTCCTTTTCACTTACTAGAGAAACATCATACTTTACTGGTTTTAAGCATTTACACATCTGTCTTTTTGCAGCCTGGTCCATCCAACCGTGCATGTTTCTCTGAGATGTTCTTTTAAAACCAGCCATTCACTAAAATATCTGTGAGATGTTCCACTGCAGACAGTAAAATGTGTCTTTCTACTATTCTCAAGTAATTACGTGGTTTAAATAAGTTCGTGAGTCTCATTTTAATGGAACAGTTTTCATCTTTGTAGTAAAATTGCCATTTTTGATATAAAATACAGGATTCAGACACTGTACTTTGGTAATAAACACTCCTCCACTAAGTCTCCTCATTTTAGATATTATGTTTACATGCACAAGTTTTCCCCCCTTTCTTTTTCGGTCAGCTGCAGTTTTGGGGGCCATGCATCACTTGCACGGAGTCACGGAGATTGAAACAGTACACCCTGCTCAAAGCACAAAACGCGAAGCTGTGTAGCAGTTTCTCTGCTCAATGCCCACTCACAACACGGCGTCATGTGAAATGTATGTAAACAGTGATAATATCGCACAATTTTTTCGCTCTGCGATGCCTTTCCCTGCGCGCCCCTGTGCAAAAAAATGGAGAATCGGGCATTTTCCCTGCGCACAAACTGAACATATTACTGTAAAAAATACATCTGAGGGAAACAAACTGTTGCTTGCGAGAAGACGCGAATCGCTGGGTGACAATGTTTCTACAGAGAAGCTCATTTTGAAGGAATAATTTAACCCTTTCTTGCAGCAAACTGAAACACTTCTTTCCGTGTCGCATTCCCATCCTCACCAACATTTTACGTCCTCAAAGGCGAGAGGAGCTGCAGCATCCTGCACATGTCGTCATGTGAAGCAACGCTACACTTCTGGCTAATTATGTTTCCTTTTTAATCAGAGTTGAAAGCCTTTCGGGCGACGCTAGCAACAGTAGCAACTAGCGGCTACAGCGTGTGATTCTGGCCCTTTTATCCGCAGATGCAGCAGGAGGAAAAAATCAAAGTCTGCCCTGCGCACCGAGCCGAGAGATCATTTGCACTTACCAAAAACACGGGGATATCCCCGGACTTAGAACTACTTGGTATGCATAGGTCAGCTCTTCAAACGGGCAAAGCCGCTGCTGGGCAGGGCATAATTCCTCCGGCTGTGTGTCCTCAGCAGCTCAGCAGCAGCCCGTCTGATAGAGGAGGGAGGGAGGGAGGGAGGGGGAGGCCTGCCCTCAATGATGTCATCAGTTCACATGCAAAGTAACGCGTTACATCTACTGCCTTCAGAAAAATACTCCATCAGTAACACGCTGAAGAAAATAAATGGAATTTACCCAGCGAAGCTTCAAACAGTCAAACGGATGCGGCGCTCTGCGGACTGGAAACCAGAGCGCTTCCCAGCTGCTTTTCCACTGGCTGCTCTGGGTGGATTCAGCCCACTTCCTGGGGAAGAAACTCAGAAAGAATTTTAGATGAATGTGTTTGAGCTCTTTTTTCCCCTTTCATTTTAGTCAAGATAAAATTGAAAATAATTATAAGAACAATGGTCAGGAACCCAAGCCAACTTTCCTAAATGTTATTAATGATGTAATATATGTGCTATTTAGACCTTTATAAGCTTCGTGAAATGTAAATGTAACAGATTTTGTTTGTCTATTTTTTCTTCAGTCTGTGTGTGCTTTCGTTGCACTCTTGCTTGATGCTGCATAGTTTTTTGATTTTTTTAAATTATTATTCTAGCAGGAAAACTCGTACAGAACAATAACAAACGCGTCACGTTGGGAAAAGACAGTACTGATGTTTTGGTCGGTATTAATGCTTCTAGCTTTACGGTAAATGTTAGCAGAGAGCAGATACCCAATGCAATACTTACTCAAAGTCCTGCAGCAAAATTATTTTGGTCATAAAATATACTTAATAATTTTATTTATATTATTTTATTTATTTATTTTTGTACTGATTTTTATTTCAAATTCGCTTTTAGCTCGTAAAAGTATTTGTTATGTAGTATTTTATGTTATTGAGCTATACTATTGTACTTATGTGAACTATTTTGTTATGGGATGTGGTTTTTTTTTCTTATTAGAATTTATTTTGGACATACATGCCTTTATCAACAGAAAATCTCGTACTATCATACACATTAATGTATTTTATTGTACTGATATGTTCTGAATGACTGCGCTTTACCTTCAGCCAATTATTCAACTTCTCATCCCTCAAACTATGTTAGTCGTTTAACCGCTGAACTCAAACAGTATGGCGCTTTAATTGTATGCATACAAATTGTATACATACAAAAAAACTTCAGATACTTTTAATACTTTTAAAAATACATTTTATTCGATAATGATCTCCTTAGGCTCAAACAAAAAGCGCTTTCCCTTTACTCTCTCTGTTGCTAAGAAACAACATGCGGAACTCAAGCGTTCTCATCGGTTGCTCCCGGACGTGTGGTTCGGTTGCACACTGTGCCCTTGACTTCCTACGAGAGGTGATAGCCGATGAGCAGCAGCTCGGAGATCATTAAATAAAGTGCGAAAGGAAGGGCGCATTTCTCGCCATGGGCTTTATCCCAGAAGAGGGAAAGTCTCTGCCTCCTCCGGGGGTCGTGAACAGGAATTCGCTGTGGCTGGCGGGTGTTGGCTGGGTCTCCGCCGTGCTGGATAACGCCATCAGGCACAGGCCGCCGGTGAAATCAGGTTAGCATTTTAGCTGAGTTTCAGACTGCTCCACGGGAGAGACGCTTTACTTTGCAGCGTATGCAACAGTTAATTTTTTTAAAATGAAGAAAGAAATCAGATAAGTTAGCAGAGAGATGCAGAGCAGTGACTGGTTATGAGACCTCCACAGTGTCGCAAAGTGTGTTTACCTTCCCCTCTAGTCCTAAAAGAGTAAAAGTTAAATACATTGTACAGCAGGGATGGACAACTCCAGGCCTCGAGGGCCGGTGTCCTGCAGGTTTTAGATGTGTTCCTGATCCAACACAC
>JAVDPK010001036.1:376133-411305 GCA_034780415.1 Cichlasoma orientale | reverse complement strand
TGGTAGAGGACCCGAGCTTGAAGGGCAAAAAGACCGCCCGTAGGGGCGAGCTGGGATTTTTTTTTTTTTTATATATAATGTTACACACACTACAGCCTGCAACATGCTGCACAAAACTTGTCCCACAAGTCTGTGACATCATTTATTTATGCCTTATGCCTGCAACATTAGCATATGCATGGGATATATAGAAGTTATAAATGATAAAAGGCGGCAATGTTGCACCACTGAAGCCATGCGCACAATTTTCTGGACAAAGTCAACGACTTCACACAGAATGGCATGAAGAAAAATTACAGTGACGTGATCTTCATGCATTATGTATTCTAAATAATATATTAATATAATAAAAATATATTTTCAGTAATTACAAGCCCAATATTTTATTTTAAAAATTGTAACAAAAAATTGCTGCAGAGCAGGTAAAAATCCCCTACTTGTCACACTCCAGGCTGCAAAAGAAGTAATTACACAGTATTACAGTATTACAAACATGCAAATGTGCCACATCACAATTTGGAGGGTTTTCACATTCATATATCAAATAAACAACAATTTATATTCAATAATTAAAACCAAAACCTGTGTGAACCGACTTCATATCATCAACACCAACTCACATAAGTGTGTATTATTTACTGCAAAATAATATTGTGTTACACAAGAAACCCAGTTTTGTCATTTGATCGTGGCTGACAACCAAAAATAACTCGCAGAGAATCTAAACATATTTTTAACCTTGCAGACAATTTTACTCCTAATTAATAACGCTGGCATCATTTCACAACAGCAGCAGGGGTTAAAGCGGGCTGGCGCCCTAAAAAGTGATTGGCAGTATTTAAGCTGCTGTAAACGACATGTAATCTCTCACGAATTCACACGGTTAAAGTTTTAGTATATCCTTCATTTATCCAGGTTAAAAGTCTCTCTGAGACTGGCCAGGAGGGCAGCAGAGATCACAACAAATATCAAAACACAGAGTAGGTACAACAATGCAGCGTCATAAGGATACAAAACAGGTCATTTCTTTATTGTATATGTAACCCCTTTGTAAAATCATGCTGACTACAGCCTAGTTACCAATATAAACAAGGAAATTAGGCGTAAAAAGCGCATACAGATATCAACACATGCAGATTTCTGGCAGACGATCACTTTCTGGCGCGAGGCCGCGTGCATGTTTAGCACGTTCCTTTTTCTTCTCATCCCCGTGATGCGTTCATGGTGTAGATACAAAGTTGCGATCGTGGTGTTAATTCGCAGGTTGCACGAAAACAGCAGGCGGTTTAGTGCAGGCTACACTGGTTAGCGTGCAGTATTAAGTTCACAGTGACGCTCTGTGTTGGACTGGTTACATCTAGGGTGCTGTTACTAGGTTACATCAAGTGTAGCAGACATCAATTTATATTTAAGGTGATGGTGCTGATTAGACTCACTCGCTGAATTCTACCTTTTATGCTAGTTCAATAGTGTCTAGGGGTTAGAAATCAGCCGTGAAGCTCACGTTACATCTGCTTATTCAGTTGGCTAAATCCACAGGGAGCAGTGAATTTGCCCGCGCTGCACGGCTACGCCTGATCTTAAGGTTCCCCCACCTGCCAAATCCCACTTTAACCCCTGTACGCCAAGAACATCAGTGCATTTGATTAAAACAAATAAATAATTTTGTGGGCTGAATTGGACTTTCTGGCACGTTTGACACCCCTAACGTAAACTCTCTCCGTTGACCAAATGTTGAATACTTTTCATGAACACTTAAATAGACATCAGGTAGATAGAAAGAGGCCTCTAAATTGCAGGAAACCAGCCTAATTTGCAGAAAGAAGCAGGGTGTTGACTCTTCGGTATGGAACGCGGTTCATTACATAGTCGTTGCTGTTTAGAGAAAGCTTTAGTGGATGAGGTGATTAGCAAATTAAGGTTCGTTATCGCTGCCATTAAAGCGCCGTGGGAGTGCTTGGTGGTTTGTAAAAGGGAAAGACACATTTGTGTTTGTTGTGTCACCCAGCTGTGACAGCACGAGCACAGGGGTGGCACTGCCACCCGGCTGGCTCCTCGTGGCGGCGAAACACGATTGTGGACGGTTGAATCACCCGAGCCATTTCAGGCTTTTATGTTCACATAAGATAAAATGACTAAAACCCCCCAAATACTGTCGGTCACCGAATTCCCTTGGCTCTCCATTATAGCAGCTTTCAGAGAGAACATTTGGGTACAGATGATTGACCTCACAGCCAGCTTGGGGTGGCAAAAGCTTTCTCTTTGGGGAGGCTCGTGGAGAAAAAGAGATGGCATTAGAGAGCAGTCTGCCTAGGACTGAAGCCAGAAGGAAAGATAATGAGCCCCTGCAGGCTTTGTACAAAGACCGGTCCTGCAGACCCTGCTCATAAATAATCTCCATTTTAGCACAGCTTTCCTGTAGCCACATGCAAAGGTCAGCCGACACGGGGAGGCAAACAGGAAGTGAATATGCGTTGCTGATAATTTGTGGAAATGAGCTAAAAGGGGAAGCTGATAAAGATTTCTTACAGGGAGAAGGTGGAAACCAGGAGCCCTTAACTCAAACAACAGTGATTCTGTGGTTTAAAGCAGCCTAAATCCCAGGAAACTGCTGGAAATTGTCTGTGTGAAGAGCAGCATGTTCTGGCTCCCCCTTCTGGTGGAAACCATCATCAGCCTTAAACGCCACAGGGAGGCGTTCACAGCTCTGGACGACCCACTCGCGGCCGCTCTCTTCATTATCAGTAAAGACAATAACCCACAGAGGAGTTGTGCCGCTGCATGATCTTTCCCCAGGTGGTGGCACGGTGGTCTGTGCGATACGAGCTCCTCGGCTCCTCTGCTTAAAATGAACGAACGGCTGCATAAAAAACAAAGTGTCACGAGGATGAGTCAGCCCGGAGCGACTGTGTCTCTTCGCGTTTGTACAAACCAAAGGCCGATGATTCACGGGCAGAATCATGACAGATCCTTTTAGAGAAAAAGATGTGTGATAGACAGAGCCAGGAATAAAAATGGGTTTATTTTATGCTAAGACATTGTTCAGCTTGAAATATATAACTTTGACGTTGCCTTTCTCGCCAGAGCGCACGAGGTACAAAACTGCAGTTTCTAATCCAAAACCCTAAGAAGAATCGCACAATGTGCCAAGATTATGAAAGTGGAAGCAATAAAAGCAATAAGCTCCGCTGCTGCTGACAACCTAATATCTTTTTTCCTCTTTGAAATGCACTTAGAGCAGCCATTACTTTGAATATGGTGATGCAGGGACACCGGCTGCCAGCGTAAATCTAACTCTGAGCCCATTTAATATAATTGCCATGTCATCTTACATGTGATGACCGGCACGTACGCGGACCGGAGCCTCGAGGCTCAGGTGGTATCACACTCAGACAGCAAGCACCCCATTTTCATGCTAGTCTGCTTTTATCAGGTGTATGACACACACACACACACACACACACACACACACACACACACACACACACACAACAGGTTAACTGGCTACAATCAAAACTTACACGTCGCATGTGACAAAGATCGCCCGTCATCAACAGAGAGGGATTACCTGTTAATCTGTGCGGTGGATTGATGATGACTGTGAACGCGTGGGGCACGCAGCGGCGCACAGCGCAGAGGTAAATACTTCTGCATGAGGGGCAGGTGACTGAGGCAGGAAGACTGCAAATGCACTGTGAACTGACAAAAACGATAATGAGACACGGCAGACCATCATCATCATCATCATCATCATCATGTGTCTGTGAACAGAACGTCACAGAGAAGTAAGATATGTGATTTTGCATTGAAGTGCAGTGGAGCACCCCCCCTCCCCCCCCAAGGATTAAACAGAACAAACATCTTCCTGAAGCTCATTATGCGCCGACTCCTCTCAGACCCCTGTAAGGCTCTCATTCAGGGTGGAGATGTGACCGATTGCGCGGAGCTGTCTCTGGGCCCGTCTGGGCCGCCGGTGCAGCAGGAAGAGCCGCTTGGCCGCGGCCCTGTACTTCCGAGACATCAGGTTGTAGACGACGGGGTTGATGGAGGCGTTAAGGTAGCAGAGCACCATGGAGGCCATGTTGAAGTTCTGGCTCAGCATGGCTGTTTCATAGTCATCCACCTGGGCGAAGAGGTTTCTGCCGATGTGGTACGGCAGCCAGCAGATGATGAAGGCCAGCACCACCACCACTGAGGGGGAAAGTTTGGAGAGATAAATTAGTTGGACAAAGGTTATATAAGCAGACAGACATCACCCTGATACACAAGGTGTAAAAATTCTGCACAGTCACTTCCTGTTTTGCCCTGATCATGAGGTTAATATGCAGGTAAGCACTGATGACTACTGCCTACAGATCACATCTGCCATCACGTTATGGAAGCACCATCAATTTCACTATGTCTCAGCACATAACAGCACTTCCCAAAATATAAAGCTTTGCTTCAAATGTGCATTCAGTGAAAAAGGCAGAGTTTCAGCATTTATTAGTTCACGCATGTCTCTCTCTGTTTGTTTCCTGATTCCAGCCCCATACACAAGGGGCATGAAGACATTACCAGGTATAAAATATGTTTTTTTTTTTTCTTTTTTTTTTTCTCTGGGTGAACAGACTTCTTAAATATTTGTGACTGAATGACAAATATTTAAATATAAGGGGAAAAAACATCTTTAGCTGTAAAAAAATAATAAAATTCTCACCACATTCAGCTAATCTGCTTCACTGTGTGGGAGGAGTTGGATCACATTTTATGAATGGCAACATCCTTCTAGCGACAATCATTTAAGTCTGTTAAATTCAGACGTGTGCACAGATACAGCTAACACACGAGTACACACTGATGTCTCCTGCGCCAAAAAAAGCGTTCGGCTTACTTTGAAAGATTAAACTGTCTTCATGTTGAGCTCATTCTTAACGAGGAGCTGATTAAGAAAACAGTTTTTCAGGCTCCTCAGATCAGCGGCCACCCTTGACATTTCTTAATGACCAGCAGCAATTACAGCAAAATGAAAAGAGCTCCCTAAAGTGAGCGGAGGCTGTAATTGGCATCAACAGTGACGTCACAGTTTCACGTAAGCAGCCCAATTAGAGCGCGTATGCGGCAGAAAACATGCCGCTGATGCAACACGGTGGGTGACGTAATCACTGCGTGATCAGTATTGATCAAGAAGCGCCTGCAGGAAAAAATCAACTTGTAATGGGGACAGTAAATGTTAGTCCAATAATAAAAACAGAAATGGATGTGCCTCACGCCTGCCTAAATACTTATTAATTAGCGATGACTGTGATCCAGAAACTGAAGGCATTGATTGTGGGTTCGCAGTGCGAGTGGATACCGCAGAACAACACTGATCACATTAGACTCCTGAGATGCTGCATGATGGCAAATCTAAAACAGGACAGCGGCAACATGGAACTTTCCATTACGGCCGATTCATGCGGGTCTCTGATGACAACAGTCCCACTTGGGATGCTAATGGTACCGCGAGCCCTGCGCGGTGTGCGCTCAGCTAATTAACAGCATTTATATCCTAATAGATGCACCATGATTAAACATTTAGTTAATGTGGACGGGCCTGGCTGGGGTCTTTTACTGGGAAACAGAGTTTCCTGCACAGGCTACCAGAACTGCAAATTAAGCCGAGCAGTATTTGCAGTGGCAGGACGTGATTAGCTCCAGAGAAAAGAGAATAATTAACCAGCTGGTATCAACAACAGCGCACATGGCGCCGGCTCTCCCTCGATCAGGACGGAAGGAAAGCAACGACTGGTGTAATTTTAAGGTGAGCGGAGAAGGTGGAACGACCTTTAAACCAGTGCACTGAAATGTGAGGCACACCTGGCGGCAGAGGCAGTGCAGGGCTCATACAGATAGTTTAGGCTCTTTTGTCACTGAAATTCATACTTTTTAATGTACTCCTGATCATGTACGTCTGGTGCATTTATTTTGTGTGTTTCTGTTGTGTGGATAAGCAGAAGAAGATGGATGGATGTGTATATTTGTGTGTCCGCTCCTAGTCTGGCAACAAATGCTGGTTGAAGAATGGGATGGCAGCATGAGGAGGAGGTGCCAGGCTGTTGCGGCTGTGTGAGGTTCTTCCACATGCTGCCGAGGCCCCTCTTTGTTAAATTAATAATTTGTTTAATTGCTAATATGTCTCGTTTCTTCAGACTTCAATCAGCCAATCCAATAATTGCCAAACAAGAGTCAGTAGCAGAATAAGCTGCTTGGCAGGTTTTTCACGGGCGCGATGCAAATACTCGACTCCGCTGCTCAAACCACAAACGTGGCTCCATGTAAGGGAATAAACAGGCTTTCCGGCGGTATAAGATTTACTGCCAAGAAGCGTCGTTACAACAAAGAAATAATCAAGTTTAGATTTTTCACCTCGAGTCGTTTTATCCTGAATAAATAAAGGTTAAAATAATAATAATAATTTTGTCACTCTTGAGTTTAAGCTGTTAGGAATAAAAGAAAACAGAGTTACAGGATTGTGGAATGCACTAAAATGCTTCTGTGCAAAATCAATGATAATTGTTATTCAAATGTTTATCTGCAGATGGCAAACGTGAGACTGGCTCACGGCGCTGGAACAGCTGGGTGTCTAACTCTAAAAAATCCCTGTGATGTTCAAAATGTGACACTTTTACAACCTGTAAAATCCTGCATGTTCATTTGATTACTGCTGGATATCAACACACAAGAGACTCGCAACTTCCTGCATTGATGGAAAGAGTCTTACGTACCCAGGATCTTCACTGTTTGCCTGTGTGACCTTTCTCGGGCCAGCGCACACGGGCCTTGCAGGTCATTTTTGCTTTTCCATAACTTGCACCCGATGGAGCCGTACAGAAAGATGAGGCAGAGCATGGGGCAGAAAAAGTAGGTGGTGGACACCCAGAGCATGATGTGCAGCTGTCCAGAGCTGATGGCGTAGCTGGTGTGCTTGCACTGCCCCGTGCTGTAGTCTGGGTGTGTTTCGTTGTCATACTCCACCCCTACCAGGAAGAGAGTAGGAGCTGCAGAGAACAGGGCGAAACCCCACAGGGCGAGAATGATATACTGGACCCTGCGTCTGGTCACCACCACCTTGCTCCTGAGGGGGAAGCTGATGGCCAGGTAGCGCTCGATGCTCAGAGCCGTGATGTGAAGGATGGTGGCCGAGGTGCAGCCCTCAAAGATGTAGTGGTAGAAGCGGCACACTGCTTCCCCGAAAAGCCAGGGCACATACTTCCACAGGCGGTACAGATCAAAGGGCAGGCACAGGAAAATAATGAGGTCAGACACTGCCATGCTGGACAGGTAGAGGTTGGTGGTAGTCTTCATGTCCTTGAAGTGCTGGATGATGAGGATGGTCATGGTGTTGCCCGTCACCCCGACGATGAAAATAAGGATACAGATGACGGTGACGGGGATGAGGGTGGAAGTGGGGAACAGGGAGCCTTCATAGTGGTGGTCATCTATGTTGTACTGGTCCATGGCCTCTCCTCCACCAGCATGAAGATCCACCTGGGGTCTGGACCAGGGCATGCCAATCTCTTTAGGTGCTGGCACAACAAAGACTGAAATCTGAGAAAAGGAAAATTGCATCTTAAAGGAGCAAACAAAAATACACAGACTTGCCATCACTGCAGGCGTGATGTGAAGACTTTAAAATGCACTTCTCTGAATATGGGTAAATTATAAAGATGTATAAACGCTGTCTGGAAACTCGCTACAGATAATAAAAATGATGGTAACATAAGCACAGACTGATTTTACAGTGTTGCACTGCAATTCAATGAAGCAATAATATCAATCCCAACAAAACAAAAGCACAGTTTACACAAAACTGCACGATTTAAATAAATAAAGCAGTGAAGGTTGTAGTAAATCATGCAAACCCACCAGTACAATCCACTAAACCCTAAAAGCAAACTTAACAGTGTACAATGAATTGATGCTGGTGACCTCACCTTCAAAATTGAGCTCAGTCTTTCAAAGTTTGCATGTCTGCGGTCCCTGTTGTGTTGCCGTGTGCGCCGAAGGAGAGCGGCGGCGGCGGGAGGATCGCGTTTGAAGTGGCAGAACCCGTCCTGCTGCTCGATATCTAGTTGAGCTGCGGTGAGAGATGAAAAGGGGAGCACCTCCTCCACAGCACCCTGAGGAGTCCAGGAGCAACAGCGTGGCTGTCTGCTCTGTGTGTGTGTGTGTGCGCCTGGGTAATCTCTGTAATCAAATGACAACAGGACAGATGATGGTAAAACGCAAAAGATGGAAGGACTGAGGATCATATTATTGTGGGCTGAACACAAACGCACAAGACACAAGCGTATAAAAAATGGCTCTTAATTCAATGCTTCATGCAACAGTCAGTGTGTGTTTGCTGAGCTGATACATTCTGTATCTGCTCTCTGCATTAGGTCTCACCTCTCCCCACCACCACCAGCTCTGCACGCCCTTCTCACCCTGAAGTCACCCAGTCGGGCTCGTCAACCTTGACCTCCAGCAGCGAAGGTGAAACAGGAACAGCAAAGCTTTCGCAGAACTTAGAGGCTTTTCTTCTTTGACTTTTTCTGCTTTGGTAGGATTTTTACCTCCAACAGGTAGTGCAGGTAATGCTGTTGACTTCACGTCCCAGCGATCCGTCAGGTTTTGAGACAGTTTTATAGTACAGACAGGTTTTTTTTTTTGGGGGGGGGGGGGTGCTGATAAGTATGAATATTAGAAAACTGCTACCTCTGTGTGAACTGAACTGTCCTTATTCTTCCTGACATCCCTGAGGA
The DNA here is from genome assembly GCA_034780415.1 of Cichlasoma orientale. Lineage (NCBI taxonomy): Eukaryota > Metazoa > Chordata > Actinopteri > Cichliformes > Cichlidae > Cichlasoma > Cichlasoma orientale. The sequence continues at coordinate 402,540 of JAVDPK010001036.1, read as the reverse complement.
AGCTAATTGCAATCACGAGAGCAGAATTTGCAGGTTTTCTTATTTTGGATCCGGGCTAACGTTCATCACCAGAGTTCTGTTGCTCTGTTGGGTCACGGCCACCGCAATTACACCTGGTTACCTTTGCAAAAAGAGACACGCTGACACCGGGGTGCACTTGTGTGTTTACACTGAGCTGACTCGTGGCCGGATGAAGCAGTCGGACCTAAGCAGGGGTCAGCATGAAGGTCCCTCCTCTTGCCTGCTCTGTCACAGGGAAAGCTCGTTTGTCTGTTTTGTAAAGGTTTCAACAAGAGCCGATGCTGTGCAGAATGCAGCGAACAACAACACGCTAAGGGACAGTCGTACTGGCGTATCCATCCACAAAGAGCAGTGAACCTTAAACCGCAGCTGATCACAGCCTGCACACAGAAAATCTGCTAGAAATGATTGCGAGCTGAGACTCTTTACCCCTCTACAACCAATCTATTGTTTTATTATTATATTAATATAGCACAAGGTTCAGTTAGCTTTGCACAGAAATAGCAGGTAGAAACGTCCTCCAAAGAGCTACTTTTACTTCCTTACTTTGAGTACATTTCAGAGCCTGTACTTTTTCACTTTTGCTTGAGTAAAGAAGTTGAATCAGTACTTCAACTTTTACCAGGATATTTTTTTAACACAAGTAATTGTACAGAATGTCTGTACTTTTGCCACCTCTGGTGATGTATTGAAACATGCAGACATGAACATAAGGCAAAAACAGAGTTTGTACAATTCTGACAAACCTGAACGCGACCACCTTTATTCTTCCACACAGTCTCTGAGGCTCTGAGCAGGCCGATCCACATCGTGTGTTTTTCTATCCAGGTATTCTTTTCCTGCACCGGCAGAGTGTTTGGGATCACTGCTGGGCTGAAATGCAAACCACGGCAGAGCCTCCACCCTGCTTTGTAGCTGGCTGTAGGCACTCACTGCTGGTCCTCCGTATTTACTGACCATTTGAAACAACAACATTTTATGGCAGCAAGTTCATTTATTGAGTGGTTGCCAATGATTTCTCATAGTTTTAGCAAATATTTCAGAATTTTTTTTATGCTCCTAGTGAGTAAAATTTTTTTCTTAGCTAATAATTTGATATATTTTGTAATTTGCTTGGTATTTTGTTTGAGTAATGATTTCATTTGTTTCAACTGCTTTCAGCAAATAGTTACTTTATCCATTTCCATATCACGGTAGTAACAATTTTGGTGAGTAATCATTTTAGCTAACAAGACTCTTCACTATTATTATTTTTAAACAATTGCTTTGTAATCCTGTTCCCTATTTCTACTGCTTATTCATTACTTTTATTCAAACCTGTTCAAGTCCACGTAAATTCGTTGAATCGTACATTTTAAAATTATTTTCCAGATCAGCTTTTCTTTCCCTGCCCCGCTGGTTACTGCACACTGTGTGGGGTGGGCTCCCTGTATCCGTGGTTGTTAATGTCTGAAGTAGAGGAAGTGAATAAAAGTCTTTTTCCATTCAGATTTTCTGGGTCAGTTACTCAGCAGAGTGTGTGCAGACATGCACATCTTACTCACACATCCTCTGAATGGACAAACAGGTTTTAGGACTGAGTCACCAGATTCAGCTTTGGACCTTGAGCTTTTGAACCTTTGCTATTTCAATGCTAGCTCAGACTGCACTGATGTAAAAATAAAACAATTATATTCCAACAGATTTTCTGGAAGCAGCTGACGGGGTCGCTCCTTTTCTTGGTTCTCAGTCAAGTGTTTAAAATGCGCAAAAGGTCTGACTCACACTGCTATTTTATTTTTTATTTTTTACAGCTACAGGAAACACAGAGTTCCTTTACATTTCCCCCCCAATAACCTCGTTTCTCTCTGTTGGATGTGGGGCTTTTGAAACAATGCCTGACTCACATTGATCACATTTTTATCTTTTAATTAATTTAAAATTTCTGTTCCCACATTTTTACATCTAATATACAGTAAATACTCTTGCCAGCCACCTCATTAGGAACTGTTCAACTGCTTGTTAACGTAAACATCTAATCAACCAATCGCGCGCCAGCACCTCATTGCATTTAGGTACGCAGACATGGTCGAGGTGACCTGCTGAAGCTCAAACTGAGCATCAGAATGGGGATTTGAATGTGGCGTGGTTGATGGTGCCAGATGGGCTGGTTTATATTTGAGAAAAAAATAATGCTGATCTGCTGGGATTTTCCCACACACACACACCAAGAGAACGTATCCAGTGAGCGGCAGTTCTCTGGGCGAAGTGCCTTGTTGATGTCAGGGGTCAGAGGAGAATGGCCAGCTGATAGGAAAGCAACAGTAACTCAAATAATCACTTGCTACAAACAAAGTATGCAGAAAAACATCTGACTGCACACGTCGATCCTTGGAGCAGATGGGCTGCGGCAGCTGAGAGCAGAAAGCTGAAGCAATGGGCTCACCAAATCCGAACAGAAGATTAGAAAATCTGATGAGTTTCTGCTGCAACATTCAGATGGCAGGCTCAGAATCTGGAGCAAACATTAAAGCATGGACGCATCCTGCCTTGTATCAAGGGTTCAGGCTGCTGCTCAGATCATCTCAGACCGGTCTCTTCAACACGACAGTGAGTTCAGTGCACCCGGATGGCCTCCGCGGCCACCCGAGCTCAGTCCAGCAGAGCGCCTTTGGGTGTTTGCGGTGCAATGGGAGATTCCCTTCATAGATGTGCAGCCGACAATTCTGCAGCAACTGTGCGATCGTGTTAATGTGGACCAAAATCTGAGGAATGTTTCTAGCACCTTGTTGAATCGATGTCACAAAGAACTAAGGCAGTTCTAAAGTTTGCCTTACCTTACAAGGGGGGGTTAAATACAGGATGTCCTTCCTGGAGATTTGTGCCTCCTTCTGGAGGACAGAAAAAGCTTTGAAGTTTGGATACCAGAACCACTTTCCACCAGAGAAGCAGCAGTTCTTTATTGAAAGAAAAAAAAGGTGAATTTTTCTAGGTAAAGTTAACGGTACAGTAAATTCAATCTATGGTCAGATTTCTTTTAAAAGTAACTGACCCCCCCAAACACAAAGCCACGCTATAAGCAATAAGTCAAACACACACACGTACAAACTCGAAACATGACGAAGAATTATAAACCTTTTATTGTGCACGGATCCGTTTTAGATATCATGACTATACAGATACACTTTAGATACATATCTATGATTATACATTTTTTTCCCCATAACGAACATTGTAAAGTGATATGTCTGGTAGTATGTATAGTATAACAAATTTTCATTTTGGAATGTACGGTGTATGAGGTAACTGCAAACATTAAAATTACATAAAAATGGTCTGTTTGTGCATATTTTACTCATTTTTGTAGCATTTTGTTACTCTCCCCAGCCAAAGGTAGCGAGCCCCCCGGGTGAAGAGGTGTTAAAATGGCACACTTTGCGATCGCTATCAAAAATAGGAATTTGAATTTTTTTTTTTTTTTTTAATGACAAGAGGAGACATTTGCAGAATGTCTGAAGGACCAAATCATGTAATTATCCAGAACGTTTTGCAAGGTACCTGCGTTTCGTTTTTACACTTGCGACAGCAGTTATCGGCCCCAAAACCAAACAACACTAGACTCTACAGCCAGATCACGACTGAAAACTCAGCTTCGCAACCCGTTACAAATACTTAACACACAGAGAAAAGGCAAATTTAGATTCACAGGAAGTGCGTGATAAACACATGTTTCTGCGTTCGATGATTCGTGACTACTCAGGATTTTTCTTTTAATGTTCTGGAGAGTATTAACTTATATTACTTCAATATCATAAAAAAATATACTTCACACATGTATGACTTGACAAAAAGAAACCAAAATAAAGTTTTGATACACAGAACTACTTTCCGTTTCTCGCATGATTACGCATGTTTACTAACACCAAATGAATTTAGCAAAAAGTAAAATAAAAACACATTTGTAGTGTTTCCTAACGCTAAAGGAAAACCATCAGAACTGAAGAGAAATTAATAAAAAAAAATCCTCCCGAAATTTGTTTCCTTTCTAATTAAGGCCTCTGAAACAACTCGTGCTATTTCCCCTCCGTTTTTTTTTTTAAACTTTTTATTCTTCTTTAATTTTTTGCTGATAAGCTGTTTCAGTGACACGTGACTCTACAACTTTTAAAAACACCCAAAACACATGTAGGGCTTGCACAATCTCAAGGTGTGTTCTATAAAATGCATCACAAGACCAAGACGCAGTCAGTCAAAGTTTTCTTTCACTAAAGGTGCAAAAATCAATTACCGAGGGGGGGGGGGGGGCGCGAAATAAAACAGAACATACAAGAAAGCATACATTTTTTGTGCTGAACAACAATATTTCAGAGTAAAGCAGCTGCATGATTGTAAAAACAAGCTACAGTATAACTATATGATAGTAAAAATAATTAGAATTCACTGTTAGTTTGGTTTTTGTTTTCTAACTTTATACTCAGCTTTTTTTTTTCTCCTCAAACTTACAGATCCTTGCGTGTTCACTGTACAAAAATATACTAACATTTCTCCAGTCATTTTTGCATCCTTAAACATTCTGAACATCAAAAAGGTTGGAAAGTGCTAAATGAACGTTCTATAATGTGAACAAGGTTATCATCTCTTCAGTTTCTCCTCTCACTAAACTTCTCGAACAAACTCCAGAGTGGGGGGTTAAGTCCCTTCGTGTGGCCCTGAGGCCCCTCCCAGCCGTGTACCGCGATGGCACGAACTACATACAGTAAACACATCTGGACACACCTCACTGTGCAAACACTGGCCCACCAGGTCCCAGGGATCAAACAGCACATAGGTTTACACACCTACATACTATTTTTTGGAACACATCTATCAAAAAAAAAAAAAAAGTTTCATACTGGACATGTAAATGGAAATATAAATAATGACTATTTCTATACACTTTATATACGCGCTGCTTCTCTCTGGCCCTCCCCATAGTAAACCCTATCCCGTTACTTTCTGAGTTCCTTTTTGCACAGGAAGCTAATCACGACGGATTAGGGATCTGCACTCAACAGATACCACAAACTTGGAGTGGGGTGACAAAGGCAGGAGAGTCAGGAAGGTATCACAAGCGCCAAATGAGACGTTACATCCTCAATTTATAACCTCCATTTAGCTCCCACTCGCCCGCCCGCCCATCCTCCTGCTGCACCCCAGTTCGGCTAATGCAATTACTCTGTTGAAACCGGAGAACAGGAAGTACAAAACAAAGAATACAAAACAACAGAGAGACAGAGGGGCGAGGGAGAGTAAAGCTATAACCCTGAAGCTGGGGGGGGCGGGGGCGCAGACTGCTCATTTAATGACAAAGTATTGAATGACAAAAGCGATGAGGATGGCGATGACGGCGAAAACCATGAGGAGGAGGAAAGCGCACTGCTCGTCGCTCAGGCTCTGCCTGGCTCGGCTGCACTCTGTGCCGGTCCTGGACGCCGAGCCGGCCGCGCTGCCGGCCAGAGCCGCGTCGTTCCGCTGGGAGGAGAGCGTCACCGTAGGGCTGTAGGGACCGCTCAGCTCCGGGGCGTCCTGGCACTGCCTGACGGCACATACTCGGAAGCGATAGTCACTGCTGGCCTGCAGGTTCTGAACACTGAAGGATGTGGCAGAGCCTTTGTAAGCCTGAGAGCAGGAGAGAGGACGAGATTAAAAGCAGCGTATAAGAAGCGGGAAGGGAGGAAATGATGTTCTGTTTGGGGCTCTTGTGAAATAAGAGTATAAAAAACATATTTTTTTTCCTGAAAAGCAAAAAAATAAATGATAAAAAGAAGCCGTACTGAACAATGCAGATGAGAGGGACCCTCCATCTCACTGCTTCTGAGCGACTCTGAATGCTGCCTTTCAGCTCTTCAGTGTCAGAAATAATGAAACAGTCATAACATCTCTCTTTCAGCTTTTATTATTTTCAGCTGACAGTATTTTTGATTCATTTCATTAGACTTCTGTTGTTTTTCGCCTTGGAAGAAGCGGGAAGCCATCTGCCTCAGCCGTCTGCCCGGCTGACACACCCACAAGTTTTTAGAGAGCCTTGTGAACCTGATCTGCTCTGTTGCCGTAGTGACACTTTTTTGAGTCTCTTTAATGAGTGAACAAACTTTTCATTTTGAGCCTAAAGTTTAATTAAGCCCAGCATATAAAAACTGAAATTAAAAACTTTTGGAGAGACAAAATTACTGCGGGAGGTTACAGGAGCAGAGTTATTTAAATACTAGCAGCAGTATGAAAATTACTTTCTTAAATACGGGCTTTTGGATCAAGCCACCGAGATTGACAAGAGGGAAACAAAGGGGGACGGCGGCCACATATTTCAGCTTCCCGATTCGATTGCCATGTATGATGTGGTGAGATTAGCATAAGCCTGCAGTGGCCATTATTTCATGTTAACATGGCCAGAGCCCGCTGAGAATGATGAATGTGGTGGCAGGGGTTAGACACCTGGTATACCTCATGGATCAATGACCTTTGCATAATGGGCAATTTAAAGCCAGCTGGGAGGAATACAGAAGGCTGCAAAGCCACAGCAAAAACATTAAGGCCCTGGGATCCATCTGTATCCCCACTCTGCATAAAAAAGGCCACTGTGATGAATGGCGGGTCAGCTGAAGGTAACGCAGGAGGAAAAAAAACAAAAACAAAAGGGCAGCACGAAACCTTCAAACAACAACATCTGTACCTGTTTAAAATCCGAATTTCCTGTCATACACTGCAAGCTGTAGATTACTGGGTCCCCCTTCATAGGTGGCAGGGCCTCCCACGTGACTTCGCAGGAGTTGTCATCCAGACGCTCCACTTTAGGGGCTGCAGGGTGAAGGTAGAAAACAACAGACGGAAAACAATGAGAAAGTACGATGAAGGCAAGCAACACTGTGGCTGCTTATTTAACTCTGCATAGTTTCCCCTTGATGACAACAGTGGGTGAAACATCTAACTAATGATAAATAAATGCAGGCTTACTGTATACCTATCCAAGACGTCTGCATCAAAACTGATGAGTGAAATTCAGTCTGTTACTGCACAGCAGTTAGCAGATACACTGCCAAAAGTATTCGCTCTCTGCCTTCACACACACACGAACTCGAGTGACATCCCATTCCTAATCCATAGGGTTTAATATGATCCACCCTTTGCAGAAATAACTCTTTCCACTTTTCCATTCCATGAAGCTCTGTTCTTGAGCTGATCTGAAGTTCTGCAACAATGCTTAGGTAGGTGGTACGTCCACGTGGATGGCAGGACCCAAGGTTTTCCAGCAGAACATTGTCCAAAGCATTTCACTGCCTCCATCGGCTTGCCTTCTTCCCATAGTGCATCCTGGTGCCAGGTGTTCTCCAGATAAGCAATGCACGTGCACCCGACCATCCAAGTGATGTAAAAGAAAATCAGACCAGGCCACCTTCTTCCATTGCTCCATGGTCCAGTTCTGACGCTCACATGCCCATTGTTGGTGCTTTTGACAGTGGACAGAGGTCAGCATGGACTCCCTGACTGGTCTGCAGCTATGCAGCCCCATTCACAACAAACTGTGATGCACCGTGTATTCTGACACCTTTCTATCAGAACCAGCATCAACTCTTTCAGCAATCTTAGCTACGGTAGCTCGTCTGTTGGACTGGACCACACGGGCCGGCCTTCGCTCCTCGTATGCATCAGTGATTCGTGGCTGCCCGTGACCTGTTGCTGGTTCCCCGCTGTTCCTTCCTTGGAGCAATTTTGATAGATGCTGACCACTGCGGACCAGGAACACCCCACAGTAGCTGCAGATTTGGAGATGCTCGTCTAGCCATCACCATTTGGCCCCTGTCAAACTCGCTCAAATCCTCACGCTTGCCCATTTTTCCTGCTTCTAACGCATCAACTCTGAGGGCAAAATGTTCACTTGCTCCCTAATATAGCCCATCCACTAACACATGCCATGAAGAAGAGATAATCAGTGTTATCCACTTCACCGGTCAGCTGTCATAATGTTATGCCTGATTGGTATATCCAGTCTATGAACTGGCTTCATCTAAACACAGGTAAGCTGAACTTCTATGTATCTGAGAGTCCCTTTGAAGGGTGGTACATTACTGCAACCGAGATGTGTAAAAAGGCTTCTCTGGAGCAAAGTAACCGCAGCACTATTTGAAGTGAGCTCCACATAATGTGTAATCTACAAAATAACTGGATGTAGCTTTGTTGACAAAACAATGAGAGACATCAAAGTTCTCAAACATTTTTCAGACAAAGTAAACTCCCACTTTGAACGAGAGCTTCGGGGGACTTTTGAAAATGGAGCTCCTTCAGAGATCCTTTAATACAAGAGTACCTGCTTTTATATGAACAGTGACTCAAGCTGATGGATAAAGGGTGAATTCTAGAGAACTTAACGTGACTTTTCCCCATTAGCAAAGTACCATAACTATGAGTCACGCTCTTCTTTAGGTAGGTGGCAATTTGAGCAAAGACAACAAAAAAAGCCCGTGGTTGTACTGGACCGGCTGAAAGCGGCCTGGTAATCATGAGGAGATAGAGCGGCAGGGAGAATTTAAGTCCTCTGTGCCATTACGACATCAGACATTAAACTCGATGCTGAAACGGCTCGTCTGAATTCAAACCGTCTATATTTGAGAGTCCACTTCACTGTGTGTGGAGACAGGCAGTGTTGAGTAACACTGACAATCTGGCACATGACTGCCTGATTCAAAAGAGGTGCCGCACTGAGAATAAAGCCTACGTCCTCATTACTGACTTCAACGCCTAGGATCAAAAGAGGCTCCGCAGAGGCTGGCAGAGAGCAGACCACGGAGCTGATCTGCACGACTTTTGATGAGAGCAGACGAGTGAATATATGGCAGCTGGGTCTTACTCAAATGCAAGTCGAGCTTGGGTCAAGTCAGGTTAAAAGATGAGCACAGTGTCAAGCAGCGAGTGTTTATAAAGATGACGACTGTTACGCTTAGGATAGACAGAGAAAGAACGGGAAAAGCAGGGAAAAAAGGTGGCACTGTACCTTTCAGAGGAGCTGGAGGAGAACGCGGGGTAGTGAATGTGTAAACATTGGAGAAGGGCCCTTCGCCCGCCTCATTAAAGGCCTGGATGCGGAACGTGTAAGAGGTAGACTCATTAAGCCTCTGGACTTTGTGTGTGTGGCATGGTCCTTTATACAAGGACATAAATCTGCAATGACAGGAACATGGAAGTAGAGAAAGGATTTAATGAGCAAAGGATAAATACGGGAAAAAGCAAAATGACACGAGTGACATCTCTATCTGGAAAAATACAGTGGCAAAAGGCAGATCATCAGTTCCTGTCTCCTTCTGCTTCTGAGGCCATTTGTCTGGTCCTCCTGAATACAGTTATCTGAAGCTTTAGCACAAACTCCAGCCTCCCTTCTTATCGGTTTCTCTCTTGTCAGATCGCTTCCTCTCGCCTCACTAATGACCCACTAACCTGCCATTCTTGTCCCCCATCTGCAGCTGATACTGAAGGGCATCTGAGGTGGCTTTGGCTGGGCCGTCGCCCCACTTGAGCCTGAGGGTCTGGTGGCTGAAGGCGGTGCACTCCAGGCGGGGGGGCTGCGGGGGCAGGGGCTTTGTCTTCAGCTTAAAGGTGTGACTAAAGGGGGCTGCTCCCAGGCTATTAAGGGCTTGGATTCGGATCCTGAGGCGGAAGAAGAAGAAGAAATATGGTGACCATCAGAGTACAGGTTTATGTCCTTGACTTTGTATCTTATGTACATAGTCAATGAAAGCAGACAGTGAACAAATTCATTCAATCCGAGTCTTTTAAGAACAAAAGCCCTCTTAAAATGTTAATCCATCAACTCTGAATGTTTCATTATTCTGAACGAGACAGAAATACAGACAAATGGCCAAAATCCCAACTGTTTCCCGAACAGTTACCTCTTCACAGCAGCCTAGGGTTACAGCTGTAACCAACTGCATTTTCCCTGAGAGGTCTTTTGGAACAAAGCATCACAGTTCAAGCTAATCTACAAGTATGTGTGACTAATTGATTTGGATCACATTTTATGCTATGTGAGCACAGACATAATTTACAAACATTAGCTCCTTACATCTGAAAACAGTAGCGTAGCAAAAGCACAATAAGCTGCAGTTTTTACCCTTTTGAGATTATAACGAGGAAGCACCGACCTGTAGCTGGTGTCAGGCTGCAGATTTTGGATGATGTGTTTGGTGACAGGACCAACAGTAATAGGCTGTCGCTCTCCGATGTCAATCAGGTAGGAAGTGATCTCAGAGCCGTGATCGCATGGAGGATCCCAGTAAATACCCAAGCAGGTGGACGGCGAGTAGACCGGTGATGGCTGGGATTCACTCTCCTCCTCATCTTCATCATCTGCATCCTCCGGAGTATCGTAGCTTCGCAGCTCGGACTGTTTCAGCACATATATGTTGCTGACAGCCGCAGGCACAGTGCAGGGCGTCAGGCACAACACTGCCTCGCTGAAGGGACCCACGCCGGCCACGTTCACAGCCTGCACAACAAAAACGAGACACGAGCGTGAGCCTAAGTTGACATCAGTTTCCACCTGTGATGCGGAAGGACACGTGCACAACATTTATGTTTGACCACAAGATGGAGTTCCAGTGTAAACGGAAACATTTCAAGACCCAAGAAAGTCGTATCAAAAAATCTAATGCACCAAAGAACTCCAATCCAAAAGACGACATCCACAAAATGAGACAAAACCTGTCTTTAAAAGTTATCATGCAATAACTGATGCAGTTTAGTGAGGCTGCAGATATGATCATAAATACTAAGATTAAAAAAATATTAATTTCAAGCTGAAATTGGTGCCTCAAAGAACAGGAGAACTGAGGCAGAACTGCTCTAGTTATTTCCTACTCTGCTGGCCTAGTGTCAGTTTTATGTTCTGAGCTCAAATTAAAGTTAAAATTATTCTTCATTTTACTGGGAGTCCCCTGGATTCTTAGCAGATCTTCAGAGAATAAATCACACTGAAATGAGGTCGTAAGTTCAGATAATATTCTTTATATAGTCAAAGGTGGTGCATAAATCAAGAAATGAAAAAGTAAATAATAAAGCGCTCACTTGCACCCGGCAGAAGTAGTTGGTTGCAGGCAGCAGGCCTTTGATTTCATGGCTGACTCCCGGTCCGCTATAACAAATCTGCATGCTACCCTCAGCGGCTCCCCACTCCAGACGAAACTCAGTCACCGGAGCGCCATTGCAAGGAGGAGCCTAGATACCAGACAAGAAACGAATGCGAATGATGCATGTGACACTTAATTCTGAATACAGGGGAAAAATAAAGAATATAAAGCAGTCTTACCTCCCAGTTCACAATAACACAGCTGGGGGACTTGCAGGTGGTGGAGGGAGCCTTGCACTGCTCAGGGGCCCCGGGGCCAGTCGTAACCTCAAAGCGCTCCGAAAGAGGCCCGAACTTTTCACACAAAAAGAACAAAAGCTATTTTTACAACCAGAAATGTCCGCACTACACTTCTAAGATGCACTCACTCAGAGAGGGCTGAATGCACACCGGCAAACAAGAACAAAAGAGAAAAAAAAAAATCCCATTCTTGTATTATTCAGCATTAAGAGTCTCTCACCCCAGCCTTGTTTGCTGCCTTGAGCCGGATGCTGTAGGTTTTGCCAGGTAATAACCCTCCCACAGAGCAGTCCAGCTCTGGACCCTGGTAAACCTCCCTGCTTTCCTCAGACTGCGGCCCGCTCAATTCTACACTGTAGCAAGTCACTGGGCTCCCTCCATCTACCTGAGGCAGACCTGGGAAATTTGTACAAACCAGTGTTTATAAAAATCAATATACTTGGGGGGATAAAATAACAGAATATAAACAAAGCTAAAATGCACAAACAGCAATTCAAAAACTGCATAATCAGAGATTACTGCTCTGAGGTGGTTCACCAGACAAATAAATGCATCAACAGAAGCTAGAAATACATCCCACACAGATCTAAGTTGGAGAGAATGACTCACCCCAGCGCAGTTGCACCTCCCTGGCTTTGGGCTTGCCCACCAGCCGAGGGGGCTGGCATTGCCCTGGGGGCACTGCGGGAGTCTGGACCTGCAGGGTCTCTGACAGCTTGCAAGTGAAGACAACACACCAATTAAGACCCACAGAAAATAACAAATTCACATTCTCACGCTCTCCTCTTACAAAACACACAGGACACAGATTGTCATTTTCAGCAGCTTATCGGACCAATTCAGGCTACAACAGTGCAGAGAGGAGGCAAATGTGACTGCGTCGATCAAAGGACACAAGCATACGCTGTGTTTATGGATGAAGTTAGACAGATTCTCTCACAAGTGAATTACAGACTCAACTTCTGTGACAAAAGGGGGAAAAAAAAAACAAAAACATGTGAGTGTTATGTCACATTGTGCTGCACCAAAAAGCAGGAACTCGCCACCATGACTCATGTTTCTTTACCAGCTCCATCTTGAATAAATGCATGCACAAACAGCTGATGAAGAAATTAATGAAGAGCGTCTGTGAACTGAACTAATTAAGAAAAACATCCTCTGACACATGCAGGGAGGGGTAATCGATTAGCAGGCTTTGTCTTGTACTTACACACCAGGAAGCATAGTCTAATCTCCAACATAAGAGATTGACTGAATGACAATTTCCTATTAAAACTCGCCATAAATAGATTGCATATCTAGGATGGTTTGTGTAAAAGTTAATCAAATCAACACAGGCTGCCTACTCAAACAAGAACAGTTTGAATAACAGCTGCATAAATAACAAACAACAACATAAATAATAATAATAATAATAATAATAATAATAATAATAATAATAATAATAATAATAATAATAATAATAAAGCCAAGATGAAAACAATGCAGATGAAATAGGCTGAAGTCTGGTGTGATGCTGATTATTTCTTTAATTTAGGTAACAAAACCTCTGTCACAGTTCCTAATATTAACAGGAATCTCAGTCTTTGTATCTGTATATTATTTAAAAAACAAACAACAACAAAAAGGTGCAATTTTATGCTCCCTTTTCTCCCTGCTATCAAATAAATATGTAACTGATGCATCAAACTCAAAATTCCTGTGGTGAAACACAAGGCTATGTGCGCAACCATGTGCACACGTGTACTGACGTTGAATGACTCACCGGGCTCTGCCCCCCCTCGCTCATGCAGTAAACTCGCGTCTGGTAGGAGCAGCCGGGCTTCAAGCCCTCACACACATGTTCCAGAGCTGGCCCCGAGTACACCTGCCCCCACGATGAGCCTAAAGGAAACATTTCCTTTATATTAACATCGTTTCAGTCAATTACACACGATTTTCAGAATAATTACAGTCACCGTGTGGAACTTACCACTGAAGCCCTCAGACAGCTCCACGACGTACTTTGTGATTTCTGCACCACCATCATCTTTAGGGGGTTCTAAAGACACACACACACACACACAAAAAAGTCTATTAATGCCTTTAAAATTCTTGTGATCTAATGTTAGCTGTATTCTGAGTACAATTTGCAAACTTAGATAAAGACTGATCGAGGATGTCGCCTTTTTTTCCTGTCTCACACTTCTTGAACTCATCTTGCTGCACAGAAACATTTCAAATTATCTTCACAGCTCCAGATTTAAAAAAAAACAACAACATTTTTTATGGCATTTCTGGAAGCAGAGACCGCGTTCACTGGTGAGTGATGTGTTTGTCCGGTGAGGTGCATGAAGGATTCATGCTTATGTCTGAAGAGAAGAGAATTGTCAGTCATCTATAGCACAGACAGCTTGGGATGTCATCCGCCTCATATGGCCGGGCAGAGCTCGGGGAGAAAAATGAAATTGTAAACTGGACTTGCCAGGCTGTCAACTACATGAAGAGTGAAAGGTTTTAATAAGGCAAAAGGGCAACTAGTAAGAAAGCTCACCCCAGGCTATTTTGAAGCTGCTGGGCAGGACTCTTCCTCTGAGGACAGGCTTGCAGGGACATCCAGGCATGTCTGGTTTTGTGATGAACTCGACCACCTGGCTCGGGTTGCTCTTGCCCTCCGAGTTGTATGCCGCCACCTGGAGGAGGTGCAGAAATGCAGTTGTAACTGCTGTCAGGAAATTAGCTCCTTTTTGCCCAGGTAGTAAATGAGACCAAGCGAGTAAAGGTCATTCTCCCTGATAATAACCACCGACCAGATCCAAGACACAAAGTAAACAGTATACCAGTAACTAAAATGGCCTCAGGCAAATAGCACATTATGAAAAAGAGGACTTTGCCTCTTAAATCGACAACACAAAACCATTTAGACACCACAAGCACGCAATCATGAAATGAGACAATAAGCTTTATTGGGGTTTGCATTTCAGTGCCGCTCCTGCCATAATATAGAAATCTCTGCGAGCCTGCTGAGTAGAGTTCATCCACATATTGTACCAAACAAACCTGCACAGCACACAGCCTGCCTTCACACTGTGCAGCGAGAAAATTGGAAATGAGGGAGTGAGGATGCCTCGAGATGACTAATGAACGTTTCTATCATTTAGCCATATGGTAGCTTGTTTAGGTGATACTTTTCTGACAGTTTCATGTTTAGGAACGCTGTAGTGTGGATTCAACCGGCCGTGTGAGTAAAGCTTATAAATTCTATTATCAGTCTATTAATTAATTCGATTTCTCCTTTGTGAAACACAGGGCAGAAAAAGAGCACTTGTTGCTGTCACTTGCTGCAGGAAAATAACAGCGATTATGAGAGGGGAGACACTTTGAACACCTGTGATCCAGCTCCGAGCGCCAGCTGATAAACTGAGTGCAACTGTAGATTAGAAATACAGCTGCTTAGCCAAACTGAATGCGACAAAGTTGCAAAATGCAGTCCCACGGCATAACATGTGCAATAAAATAAAATTTAAATAATAAATAATAAAAAAAAACAACACAACAGCAGTGTATCTGAATTAGAAAGAATGTCCCTATACGCTCTATATTTACTGCCACTGAGTATTGCTGTAGCACTAAAACCAGAAACCCACCACTTCCTTCTGAGGACATAATTTGAGGTTTTTCAAGTCTCACTGTGTGTATCCTCCTGGCAAATTGTGGTCTTTCGACACCTACTGTAGTAGGAAGTACCACGAAGGCAGTTTGGGGAAATTGGGCAGGTGTTTATATGTCTGCCTGTCTGCGGCGATGGGATTGCAGGTGCAAAAATAATTTTTTTTTAAAAGATAGATTAGATCTGAGAACTCACTGACGTCAAAGCTGAGGTGATCCTATCACTGAGTGTCTAGTTTAAAAGGACACAGTAAACTCCTAAAAAGTGGGCTCTGCATCTTCTAACATGACTCAAATAGGAGTAAACGGCATTTTAAACTGGTCTTTGGCAAGAACATGAAGAACGGCGGTGAGGATTATTCCTTGAAACTCATTAGTAAATATTTAAAAATTAAACAGGAGAGCAACAAAGAGAATGAGAAAGACTGGAAATGTGGGAGTGGGTGAAAGAGACAGAAATATAAAGGCATGAAGACAAAGGCAACTATTTGTCCAAAGCCTCTGTAACGTTCCTGCCAACCAAAAGGCCACCGTGGCTCAAACACTCTGCTCGACTAGCTTCTCATTGGCTCCTCCTGTTGATGTTGTCAGCTGCCCACCGCTCTGCTAGCAGAATCTTGCAAAACAGATGACTCACAGGGCCAACATTGGACTCAGCAACTTCCCCGCCTAAAACCTGCCCCCCTCCATACACACTCTGCAACCCTGATTCCAAAAATGTTGGAACACTGAATAATGCATTTAAAAAGGAAATGCAATTTGCGAGATACTGTAAAAAATATTACAAAGACAATATATTAAGTATCGAAAAATATATATACTGGCAACATTTTTCCAAAAGGTTGGAATGTTTCACCGCATCCCGGACAATGAATTTCTAAAGTATTCCACATATAATATGCTGCCTTTTACTTTGCTCATTTAAAGAGAGGGTTTAAATTATTCCAAATTAAAGGATTCTACTTTATTAGCATTTGACACACTGTGACAACTTTAAAAAAAGAAAGCCTTCTGATTACACACATTCCAGGGCTCGCTTACCCTGAACTTGTACTTGGTGCTCCTGTGGAGATTCCTAACAGTGCAGGAGAGTTCGTCACCGTTGTAGCTCGTCTGGAAGCCGTACCCCTGAGACAAAGACAAATGATAAAGGGAGCAAGAAAACAACTAGTTGAGCAATGACTTTCGAGACAACCGCTACAGCACAGAAAACAAAGTGGTCTGCAGGAGGAGCGGCTGCCGGGGATAAGGAAACCTTTCTGCGGTTCCTGGCAGCTAACTTTGTTTTTGTGTCCACCTGCACTTGAGGTGCAGGCAAAAGGAACAATAGCTACAACTGTCACGTCAACTTTGACATTAGATTTTCTTTGTTACTCATCTGACCAAGGCCTCTAGCTCCACTTTGTAGCCTATATTTAACCAGTAGGTGTAACTCTTGTAATTAAGGAATCTGTCTTGCAAGAGTGTCTGGGCCAAATTAGCCTACATGGACTTATACATATTTTAAATGGCAGGAGAAACCCGCTTCAATGGAGGCTACATACACTCGAGCACTTTTAATGCTGCTGAAATTTTCTCGTATCCCTCCTTACATCTGTGGACTGGCATTGACCCTTTCCTGCAAGTCTATGGACACATCTGTTGACCTTACTGCTTAGTTTCCACTCTGACCTACAAAATCAACTGTGACATCTTATTATTGAAGACTGTCCCCGTTTAATTATATTAATTTATTTCAATTAGGCATGGATCGACTCTTATCGAGATTTAGAAGGATCTAAAGGACGACTATAAGCATACAGCAGGCACTTCACATGGATGGGGAAACTGCAGATATTGCCGTGTCATGTATGAGTTTCAATCTCACACGCTCAGGAGATTTTAGGTTTAAACAGGAGACATACCGAGCCTTCCTCCTCCATCTCCAAATTATAGAAGATGTCATCCTCCTTTGGAGAGCTAGCGGGCCTCTGCCACTTCAGACACAGCCAGGTCACCCCCGCCATCTCCAGCTCTGGAGGGACAGGTGGCAATGGCACACTGCATGAGGTGAACAGGTCCACCACTTCACTGAACTCGCTGGAGAGGGCAGAGAGAGAGAGAGAGAGAGAGAGACAGAGGATGGGAAAGAATGGGAGAAAGAGACGGGAGAAACACAGTGAGAGACACACAAACAGATGAAGACAGTGGATGGAAGAAAACAGTAATATAATAATGGACAACAGAGAGGGTGCCATTCAGGAAGTAACAGGGCGTTAATGCACCTACCTTACACCCATGTCATTTTTGGCTGCAAGGCGGAAAGAGTATCTCGACGCTGGAGAAAGCTTGGTCACTTTGTACTGCTTCAGGGATCCATAGTAGCACTGCTCATAGACACCAGTGCCCTTCCCCTTAACAGAACAAAGTGTTTAATTAAGAAACTCAGAATACTGCTTGAACATGAACGCTGTCTTCAATAGATTAAAAATTTACCTCATCCCACTGGAGTATGTAGTTTTGAATTTTGGAACCATTGTCACATGGAGCCTGTAGATAAAACAGTTTTTTTAATATCTCAGCCAGCCAAATGCACAAAATTCACATACTAATAAATAGTCTAATACAAAAGTATTTGTTTTGACATTCTGAATTTATGCACACACATTCTGGACATTTTTCCATCTTTCATTCAAAATATAGTTCCAATTCTTAGAAATTACACAAATTACAATAAAGCAATTTTGATGTTGACACTTTTTAAAGATTTATTTTATTCAGTGAAGTCTGCTGAGCGTGCAGGGTTGTTTGTTAAGTGCATTGCCAAACTCAGGGGTAGTCTGTGCAACCATCATCATTAATCCTCACCATGGAGCATCATCAGTGAAAACACAGGGAGTTGTAGCACTGCTCTGAAGGGGACTTGGTAACATTTGTTAAGGAAACGTAAACTGTGTTTATCCCTCTTTACTAATCCCAGCAAGTCTAGGGGTTTTAACTGGGTGATCTTTTAGTCACTATTCCACCTTAAGGGGGCAAATGTGTGAACACTGTTTACTGTTATGGTTACCACTAACACCCAGTATTGTTCCTGTACACAAAAGGCATTGTTACATCATCACTGGGACCTTGTTCTTGTTTTAATATGATTGTGTAAACATTTGGCATTTTATTTACTATTTATTGCATTATTTTATTGTTGTAAATTTATTATGTTTTGGAAACAGGTCTCTCTTGCAAATGAGACACCGAGTCTCAACGGGAATCGTTTTCTATCCCATAGATGTTTGCTGTTTCTCATTGTCCACCTTTCAAACTGTGGCTTCACCAATCAAAACTTTTTTTTTTACCTTCCACTGAAGTAAAAGAGAGTTCTTGGTCCCGATGCTCTTCTTGGGAGGATTGGGAGGATCTGGCTCACAGCTTAAAGTGGTGAAGCTCACAGCTTCTGATGGGCTTCCCTGTAAACAGTTACACATTGCCTGGACCCTGAGGGGAAACAACGACATGTTTAAATAATGTTCCCCTGAGTACTAACACTGGATTTAAACTGAAAGGAGGCGGAGGGTTAAACCCACCTGACGTGATAGTCTGTTGCTGGCCGAAGGTGTTCTAAAGTTGCACTTAGTTCTTCTCCGCTGCATCACAGGAAAAAAACAAACTTCTTTAGAGTTAGATAAGGATAAAGTCGATGTTAAATCTGCAACGACAACTGGTGTTGATACTTGTGGACGTCGGTTATGCTCACCAGTACGTGCTCTGGTACTTCCCATCTTTACCGCTAATTGAGATGGAGACCTCGTAGCAGAGAGGCTCCGGGAAGCTGGAGTCATCCTCCTTGCTGTCATTCTCACTTTCTGGCTTGGTGGGTGCACTCCAGCTCACTGTTGCTCCTCTGGCCTCGATGTCTGACACCTATCACATGAAAGCATCATGAACCAGCACCAAGTTTGTGTAATGCCATAAAACCAGGACATAAAAGAAAAAGTATTCCTTGTACTGCAGTATCTGTAGATTCTTAAAATACTGTCACAATATTAATTTCTTGCTGCCCTAAAACTCAGGTTCAAAACTAGACATGTCTGGTAAACAGCACTGCTCTGAAGTCTTAAAAATATGTAACAATCTCTTATTCTTGCATTTTCCAAAACAACCACACTGCTTGGTAGTGGAAAAAAGACTGGGATCAAAATATGCAAGCTGACAGTGCACTGGGAAAAGGGTTTTCAGCTTTTGGCAGGGATGTGCTGTGCAACCCTAAGATTTTTTCCATTCTGTTTGGAAGAGATGTAAAAATAGGTTGAACTGCTCTGCGGGGGGATTCATATGTGGAAGAACTCAATCAGGTCAAGTCTGTACCTCCTTCCACCCGCCCCGTGGGGCCACCTTAGTCCTTTTCCTTCCCATAGTTTGATTCTCAGTCGCGTAACAGACCCGTATGGCAGCAAAGCCGAGTTGTCTTGCTACTTTTACAAGGAGCTCAGACTGTACCAACAGTGTATGACAAATCTTATCTTATAAGGTCAAGCAAGTTCTATTTGCAGTTCTACTAATTCCCATCCAGCCGCTGTTGCACTCCAGCCTTTCTCTTCCTCATTTATCTAAAAAGCTGCTGGGAACAGAATTTCTTAGCAGGTATTTAAAATAATAAGTATGCATATCTAGCATGAACATTTCAATCAGATTATTTAGCAAATCTGACATTTAATCTTGCATTTTGGGTGGAAAACAAATGTCTTTCTCAAGCATGTGAGGTAAGCATGCGAGAGCTAGGGGGAAAAATTGGTTTAGTCCAAAGCAAATCCAAAGCTTTCAGTGCTCGCATAGATGCTGCGGCACGCTGGGGAATAGAAATCCCCACATGGATGTTAGTCAGCAGGTCTGACTCCATTAGCAAGATGCCGAGTGAGAATTCATCATGGATGTTAATAGAATGTTTAATGATGCAACACAGTAGTATCATTACAGTTTTCATTTTTGTGAACAGTGTTAATTGAATCACATAAAATCATGAAAACTGCATTATTAGGTCTTAAAAATATATATATATAATAGAAGATACAAAAGGAACACCAACCGCTGGTTTATTGATGGTGCTCAAGAGCGCTTGTAAGGCCTGAGCCTCCTTGTCGAGCTCTGAAGAGAGAAGAAAAATAAAAGCAGTGTTTAATGACAAATAATGTGTCAGCTTATATTTTAATAGGCAACACCGACTTCATTCTTTGCTCATGTTTGTTTATGATTAAATTATCTATCCACCTATGAATGCCACACCTGTATGCTTCTTGGACAGTTTAATGATCAATTTAATACAGTTATTTAACACTGAACCAACACAGAATGTGTCAGAACTATTAAAATGACTCTGAAAATGTCAAACTTCTTTGAAATTCATGATTTCAGAACAACCTTCAGTACGTTTGCTGCCTCGAAGCTTAAAGAAAACAGATGAGGAGTTCAGCCGCAATCAAAGACATTTCTAACTAACTAATACTGCGATGATGTTTTTAAAACTACCCTGTTCTGTTAGTAGCGGATCACTTCTAGATTGAGCAATTCGCTACAGTGTGAAATAATCTTTTCCTGCACTTTAAAACCTGACTGATTAGATAGTATCATCGTTGCCCAGCTATTAATTGTCCAAAATATAAATTATGATAAACCTCCACCCTTTCCACCTTTTCTTACCTGCTGACTCTCCGATTTTTCGCTTGCCTGTCTGCTTGCCAGGAGAGGACACCGTGTGCCTAGGCTGCGCCTGCTCTGCCTCCGGCCCTTTCCCTCCGATACCGTTATGAATGTCCACCGTAGGGGGACTGCTGCAGGACTTCTGTGGCGACGAGGGAGGGCTGTCCTTCACCTGCCCTCCTCCTCCACCTCCTTGACGCTCCTTGAGTTTCTTCTGCAGACGTTCATGTGTTTTGCTAGTTCTGTCGTCTCTGTGAACCAACGCCGTACGTACATGTTGGGAGTGAGCATCTGTAGAGACTGAAGCCATAACAACAAAGACACAAACTCACATTAATATAAGGAGGACACACAAACGCACAGGTTAATAGTGAGGCAATTCCCCCCAAGATTAAGCAACTAAAAGACTAAGACTTGGCTCGTGCCCTGACTGTATAACAAGACTGTCCAAATAAAGTGCTGAGAACTCCTCACCCTGCTCCGAGTAAATGTGAGCTGGATGGTACTGCGAGATGTACTGGGAGCTCATGTCACCCACGCCCCCTGGCATGCCCGTGTACAGGTGATGTGGAGGGGGCATCATGGCAGGGTGTGGGATGAAGGCAGGCATGTGGGCATGGGGTGGAGGAGGAGGATGGTGGAGAGGGGAGTGCCCCCCTGGGTGGAACTCTGGTTGCTGAGGTAAAACCAGAACCCGCCGCACTCCATTCTCTTCTATGATCTGAGGAGGCAAAAACAATGGCATGGGAAGCAGATATCAAAGCTGCTCTCAGATTGATGTCAATCAGAAACACTGGGAAATAGCATATGAATGGCTACCTGTGAAATGTATCCAGGAGGCACATAGATTGGAGGCACTGAACCATTTGGAGACATCATGGGAACCTGAGCAGGACCTATAAGGAGACAGGAAGGAACAAGATCAAACACCTTCCCTTGGGATAAAGGCTGCTTTCAGTTACACACAGTTATACACGGGGCTTAAATTTAATACAAGCCCAACAGCTACGGCAAACCAGAACCACAATCCAGAAATTTAGCACATAAAGGACACATCACACAGCAGTTAATGAATGATCCTAAACTGACCCAGAGCCCCAAATTTTCAACATTTTTAAATTAAAGGGCTACCGCTTTGCTTATGTACAGCCTTCTGTAAATAAATTTACTAATTACCTTAAAACCTCTACAGAGATAAACAGACTTTAACTTCAGGAACTCTAAGTCATAAAAACCTCACATTCAGTTGCTTAGGATCAACATGCACCGGCAGTTTTAACTAAAGCAGCCTCGTGTACCTCTGTGGGAGGAATATCCTCACACATATGACTTGCTCTTCTAAACCGGTTGAATTTTCAGTGAGTATTTTCTTAATACCTATGAATAAAAAAAAAAAGGCCAAGAAATGCATTTTAAAAAATACTGGCAAATGCAAGAAAACCACTTTACAAAAGTGCTGAGGAACAAAGTTTCCTGCTCTGTTGTGGGGGCCAGTTCAACGGCTTAGCTCAGCTCAGAGAAGAGACAGCTCAGCAGAAAGCCTTGGAGAAAGAAAGAGCGAGTGACCTCTGAGCCAAGTTTGCACATTCACACATTTCTCTTCTTACAAACCTAAGACAAAAACCCCTATGCCACATGTCGTGCAGGAGAGCAAAAAAGGGATTCGCAAGATACACAGACCTCTGAGGAAGCTGCTTGATGAAGCGCCTTCACTCATTTCCTCAAGAAGAGAAAGCTATTCTAAATGAACAGCCATAACGAGTCTATGACTATAGCCTCCCACACTCCCACTAACACCTCACCTAGCACTGCCCTCCCTCAGGGCTAAAGTCCAGCCTCCAGCTCTCAAGGAAGATTAACAGCAAGTTGGAGCACAAATAGGGACAGCTGCCAGTTTGCCAGCTAGCCCGTTTCAGATATTCTCACCACCATTAAGGACAAATAACAGAAACATTGTTGCTCGTACATGCACCATTCAGCACCAAGTTAAAACAACAACTTCAAAAATAATACATTCACGAAGGTTGGACCACGGAGGCTGTTGCTTTAGACTGCAGTAGCATTCAGTTACATGTAAACAACTAACACCTCAACATATAATGACTCAGGTCCAGAGATCACTGCTGTACTCAGCAGCTTAACACAGAGGCGGGCAATGTTTGCGAGGCAGTATAGCGAGTTTTGTAGTGATGCACCACGGAAGCTGACACAGCAGAGTCTATCTGCACAGGTCAACCTGAGTGCGACTGCTGCACAGCTTTGGTGATCTGCTGTTGCTATCAGGAATTATGATTTTAGTGTTTAAATATCATTCCACAGGCTGTGGGAGAAGGTAAATGTGCATGCAGATAAAAAAAAAAAAGAGAGAGAGGTTTACATTAATTTATATGTGATTATGAGGAGTTTGTATCAGTTTATAAAAGAAAAGTTGGCTCCTAGAATCACATCACAATCACGTCCGGTGTCTGGTATTATATGCTTTAAAGTGTTTACAATAAATAAATAAATAAAAATACAGAAACAAGAATTTTGCAGAGCACAGCATTGAACCTACTCCACTGACCCAGTGTACCGAGCCAAGACTGCATGCATCAAAAGTAGCCTCCAGGAGGCATGACTACGTAAGCCCATGATTTTGCAGGGCACCTGCTCCCTGCTAATAAACTTTCTTGAATAAGACAGAAGATAGGCCTTTTATACTGAAATCAAAAGGGCAAACAGGCAGTGAGTCATTTCCCTACCTGAGAACACAGGGTCTATGAGGACAAAAATTCAGGTAACATGGGAGAGCTCTGCCTGAATGAAGGCAGCCACACTGGCTCAGCCACCACCGATTTCAGATTACAATATAATTTGATTGTGAGTTCAAAGTGTGCACTGTTAACTCTGCTCACTTTTAAGAAAGATGCTTATGCCAAATAGTACTTAGCAGTGCATCTGCCTAACAACTGCCTAAAGCACTTGTAGTTAGTGCCGCTGATGCTGAGGAACAGGAAATCTGATTAATCTCATCAGCATGCTATACGTCGTTCATATTGAATGAAAAGCTCTGTGTGTAACAACCTGGAGCGCATGGGGTAGAAAGTACAAGGTAAAAGAGGCAGGATGGGAGACCACACTGTGAGAAGCAGGTTGGAAAATGGGGGGGAGACACCCACTCTTTTTACATCAAAGTGACGCACGAGTGCTGACAGAGATCAGGGAAGAAAAAAAAAAAAGAAAAAAAAAAGGCCACATCCCCCTCCCCTTCCCCTTGAGTCAACCCAAGCACTGGTTGTGCTGACGTGGCCATGGAGTGCCAGCCTTCTAAAGGAAGTTGCCACATAAAAAAAAAAAAATCTGCATTCCTCTAGGAGGAGAAAAAAAGGCCACATACATGTTCACAAACACATGTACAAAGATGAGCTGATGCCACTTTGAGCACCCACCTGTTTCCTCTCATCTTAAAATGAATAGAGACCATAACAAACACAGTCAAGTGGGACTTCACATGCATACTGCAAAAAGAGGAAACTTGGCAGATGTGGCATTGATATAATGGCTCCAATCCAAGCAAACCGTCAGGTTTAATCAGATGTACAAATGAACCCTCAATTACATTTGGAAAGTACAAAGAAGCAGAGTAGATAAGATACATGGAGCCTGTCTGGGTTAAGAGAAGAGTGTAAAAATCCAGGAAAGCACACAGAGGGGACAATGGTGAGCATTTTCATGTGGGTGCTCTCAATGAGCTCTCACTGGCAACACGATGAACTTTGCACCTATAAAGATGGAGTGGGCTTGATTATTAATTAAAGCTAATAAATTGTCTCCATTGGCAAATAAAGAGGAGAGTGAGGGTAGGCAAGGGAATGCAAGCAGACTTACTGACAATGGATAGTAATTACAGTCATGCAAGCGAAAGAGACCAAGTACTGAACTGTCAATAATCCCAAAAAGTAATAATTAGAACTTAAAACCATAACCTGAATTTTTAGTGATGACACTGCGGCAAATCGTTCCTTTTTTGCATGATATGGCACATTTTTCTTGCAGGCAGGAACTATCTTTCATCAAATTAAGAAGGCAGTAATTTGCAACAAGCGCAACATTTTATTATCAGATTACAGAGCCTGCATGTGTACGGCCGTCCTCAGACACGCTGCTGATCCAAAATATGCCCGCCGGCATCCAACCATCACCAATCTAGCCGGATGGAGGAGGAGAAAAGAAGAGGAGGGAACGGCTGTCTGCGGTGATCAGTGTGTAAACCAGACATTTTGACAAAAAGACATTTTTCTTAGGTATTTGTAAAGTTTGTCTGATATCCTAATACGCTGAGGGATCCGTGTGGTTCTTGCAACCCCCACCCCCCACCGGTATGAATGACATTTACAGGATGGGAGGGAGTCAGTAACCTTCATGCTTGTGCTTATTACAGAACATCAGAGGCTGATGCAGCTCTAAGCCAGACTAAACCAGAGCAAGAGAAGGGCCATGACTACAGGGGGCACTTTTTTAACATAATGAATTATCCAACTACGTCCAGGAAATAAAGATTTCACTTTAATAGCAGTTTCCTAACATAACCTCATGAAGCCAGATATGATACAAACACAAAAACAGCTTGAGAGACACGCAGCAAGCTTGCTCCGGACACGCCACCCCTGCCTAAACTGAAATGAAAAACAAAACAAAACCAAAAAATCCTCTTTCATCATCCCCTTCACCCTTTCTCCCTTTCCCTTGGTATCAACACAGCAGTGGGAGAATGAGTCACGAGCTCAGTCATTCTTAGAGCTACTCACTGCAGAAGCTGTGAATGAACGATCTGCATGCACATGTTTGTGTACATGTCCTTGGAGTTAGATGGGGGAGGTGATGAGCATAAAAAGAAAGTGCTAATGTGTTTGATGTTTGCAGCCCAATCCTGGAAACCATATGTGATGACTTTGGTTTGCGAGAGGGTGCTGTGGGTGAGAAAAGTCCAACCACAACTGTCCACATGGGTTTTAATCTTAAATGATATCATATGAGCCCATCCATATGTATGTGTATTCCCAGTTACAATAATGGGCTGACCACTGGTTGCTCAGTGCCTATGCAACCAGCATCCTGGGGCCAACTGTTTCATGATGGTCTGAGCTACCCACTAGCTACAATATAAACTCAGTCCAAGGGTCTGAGCAATGTGGGATTTATAGTTCCACATTGTAGCCCCAAACCCTTATGAAGCGTTACATTATCTTGTAACTTGAAGCGTACTTACCTAGATATGCAACTACACATCGCCCACGACAACTATGATTGCCTGTTCGGTACCACTGTTTCCTCCTGTGACATTTTTTTCCAAATGGACTGGCAGACAATGTTATATTTGAAGAGGCAAACCATGTCAAAAATGCAGAGCAATACAGACACAGCAGTATAAATAGAAGCAATGGTGTCAGCCACTCGTGTAGGCTACGTCATAGACTGTACATAGATTTAACACAGGAGTACAAATTAAGCTTAAATAGGTGGTGGGAAATGAGGCGGGGACAGAAAGCCATTCGAGACAGGATGAATACAGGAGGTCCTTCACTCTTAATCCTTTTTTACGTCTGTAGAAACAGTTTACATATATGTTGTAAGTAATGTTGTATAAATGGTAAATGGACTAGTTCTTATATAGCGCTTTTCTACTCAGTCTTGAGCACTCAAAGCGCTTATACAACACGT
>JAVDPK010001036.1:334269-361720 GCA_034780415.1 Cichlasoma orientale | reverse complement strand
CTGTGAGCCAGGCCTTCTCTCCAACATCAGTGTCTGACCTCACAGATGTGCTTCTGGAAGAATGGTCAGAAATTCCCGTAAACACTCCTAAACCTGTGGAAAACCTTCCCAGAAAGCTGAAACCTGTGTATCAAGATTGGATGTTACTCAGGTTCATATGTGTGTGAAGGCAGACGAGCAGTGTGTGATGGCAGTGTGGTGTATTTTAAGGTCTAGAATGCCCTGAAGAGTGTGGCTTCTGTTGCAGATTTATATAAATGCAGCTGAATGAAAGTGAATCGAACTGTATTTTAAGTATAGATTTGTGGTTTTTCTCCACAGGATAGTGGAAGTGGCTGCATGTCACACCAGCCACACGTCGGCAGCCAAGACACAGAGCGGACAAGTTCTGATGTGGGGTCAGTGTCGAGGTCAGGCTGTAGCGAGTCCCCACCTCACACATTTCAGCAGCACAGATGATGTGTTCGCTTGCTTTGCCACACCAGCGGTCACGTGGCACCTCCTCTCAGTAGGTAAGTTTTATAGGACCGTAAGCCTGCGAGTATAATTTCCAGTGAAATGCTTATGTACCTCCAGCTGTGCGCAAAATAAAGTAAAAATTGCAACCAGCATTTTTTTTAAAATTCCAACATGATGGTAAAAGTTCCTCCTCATTCTCTCTGTGGGAAGGGTGGTCTTGATGGTCCTCTCAGCTGAGTGCACCAGCCTCCTCAGGGCCAAGTGGTCCCAGCAGGTGCAGCTCTCCATCCCACTCAGGATGCTCTGTATAGTGCAGGTATAGAAATACCGGAGCACACTGAGTGGGAGTTTAAAGTCCCTTTAATGGCCTGAGGTAGTCGGGGCACCGATGGGGTTTCTTCACCAGAGTGTTATTGTAGCAGGAATATGACAGCTTCTCAGAGACGTAAACATATCCAGAGTTATCCGCCCTCTCCATCTGAGGCCATTTATGCCGAGAGGGTGGGAACTCCCCTGCTGTTTCCTGGTGACGTCAACTGTTCGCTCCATGGTCTTATAGACTTTCAGCTCAAGGTCGTCCTCCTTCCATCAGTCAACTAGGTGGTTGATCTCACCCTGGTGGGCAGGCTCATTATTGTTTGAGATCAAGCCCACTGCTGCAGCGTCGTCAGCGACCTTGATGATGATACTGGGAGGTACCCGAGGTGGCCGCACAGCCATAGGTGTAGAGGAAGTGCAGCAGAGGGCTCAGCTCACACCCTTGCTTTGTTGAGGGTGAGAGGAGATGACACGTGGTGGCCCACACGTACCGCCTGTGGTCTGCCAGTCAGAAAATTAAGGATCCACCTGCGCAGGGAGGAGTGCAGGCCAAGGTCACACAGCTTAGCAGCCAGCCTGGAGGAGACTTTTAAACCTGAAAAAGAGTCCCAGAAGTCAAGTTTTGACTATAATTAGAGGATCGTTATTATGTTTCTGACACTGTGACATTTACTCTGTGCCTGGTTACAGCTAATTATGCATATATCAGTGTGTCATTCCTGCAAGTGGCCTAAGAAATAAACAGGAAACTCTGTTTCCACTCAATTTCTGACAAATGTTTGTATGAACTCAGAACAGACTGAAGAGCATTAACCTGTCACCGTGAGAGCTTAATTGATTTGTTTATACTCCTCTTAGCAAGGCTAATGGACCCCCCCCCCCTCCCCAGCTCTATCTGCAGCGAGGCTTTTTATCTATATAGGCCAATTTAAATATTAAAATAGCATTTAGGTGGCCTTTTTTATGTTGGTAATACTTTCACTGTCACCTGTAGCCATGTTTGTTACTCTAAGATGGCCCTCTGGGGGGGACTGTCACCCCTCACCTGCCTGTAGGCAGCTCTTTACGTACACTTTCTGTAAATTTAATAAAGAATATCTTTCCATACCCTGTGTGTGTGTCCTGTGCTTTGAATGTTTAGCAGTCATGTAAAAACGTGCCTGTCTTTATTGTTTGGCAGACGGTGATGATTACCTGACAGTCGCCCAGTCTTTGAAGAAGGAGTTTGACAGTCCGGAGATTTCAGACCTGAAGTTCTTGGTTGATGGGAAGTGCATCCATGTTCACAAAGCTCTGCTGAAGATCAGGTGCAGAAAGCAAGGACCTTCAGAGTCCTCTAGCTTTGTTTGTTTGTTTGTTTGTTTGTTTGTTGGGGGGAGGGGGGTTGTAGACTCATTAACAGAGGAAGTGTAGAAAAACTAATCCAGTCTTGTGACATTTTGAGCAGCTGCTGTGTGACTGTAAGGGTGTAACGTGGCGCATCATTACCTCTGAGTGCACATAATGATCTGTGCAGCTGAGACAGTGTCTGCAGCTCTTCCTCTCTAACGTCGGGCCACCGCACTGACTTTTTTTTTTTTTTTTTTAAATATGAATGTGAGTTTGTTTTCTTCCTCACAAGAACAGCCTTCTTCTCCATCCTGACTTTCATTTTGGTCACATGGGTGTATTTTTTGCATTCAGCGGTTGTGCCTGATCATCACTAATGAGATCACTTGGCGTGCTTGGTGGGATTTTTAGGGGAATAGAAATGCACTTTGAAGATGTAAAATTATTTATTTTATTATCATAGAAAGTCCAGACAAAAATAATTTGATCATCGTGGCAGCAGAAACACTGAGTAATCTTTCTGTAATAAGGAATTCAACAAACAGTGTCTTTTCCCTATATTTAAACTTCATATGCTAGACAGCGTTTCCTTGTCTTCCTGTTAAACTCTCGGATAAGCAAAGACGGGCCTATTGTTTCCCGTGTTTCTTTTTATAACCACACTT
The DNA here is from genome assembly GCA_034780415.1 of Cichlasoma orientale. Classification (NCBI taxonomy): domain Eukaryota; kingdom Metazoa; phylum Chordata; class Actinopteri; order Cichliformes; family Cichlidae; genus Cichlasoma; species Cichlasoma orientale. The sequence goes on along the minus strand of JAVDPK010001036.1, from coordinate 358,949 downwards.
GAACACAGAGTATCTGCATTCCAGCCCCTTGCTCTTTTGCACTGTCAGTAGGAAGGAGCCAGACTGTCTGCAGCTTTAACCTTAGTGCACTGGCTCACAGGAAAATGCAGCAGTGGAAGCCGTCTGCTTTGGCAAGATCACATGCAAATGATACGTTTAAGATGCATCAGAGAGCCGAGACTCGGTTGTTTGTTCAGCCGTGACCTGAGAAGAAATGGTAGCGGCGGTGTTTTGAGCCATCAGAGATTAGCGGTGTGGGGAAAACTGAAGCAAAACAAAAAAAAGAGATAAATGATAATTAGTGGTAATTAATGCAGGGGCCCATAAGGAGTGTAAGATACTCCACTTGGGCTGTATTTGCACGCATAGTCCAAAAATTCTTTTTTTTGTTTTCAACTACATTGTAACTAAAAATCACAGGAGCTTAATAACAAAAAGGCATTTCTGTCTTTGTATCCAGTGTTATTAACATTTGTCTGCTCTTGCAGTTGTTTTTAACTGGTGATTATTTAGATTAGATTTTTGAACACTAACAGGCCCGATATAATTTCCAAGTGTTGGAAATTTTGTCACTTCAGCAGCCAAACGTGCTCCCAGCGTGTTGCGTGTTGATAAAAATGAATGGAACTCGCAGACAATTATTGTGGAGAGCTGTTTCTACCTCTTCCTTTTGCTAATTTCACTTTTCATTTGGTAAGGCAATTTTCTGACAGCCTAAGACTGAACTTTGTTACCTCCACATGATAACACGTGACTACAAATGAACTCAGTTTGAGTTTAAAAAAAAGCTGCTTTAGCTACAAGTCTTTTTTCTCTCCCCTCCAGGTGTGAGCATTTCCGTGCATTGCTGAATGAAACGGACCAGGACGCCATAGAAATTCAACAGTTCTCATACTTGGTGTACAGAGCCTTCTTGGAGTATCTCTACACTGACACTATCAACCTGCCACCAGAGGACGCTATTGGTAAAGTTAGACATGGATCACGGTTGTCTACAGCAAAGGAAATGCTGCAACAAGTCACTGTGTGCTTGTTTCTGTGCGTGCAGGGTTGCTAGACTTGGCTACCTTTTACCGAGAAACGAGGCTGAAGAGGTTGTGCCAGGAAACGATCAAGAGAGGCATCTCTGAAGAAAACGCCATCACTCTTCTCTCTGCTGCCGTCAAGTATGAGGCGCGGGTAAGCTTATAGCCCCTGACACATAGTCAAAACACCGTGGTGGTGGAGGCGTGCACAGTAGCTAGTCAGTTATACTCCTCAGCACTGACCAGACAGCCCTCTTCATTTTTAGGACCTGGAGGAGTTCTGCTTCAAGTTTTGTGTGAACCATCTAACGGCTGTCACGCAGACCCAGGCCTTTGCAGATATGGATCACGACCTGCTCAAGAACTTCATTAGTAAAGCCAGCCGCTATGGGGCCTTCAAAAACTGATTAATGGGCCCCCGTAGTGATGGATTCAACCCATTAAGGTTTAATCTCACTGAGGAGAGTCCATCCTAGACCAAAGTAAATGTCCAGCTGATCAGCGCCTCACACGCTCGGCGCTAGGGATGTAAATACTGGAGAGGGAAATGGTTTAAGGCTCCACTCGCCAAGCGATTCTTCAGTTTTACTGCTCTAACTCTGGCCCAAACACGGTGGCCGGGTAAATACTGAGTTGCACCACTAGTTCAGTAACAAGCGCACAATGCAGAGGCTGAATAGAGGGATGTGCCACAGTGGTCGCCTGTCGTCTCTTGACCAAGACCGTCGGTGTGCGGATGGGTCACAGTAACCAGCTTGGACTGGATACCTGAAAATGCTGAACGCATTAAACATAATCTGTTGCGATTGAATTGTTTGGTTTTTGTTTGACGTTTGAGTCATTCTGATCATGCCGTTTAACAGTAAATCAAATCATCTATGCATATATCAATCTGTAGTAACACTGCGATCAGCGTAGACATGAAGCAAGTCAGCCATAAATGAACTCTTCACATTGTGCTGCTTTTCTTTGAAGCCTTCACTCTCAAACTTTGTAGATTTACAGTTATTTTATGAGGAAAAACATGCAAAGCTACAACCTGTTTCCCCCATTTTCTCTTTTTTTATCTGATCACTGATTCTGTTTGTTGCATAAGTTGGTGTTGCTTTTTTTTTCTTTTTTTTTTAAAATTGTAGTTATTCATATGTCATCCGCACTTGTGGTCTGATATTTGTACTAACTTTTGCACTGTTTTGCTGTAGAAAGTAACTTTTGCCAGCGTGTGCTGACGGGTAGGAAAAGGAGCAGTGAGTTACACATTTGTAAGCGAGATCATGCTACAGCATGTGTGAGTACACACGTGCATGCGTTGCTCAGAGTAACCCTCTCTGCGCAGGTGGAAACAACGTTTCATTTACACAAACGTGTTGAATCTTGTGTACGCTGTGCAGTAGGTGCAGCTGGTTTTTACAGTTGAATTTCATTGTATGTTTACAAAAGTTTTATTTTTTTATTATTATTCTTAACATATTGGCAGCAAGCTTCTGGGCCCTTTTTTTTTTTTTTTTTTTTTTTTTTTACAAGATTTTCTTTTTTTTTTTTTATATAGACCTCCCTTGATGGTAAATAGTCCTGATTTAGCATAATTGCCAACTGTTGGAGGCCAAGTCTCATAAAGGACCTCATCGTCTTTAAATGCAGTTACAGATAATTACATCAGGAATTCCTAAATCTGTTTAAATAGATACTAAATGTGATGACTTTAACAAGCTGATTGGAATGTTTGTTTGTTTTTGAAACATTTTGATAATTACTAAAAATGCAAATGTTTTTAATTTGTATGGAAAATGCTGCAAGCTGCTGACTTTGGCACTAATGGAAATATATGACAGTGGTTATGTATATTAAAATGAATAACTACACAAGTTGTTGAGGGTGTTCTTAAACACGCTGTGGTAACCGTGTATCGAAAGCCTCTGACTACGTTTGATTTTTGCAACTGAAAGTCGCTCATTTAAACAGAAAGAAAAAGAAAAACATGCATTACTGCATGTAAAACTTGTAATACAGCTATTACCTAATAAGTGGTGGCAATAATTTGAATGCGTGTATTACAGGCAGATGTACTGAGACACCTTTTCACTCCTTCCGGTGAGATTCTTATATAACCTGTGCTGACATGTTTGCTGATGCGCCTCTTCAGTATCACACCAAGTGAGATGGCATATACCTTTCACGGAGTAACAGGATGTGGTTGAAATAAAGTCCCAAACAAGCCCACAGAATCCAGAATAAACGATGTGCGGTGACTATCAAAAATAACAAGAACAGAACTGAATTTTATTTGGTATCGAAATTAAAGTAAAAGGTTGAGGTCTTCATAGTGAGCTGCTCCCCGAATGTCAGTGTGTGAGGACACATTATGATGAAAGCCAGAGCTTCCACTTCACAGAGCATAATTCAGTCTCTTGATTCCAGCTGGCGAACACTCCCAGAATGAGTCGTGCTCAGTTTGTCTTTGAGGATCGCTGCGATAGTCGGTATGACGATTGCTACGCGTCACGATCCTGCTGCTGAACCAGTTGGGGAAATTCCAACATCTCATAGGTAACATCCACAGCGCTGAAATATTAGTGCAGTAACGGGCCAAATCGTGGAATTACTAAAGGGTAATTTTGCGTGTTGGTGTTTTTAGAATTAGTCGAGCTGGTGTCCTCGCCTCGGTGTGGGCGGCGGCGTGTGCGCCATTAAAACTTTAACCATAACCCGAGAACAGTGTGACCCAGGAGGTTCAAATTCACACCATAGATGCAGCTAGTAAGAATCTTGGATGAGTTTGAACCTTGGCCTGAAGGTAAAGGTCAGAGGTCAAGTTTTTTTTTTGTGATTGCTCTAACTCGAGAACAATCTCACACAGGATGTTCAAATTCACATCATGGAGGCATACTTTACTATAACAGCACCGCCGCCACCTTGCTCCCGTTGCTGATGGTTTAAAATTTGCATTACGGTTGCCAGGGAACACATGCACATCATGTACAGTTACTCAACGTGGTTTTGCAGAGAATGAGGAAGGACATGCGGCTGCTAACGGTAACTGGCCCTCTGCCATGCACGCCTTCTCCTTCACTGTGGGTAAATGTTATTTCAGATACGCGTTATTTGGGCATAATGAGGCCCTCTGGTTCGATGAGTATCATAAGGAATGAAGTAAAGAAAGAAAAGATGTTTATAAAAGCATAAATTGAAAATACACAAGTGAAAGTACCTTAAAATTGTGCTTTAGTGGAGTAAATATACTTAATATAACTTCAAATAGAGTAACCCACAGTATTTTTGCTCTTAGTCTGGGCTACAAAATAAAGCCCTCTCTTCACTGATGTTTCAGTATAGAAGCAGCTGTTGGTTTGATGGAGTACAGCTGCACTTTTACCCATTCGCTGTTTAATGGCACAGGCCTTTCTGTAACCAGTCTGCGGCTGCTTTGTGGCCAGTGCTTCTACCCGCTTCGCAGTGATAAAATCATGCCCCTTTTGCACATCACCGTCAGGCTGCAGCACCACGCGAACACTTTTTGGGGGAGTCTCGTGTCGCAGCATCTGTGCAACCTGTAAACAAATCAAATGCCAGCATACCTTTCCCCTAGAAATACCTCACTCTTCATGCATGCAGTAACACGTTTTTACCAATGAGCCAAAATTAAACAATGTGGTTTAAGCGTCTGCTCTTAGGATGACAGCATGCTATGAAGGATGCAAATGAGTAAGAAAGCAGAAACATAAAAACTGCACAGTAATTTCTGGTCAATGGGGAGAGCGTTGCTCAGTTCATACAAGCCAGCCGATGTTCTTCAACTCCTGTGATGCCAGACCCCCAGAAATTCTGCTTTTTAAAGACTTGAGAATGCAGTTTGGGTACATGCAGTACATGCAGATTATTTGCATGCAACCCTGTAAGTTGAATCTAGGACTTGCAGTAATCGTATATGATGCTTTTTTTCCCCTCGATTCAACACGAAGTGGTTCGTGTAACATTTCAGGTTGAATGTAGGATACAAATAACAGTTTTTTTCCACCAGAGACAGATCTATATAAAAGAATTCACTGCTGATTCATATGCAATCGAGCCTCAGGCGCTTTCATATCCAAATTCCCTATTAATTCATATTCTGACTGTTGTGTAACAGTGCTGCTGGGCTGCATGCATTCACACAAACCTCGAGAGCTCGAGATAGGATTGTAAATTTAGCGCTACAGAGACTCTTAGGTTAAGAAAATTACAGAGATGTGATGAGTTAGTAGGACTTTCCCTCAGTACAGCGTATGCTGTAGTTAAACTGTAGTTGCAGTGGTGTGTGTGTGTGTGTGTGTGGGGGGGGGGGGTGTGGGTGGTAAGTACTTGTTTCACAAAGCTTCGGCAGATAAGGCCGGGTGTGAGCGAGCGTGCTGACCTTCATTCTGCCACTGACCTGCTGCAAACTCTTGATTCAAATGTCAAGACTGGTTTAGCTTTCATATCGAGATCAATTTTACAGAAAAGAGGAAGATAACGATAATAAATGTGTAATTACCGCCCATGTCTCACATTTCATTCAAACTTGGGGATTTCTGGGGAAGTTTCTTTGCGTGCCCTCTCTGGGCACCTTCCGACTATCCGCCGAGCTTAATGTGGCATTCGCCTGTAGATTTTAGTATCTTCGGTCATTTAAAAAAAAAATTGATGTGGGATAGTTGTGCACGGGTCTGCTTTTCCTGTGATTTGTGTGTATGGGCTGCAGTCGTGCTGTGATTTAATTTGCTTGCAGGTGGCAGCACCTGCAGTGAAAATGGTTTGAGCTGAACTTGGACCGGCTGCTCTCCACAAACATGAGACATTATTTATCGGTAGTTACTTTAGACATTTCTTCAAGACATGGTTTCGAATGCCTCACTGATTTCTCAGGTTTTTGTTGGGGTTTGGGTTACTGTGTTCAATGCGACATTATTTAGCTGTTCCTTAGCGAGCAGGACGGATGTGTATGCAGTATTTTGTATCCCACCGACTCTGAAGTGAGCCCTAGTCTCCACGTTTAAGAAGCATCTCTCAGATTTTATTTCATCTCTTGATGAAATAAAACGAGACACATTTAATTCATCCTGTCAAGTCACAAGCCTAGAATGTTAAAAGCGAATTATGTTGCACTTTCTTTGTTGCTGTTTTTTGAGCTTTTCATCGTGAGGTGGTCATTGCTGCTGACCGCACTACACAACAGCACGTGTCACGGAGCTCTGCTTTCATTCGAAGGCTTCGGTCTAGGCCTTGGGGGTGCCAGACAATTTCCTGGCATTGTGAGAAATGTAACAGTCCAGGGGCTTCGGGCGCACGTTTTTGTTTAGTGACCGCATAATTGCATGCGAAGGGCTTGTTTTTATGTGCTGGATGGAACGGCTTTGCGAGGGAAAGACAATAGTGCACGTTTTTCTATTTTCTTGCACATTTCTTTCTAGCCTTGATGGTGTTTATTTTGCGGTAGGCCGACAAAGAGACGACGCTGAGCCATAAAACACCCTCTTGTTGGACTATTTTTGGTGGCTCTGAAGTCTAAATGAACCCATCTCTGGGTTGGTGTCATGTTTTAGCAGTGACATCAGGAAATATTGTGGTAAGCAGTAGCTCAAGTTATCTTTGCTTGCTTATAGAACTACAAAGATTAGATTTGGCAGAAAAAAAACAAGTGCTCGATCTCCCAGACGATCATTCGTTTATTGACAGGAAACCTAACCAGGTAGCCGGCTTTCTATTTGACACAGCAGCAGCTGACACAGACACAGACTCTGGCTGGCTCATCGCAGGCCCGATCAAGAAGCTGAGAACGTGTCTAAGCTGGAGAGCTACAGTGCACCGAGAAGAGAAAATTGTGGGCACGCAGTGACGGGCAGGCGAAAAAAAACCCAAAAAGAAATTGTTAAAACTAAAAAGCGGTTCTGTGCTGCCCACACAGGCTGTCAGAGACGAGAAGGAGACAGCTGAATTTTTATTTTTTTATTTTTTGCACTTCCTGCCAGATCAGTGAAGGCCCTGCCAGGGTTTCACTTTGACCTCCTGTTTTTAATGGGGGGGGGGGGGGGATATCAAAGAACAGTTTGTTAGCAGGAAAGAGTGTTTACAATAATGAAAGTAATAACGCTTAAGCTAAAAATGCACTTCCAACTTTATTTGCAAAGTGGGTAGTGACAAGACATGCCTGATAAATGTAATAATTTTTTTTAAAATGGTACATTATTATTATTCTGTGGAGTAGCAGTGAGGTGCAGTAGAGTACTCAGTACTGAGTCTACTCAGTTATTTCCCATCACAGACGTGTTTCAGCCCATAATGTACAGCCTGGTATATTTTATTACCTAAATCTGTGGCCTGTTTGTAGAAAGCAAATCATGTAACCCATAATTCTTAATTTGTTATTATTACTAGTTTTTAAATAACCAAATATACAAGATTAACCTTTACTGAAAAGCAGGTAAAGTAACGTTAATCATAAATGTGTTTCAGTGTTACTATGAGCTCATTTTTAAATTAAGCGTCCTCTCAGTGCACTGATGTTTGTGATTGTAAAAGCAGACAAAGGAGTAGGAGGAGTAGGACCCGGGGGCAGTGGGAGGAGTTACTACAGCGTCCCTCCCTCCTGCCCCCCACACTACAAAAGCTGCCTGTATCACCGGCACAAAAGAGAAGCGGAGCCTGAAGTGTGATGAGTGCTGTGCAAAAGACCCCAAGGCTGTTTCTGAAAGGGAGCGAGAGAAATACTGGTTGAGCAGCTAGGTTAGTAACACCAGGAGGAGACAGGAAGCAGCTTGTGAGGACAGACAGAAGACAGAAACACGTTTACACCGTCACACAGAGCTCTGCTTGGACAGCAACATGGTGATTTCTGGTCATGGTCTCGTGCGGGATGGAAAGCTCATGACGGCTTTGCTGCGTTGGAGCTGAAAGGACAGGACAGAGTTTTGACAGAGAACAAGAACTCTGCCACGAGGTGTCTTCTCTAATGGACCTGAGTGTGTGTGTGTGTGTGCAGTTTCTCTCTCTGTGGACCGAGCAGCGGGTGATTATTTGGGACCTTCTGAGCGAAAGGGAGGCACATTTCTGTGACTGATTTATCTGAGTAAGTAAAACTGAGCCTCTTATTTGTGGGGTGCAGTCTGGCCCGAGAGACAGGGCGGGGGGAGGGGAAGACACTCCAGCCTGGATCTCTGTCCTCTGGGAGGGGTCTTTTCAACTGAGGTAACCCCCAAAATAACATCAAGAAAAGGGAGGGAAACGTGCAGCAACCCTCTCTAATGTGGACCGCTGTGTTGAACAGAAAAAGTTGCTCTATTAGATTGAGTATCTCTCAGCGCTGGACTGTTCTGTTCTCATTCATGGTCATCTGATTCCCGTCCCCATGATGATAATGGACAACAACACCAGCTTTCCAGCAGCAACCAACTCATGTGCCAAGAATGATCTGTTCAAATATCCGCTGTACAGCACGGTCTTCAGCATCGTGTTTGTGGTTGGACTCATCACCAACGTTGTGGCCATCTATATATTCTCCTGCTCTCTGAAAATGAGGAACGAGACCACGACCTACATGGTGAACTTGGTGGTGTCCGACCTTCTGTTTGTCTTCACGCTGCCCCTAAGGGTCTTCTATTTCATCAACCAGAACTGGCCTTTTGGACACATGCTCTGTAAGCTGTCGGTGTCGCTCTTCTACACCAACATGTACGGCAGCATCCTCTTTCTCACCTGCATCAGCGTGGACCGTTTTTTGGCCATCGTGTACCCTTTTCGCTCAAGGATGCTCAGAACCAAGCGCAATGCTAAAATAGTATGCATTGCCGTGTGGGTGCTGGTGCTGTCGGGCAGCATTCCCACGGGGTTCCTGTTGGAAACTACTTCAAAAAGCAACAAAGAAAATGTCACTTTCTGCTTTGAGAACTTCTCATCCAAACAGTGGAAATCTCACCTGTCTAAGGTGGTGATCTTCATAGAGACAGTAGGCTTCCTCATCCCGCTGCTGCTCAACGTATTCTGCTCCGTCATGGTGTTGCAAACGCTGCGTCGCCCCCAAACTATCAGTCGCGGTGGGAACATGAACAAAGCGAAGATCCTGCGTATGATAATCGTGCACCTCAGCATTTTCTGCTTTTGTTTCATCCCCTACAATGTAAATCTGGTTTTCTACTCTCTCGTCCGCACTAAAACATTAGGAGGCTGCAATGTGGAGTCGGTGGTTCGAACCATCTACCCAATAGCCCTCTGCATTGCCGTCTCCAACTGCTGCTTTGATCCCATTGTTTACTACTTCACCTCGGAGACCATCCAGAACTCCTTCAAGAGGAAGTCTCAGGTCACCAACTATTATGACAGCAAGTTCTCTGAGGTCCTGCAATCAGAAGCCACCTCCAGTCTGCAGTGTAGCCTGAGTCATATCAAAGCTAAAGTCTTTCACAGGGAGTCTTCAGTGTGACAGCGGAGCGCTTTATCTGTTTCAGTCTCAGGGCAAATGTCTGGCTCTGTCCTTCACAGCCCGTGCTGCAGTATTACTGCAGTATTACTGCAGTATTACCACACGAAGCTGTTTCACACCTGTGGATTCCTTATTACAACTCGCTTATTTCCGTTTCCAGTGGAGTATGCTGTAATTATGTAAAGCACAATTACCGCTGCCTCTGGCCTTTGAGGGAATGTGATTACTGAACAACAGGACGGTTATTACACTGACTACTTCACATGCTTGTATATTTCTGGTGCTTTAGACTGTTATCTATTTAACATAAAGTTATATCAAGCTATAAATGTACAGAGCTTTTTTTTTTATTATTTTAAAAATAGCTCACAGAAGTGGCCTTTTTGTGTTTGGCTGATAGACTCAGTGCCATTAATGACCACAAATGCACTGACTGAGTTACTCATGCTGCACAGCAACAAATAAAAGTAATGAAACACCTAAAGGAAATGATTGCATCTGAAACCTTTTGTCATTTACTTTTCCTTTGATGCTGAAATTTCAGTGGTTCAAAACGTTTAACTTGGTTAACCCACATTCCCTGCTTGTTTACGTTTACATTAACGGTAACGCTCCAAAGAAACAAACAAACTTCAGACTGTTCAGCTGCTAAATTTGTCTCAAGTATCAGTCGAGCGTGCGAAGATTGTAAAATTGTGGAAGTAGAAAATCTGCCTGAGTGGAGACTGACTTCCATTGTAAACAGAAAAGAAGGAAGTCTTTTTGTTGCTAACTGACAAAAGCGCACGATTTATATTTGTCAGCCAAAAAAAAAAGAAAGAAAGAATTTGTAATATGTAAAGCTCAAACGTGTGCCGTAACGATGAATGTTTAAACACTGCGAGCGGATCAACAAGACTCAGAAGTTAGAAAATAATTTCATCATCTTGTAACATTTTGTTCTACTTTACGAGGGTGTGAATGTAACCGAGCGGGCCGCCTCGCAATCTCTACAATGAATCAGGACGCCTTTGATCATCGTGAGACGACATTTCTGACAGCAGCGCAGCTTAAAAGATCATCGCTCACACATTTCTGTGAATAGAAAGCCTGTGCAGTATTTTCACACGCGCTCGCTCACGCTGTCAACAAATTTACCAGCGATAAGACACGAGCACAGGCAGCCCTGACTTTATTGGCACGGCCCGAAGGTCAGCCGAGGGCACTTTATTCAGACGCCACCCACCCCACGTCTGCCTCTGAGGCTGCGTGTCTCAGTCAAGGACTGGGGTAAAAACCTGGGCTGTTATAAAGACAAGTGTCTACACAGAAGGCCATCATCATGAGCACATGACCGCATGCTTACTTAGCAACATTTGAAGGGTCAAGAAAACTGCACGTCACTGATCCCTTGTTACGTTTCGCTGTATAACTGTTGTGTATTCAGCTCATGCAATCTGATCCCCTCGTGTTCACGGCTGGTGATACTCAGGCAAAGGTCAGGAGAGAGTAGAATAGCGATGGAGGAAGACAAAAGGGAAGTCACACTTTAAAGCTGATTAGAACCTCACTGATATTGCTTTCTCTTGCAACTTCACAACTTCTCGTAATGCTGCAAGATAAAGAAACTTTAAAAAAAAAAAATCCATTCTCGACATTACTTCACACCTTCGTACGCACGGGCGCCCGAAGTAACTCACCAGTTTCTTAAATGCTGCCTTTTTTTTTTTTTTTTTTTTTTACAAGCATGTTGCTCAATCTGAGGAGCTGCGTAAAAAAAGAAAAAGTCGAATGCTGGTGTAAAGTCACTGTGTCAGGGATTAAACCCCTCACATGATCCCAGCAGGATCCTCTCCACAGCAGTTATCTAATCAGCTCGACCTCTCCTTCCCAGCAGGCCGCGGGATGAGAAAACACAGACGCGGAGCTGCTTGTCATCTCGTACACACTGCTCATCAGAGCGTCCTGCGGTGTGAGATTTTACTGCGCCAGCGGTGCAAAGAAAATATTGATAACATCGGCAAACATTTCTACTTCTCAGACCGGGACGTTGAACGGAGGTGTGACATCTAACAGTTTTATCTGCTCGATTAAGTTTTCACATTTATCATAATGTAGAGACACCATTATATAAAAGCAATTTAGGACCTTTCAAGGCCACACAAAGTAATGTTTGTCTCTGCGTCTTAGAGACGAGAGCAAGTCTGGATCTACACTTTGTTTTCTCCAGTAATCCTCTGATGTTCCCTCAGTCTGTGCCATCAGCAGAGGCTTCACTATGTGCATGTGTGCTTTCAGGGAAGGGGAGGTAGGGTGGGGTGGGTGGCGACAGTTGGGTGAAGTTGTCACATGACAGTGACTAAATCTTGAGAAAAGAGGGCCTCTGTTTAGGATAATTAGCCATTTTCCTGCATGTCTTAAGGAAATATTTAAAAGGGAGTAGCTGTTGCGATACGGCCACTGCCTGTTCAAATATCTGCTGTTTTCCTGCAGTTATCTCACAATCAGCTTCAACACATCTCATACTTCCAGGCTCATTTAGGTTTGGTGGAAAATCTGTATTATGGTCATTATCAGTGGCTGGGAAAGAGAAGATAATAAAAACACTACTTTAGGTAATGTTCCGGCAATCAGGATGTGGTTTGGAAAAAAACATGTTGCTCATGGCTGCACGACGGCTTCACTCTAAAATCTGAGGCAGCGCTAAACCAGTAACAAGCTGTGGAATGGGTACAGCGTGTGCAGGCTACACAACCGGCCAAGCGGACACAAATTATCTTCCTTCACCCTCCGTCACCTCGGACTGTAAACAGGTCTTATCAGAACTTGGAGGAGTTCTGTGTCCAAATCAGCTTTTGGTTGAATAATATCTCGGTAGTGAAACAGAAAGCATGACCAGCATGTTGATAAAACACTCCCTTCATCAGGATACAGTGGTGCTCAGCACAAAGGCCATTCAGCTCATCAGAGAAGGAAAGCTCATCCTGGTGTCCCGTATGTTTCAGCAATGAACCCAGGAAATTAAATTGAGACAATGCGCGCAAACCACATCGCTGTCCTCGTCTTTATTAAGTGCGTGAGGAATGAATCCAGCCTGTCGCAGCCTGTTTGCTTTCACATTGATACATTGATTGAGGTGTCAGAAACTGATGGCAAACACATTTTGTGATCACAGTTCTTCATTTTGTTGCATGAGTGGGAAGGCTCTGGTGGGAGTATGATATTCCCTTTAAAAAAAAGTTGAACTACTTTAGAAATGTAGCCACACTTTTGATTTCCTGTTAAACCCTGACACAAGTCCCAGCATGATGGGGGATGTTTTTTTAGGAAGGGTTAACATTCTGATGAAACCCTGCAAAGCTACCTGGGAATTCCTGTAAACGTCAAGTCACTGGTTTAAACCCACAGACACAGAATCGTGTGTGTCATAGTTTGGACCGAGAGATTTATGTCACAGACGCACCGTACTTCGAATAACGCTCTGTGCAGTGACGTTTGCGCACATACATGCAGGCTTTAACAAAAAAACATCTAATCTGTGTCTCGAGCCTGACTGTATTGCACTCTACTGGAGAATGATTAAAAAAAAGAGAGACATTAACTTTGGGTGTGTGCTGCTCGATGGGACAGGCCTGGGCTTCCTTTGCTGGAAGTCCTTCCTCTGGAGACTCCCGAGGGCCCAAACAGTGTCCAGCCAGTGTGAAGGCATTAATCCTCTCCTGTAGCTACAGCGGCTAACCAAAGGAAACAGCTTACTGTCGCAACTGACTGTCTTGTGGGAGAAAGGAAAGGTCACCGGGCCACGCCACACAAGCGCCTCGGCGTCCTTTCAAAGTGCCCATGTAGCAAATAATAATCAAAACAGACAGATGTGTCGCACAATGCCCTTTTTACACAGATTCAAAATTATTGATTTTCATCATTCTGTCCTTATTTTACTGCTGCTAACAACACAATTTCCTCTCATAACAAGTAGTGTTTTTCTAAAGAAGAAATGCCATTAAAGCAGCTGTGCTCTTTTAAATGCCGTCAGTGTGAGCAGCGTCTGCGGCTGACAGATGAAGCCAGCACTCACATGCCGAAAGCTGAAGTTCCTCAAATTGCTACTTGAGGTAAGCTCCACAATGAGTCACTCCGCACATGCCCAACTTTTACAGCAGGAATAAATGGGAGTTTCATTACGCAGGCGGCCTGCTGAGTGACAGGTGCGAGCTAACTAGGAAGCTAGCTGTCTGCTGGGCTTCGCCTCAGCTAATTTGGAGCATTTTTATGCAATTATTTGAGAAAATATACGGATTGTTAGAACTGTAAGAGAGCACTGACAGCCTGTCGGAGAAGTCTTTGCTTCAGTTTTGGTGAGGTGGCCCATTCTAGCCCTTTAAAACGATGCTGTATTATAATATTATGGTAATTGTTAGCGCTGGTTAGCAGGTTTGTGTGAATGCTACTTGCTAACCAGCTTACAACTTAGCACACCACCTTCTCGTTGCAATCGGGTGACTTTTGGCTCTAAAAAACAAGAAGAGGGAAAAAAGCCATAAAGAGGAAGGCAAACCACTGATGCCACTGTTGCTATTTTCATCTTTCATGTTCTGTAAGCTGCTGCATTAATGCTGAACATCACATTGTCACATTTTATACTACTTTAGATTGATTTTAGTTTAATTTTTTTGTAGTAACATTTATGTAGTTTGCAACAATTCTGAGTCACCCATGGTTACTTTGCTGTAACTATTGTAACTGCTTCTGGAACGGCCTTCCCAAAGCCTCAGCCTCAACCTGGACTACGCTTAAAAGCCGGGCTTATGCCCAGAAACCAACCAGTTTAAATTAATTCTACCAAAAAAACCCAGCCAAAAATGATGCCATACGCTTGTTAGATGGAGTAATCGAGGTGCAGCTTGCTATGGGACATTTAAACAAACATTAGTGGAGGTGTATGTACATATTTGAGGCTGTATGTAATTCAGTTCAATTTTTTTTATATAGTGCCAAATCACAGCAAACAGTCGCCTCGAGGCAAGAGAAAATTTGAAATAAATTCAAACTTGTGCACCCAATTTTTTAAGTCATTAAAGATATATGCTGTATAATCAATCCACCCTAGAAAAATAACAAAGCCCAAAATGACTGTGATATTCATGCCCATGATGAGTGTATGTAAACGTCTGGAGTTGTTTGGTAACTAAAGAGATGATCTGCAAAAGTTGTGCTGACCTGAAGTCCACCGTCAACCTTTACACCTCATTTCCACTGTGCACGTGACACTACTAGTGATGCCCCGGCCCCGCTAATACTGCAGTACACATTCCTGAGCACATCCCCATAGCTCACTCCCCGGCACATCCACCCATAAAAGCTGACGCTTACAGGTCAGCCCTGAGGTCAGCGTGTTCCACGTAAGGAATTTCCCCAGACCCTCTCAGACCGCACAATACCGTCCCTCTCTTCCTCAGCAGAATTCAGTCTCCTGGAGCCACAGAAAATCACTACTTAATTCCCTCATTGGTGCAATTCCACATTTATCTGAAAGCCACAATTCTTAGTAAGATCCTGTTACGTTTATTATTTATTTTAAGCGCCTTGAGACGACTGTTTGTTGTGATTTGGCGCTATAAAATTAAGTTAGGGTTAAGTATTTATTTAAGATTTAATTAAATTCCTTGCATGCTTAAACTGCGGCCTCCACATCATTTTAACCCACGATCCTGCAGAGACGCTTCATTTACTGACATTCTGGCCTCAGAGTGTGAAGGACGTGGCTGCAGAGGTTATCTCCGTTACACCAAAACAACCCATGCAATTAGGCACATGCAGCACACAGATAAGACCGAGATAACTCCAGTGGTCACAAAGGTAACATAAAGCTTCATAATGATTCATGACTGTCATGCTCTAATCATGTATTGATTGTGGTACTGTTCCAGTTAATACCATTAAGAGAAAATGTGCAAGATCCATGTCCGCTTGAGTTGGTTATTTGAGGCTTAACTGAGTTTTTCTTTAATTCCTTTTATTAAATAGTTTCTAATTTCTATGGAAATGGATGGAGACTGAAGAAATACAGCATTATTTTAAAAGCAGATACCAACACAGAACAGTACATTCTCTGGTGAAACATTTCCTCTGATGCAAACACTACTGGTGTAATGTGTGGCAGAAGTTTCATAACTGATAACAGTGTTTCCCATTAACCTCTCTTTGGTCATTCTTCTCTGAACTGCAGGAGGTTACAGATTTAACCTACGGTCAGATGACTGCACATTTTTAAGGACAACGTTAATGACAATCTTAGTTGTTTCAATAATTCATACATTATAAGGCTAATAGTGCACGAGATTTGATATGAATCAGTTGTTTTTTTCCATGCATGAAGAAGTTTTTCCAGCTATCGTTCCTCTGATTGAATGGCAAACCTGCAGACTGGCGGCCTCCCTCGCTGTGGCTGTTGAGTCAGATTGTTTTGCTGCCAGTGCAGCATTTTCATACCACAGTGCACACTGTTTTTACACAGGATATAAGCTAAACAGGTACTCGCTGGTACATGCTGCTTCGCTCGAGAGATGCGGGGTCTGCAGAAGTTCGCGTTTAAGTTAGTGAGGTGAAAGAAAGGGAAAAAAAAAAAGAAGAAGAGAAGCTCACATTTGCTTATTTTCTCTGTCGCAGCAAAATAACAGATGAAACTACAAAAGAGTGCAAGAGTTCAGATGTAAGGCAAAGAAAACAAAGCAGCAGCACTTTCATAGACTGAAAGTCTTGTTTGCCGCTGATCTGCAGTCACGGGGCTGTTTATCATTACTTTAACCACAGAGGTTGTGGTTTGGGTGGCATTTGCCTGCATGCATATTGCTCTGCCCATAAACACCATAACTCCAAACGTTTTGAATAAATTCTGTTAAAAACGTTGTGGGCGTGCAGAGTGGGGGTCACGGTAACAATCCATTAGAATTTGGCTTAATGAGGTCTTCAAGGTCAACTTAACAACTCGCAAAGAGCCTTATAACTTAGAAACTGTGATTCTTACAAGTGTGTGCTGTGTGTTGTCAACATATAGAAAGCACTACATAAAGATTTAAAGTATGTCACATGTGACCTCTGACCTCACTTTTCACATCGGCCTTTCTTTCAAGTTGACCCCAAAATGTGTTTTATCTTTAAATAAAGTGTGAAGAGAATGAGCTGCCTGGTTAGTTAGAACTATACTGCAGTATAATATTATACATGTGCAGTTGTTGACCTGCTATCACTACCTGCTCCTACATAATGTTTGTGTAATCAAAGCAAACATCCTCCTGCTGCCCTGATCTGATCTTTACTGCACTACAAACTTCTTAAAGTACCTTAAACTAAAAGGACATATACAAAATACAGTACTACACAGTAAATACTGCCCAGAGAGCTGCCATGACGGAGGTTTGTGCTCTGTGTGCTTGTCATTATTATTACGATTATATCCTTTATTCAAACAGGTGGTCTCATAAAGAAATTGAGATCTCTTTTTCAAGAGAGACCTGTGTACAAAACAATATTGAGACTGGCAGCCACACATTGAATCACAAATTAAGAAACACGTGCAAGAATATTAGGTACGCCTTGGGCTGGGTTGGCCCCCCTTTTGCCTTCAAGAAACTAGTTTGAGATGATCTGAGACTTGAGGTGCGTTATCCTGCTTGCAGCGCCATCAGAAGACGGGTACGCTGTGGTCAATAATGGATGATGGTCAGCAACAGTATTCAGGTAGGCTGGCATCAACACCTCCGGCCTCACGAAGGCATTTTTCACCCACTGAACTGCGGCTCATTTTTTGGATTCTTTTCTGTAAACCCTGGAGATGGTTGGAAAATCCAGCAGTTTCTGAAATACTCAAAGCAGCCTGACTGGCACCAACATTCTGATGCTCAGCCTGAACTTCAGCTGGTCGTCTCGGGCGTGTCCACAGGCCTAAATGCACCGAGTTGCTGCCGTGTGACTGGCTGATACAGATGTTTGATTTAGCGGGCGGTTTACAGATGTGCCGAGCACAGTGGCCGGCCAGCGTATTATTGGCTTAAAGGAAGGATGACAGGAGACAGCAGAGCCTGTGACCTTACTTAGAGGTGACTCAGCTCATCGGGAGTCAACAGGCATGCAGGCTGTGAACAATAGCAGCATTTATAACAACAACTGCCTCTATAACCTGCCTGGAGCCAGCAGTGTCCCACTTCACATAACCCAGGATCCAGATTTAACCGCTGCTGACCTTTTTACGCTGAGCGGCTGATGAATTGTGCAGTTCCATGACAGAGCCTTGCTCGGCTACAGCGGGCCTGTATTGTCTGATACAGCGCTACAAAACACGGGCGGCAGACAATGGAGGGTCACTGCAAAGGGCTTGAAATAATCATAACAATGACAGCTCCCATATTTATAGTTGCAAAGAGACTCCCAACTGCGGTGCTCAAGTGCTTTGTTATTAACAGGAAGAGCAGCTCCCCATGAAGAATAAACAGTATTTCTCTGGCTGAGCCGTGGCAGCGGGCTTTGTGGTCTGCTGTCATGCACTGAGGCTGTAAATGTCCACTAATAACTCCAATCTAGAAACCGGTGTTGTTAAATTTATGTAAAAGGAGTAAAACGCCAAATGAATTAGTTTCCCCAGTATGCTGTAAATAAAAAAACTGATGGAAGATTCCTTTTCAAGCATCAGTAGCCAGACTGAGATCACTGGGTCATCTCGCATCTGCGGAGCTCTTCCTGAGTGAAACTCGGGGTGCTCAAAAAGCAGGCCACAAAAACAGAGAGACAAAAGGGGAACAGAGATTGTCGCAGCTAGGAAGTCAATTTTTCACCAAGGGCGATGACAGCAGCTGAGGGTCGAAGTGTGGACATTCTCCCAAACAGACACAATGGAAGGTCTTCTGTGGATCATTTGATAAGAGCGGACGGTCCCGGATTGTTTGCTGTCAGGTCGCCCGGAGAGGCAGGAAGAAAATCAGTGAGCGAGCTCAGATTAGGGCCTCAGCAATAGCCGGAGCTGCAGCTTCACTATCATTCTGAGCATAAAACGAAATACCGGAAATGGCACTTTTCAAAATGAGTACAAGAGAAAGGAAACGCTACATCACCACGTGCACCTCACTCATCTCTGATTTTTTTTCCCCCCTCTCGTGTGCTGCTCAGCTTGCGTGCAAAGAACAAACAAGTACTTTGTGGTTTTGATGGCGCTTCTGCGACACAAGTTCACCAAATGTCACCAAAACACAGCAGCAAAGCTACAGGGGGGGGCTCAAAAAGTGATGTGAGATCATTGTGGCTAGCTGCTCTTCTCAGTGCATGTTTTAGTCAGACCACTGACGCATAGAAGTGCTGTAGAGAACATTTCACTGACACCACGGCCTCACAAACATCTGATTTATTTTTCCTTTTTATCTCAATAGTTAAATGAGGAGGTCAGAACATCAGAAACACCTTCACATGTAAACAAAGAGTTAAAACCCCTCTTTAAATGCTATTTTGTTTTAATATTCTTAAAAAAAAATCAATATAAAGGTGAATGATTTATAAGGAAGTTTTAGTGCAGTACACAGAGGATTATGTATCCTGCATTAGCTCACAGAAAGGCAGTAAAGAGTATGATATTTTCTGTAAAATGAAGGCTATCAGTCTGTATTGTTTATTTCCTTTGGCTTTGAGACTCAGCACGGAGTGTTTCACATATTTCTGGAAGGCTGTGTTTTAATACTGAATAATAATAATAATAATAATAATAGCACCCTGTTATGGAAGTTGGGCAACACACTTGGCCGGCTCAGTCTTCACCCTTTCCTTCTTCCCTAGAACCTCCTGTGTGGTATTGGCAGCTTGCTCTTGATCACAATCAGGCTGGGACATTTTTTTTTTTTTAATCTTCCTGAGAATTGGAGCCCTTTCGGTCTGTATTTTAAGATAAACAAAAATTTAAGACGCCATCTCTGATCTGTCAACATCTTATCACTCTCCCATGTTCGTGCTTCTCTCTCCAGACTGTTTCACTGTGGTGAAACCTCACCAGGTTTCATCATTACAACAAAGTTAAATCTTGCACATCAGCGTCACTGACTCACAGTCCACAGTTATCATTTCATGAGGATGATAACTGCTGCACTGATGAGCGGTGCACTTACTTGTTCTGCTTCTCCTGATCGTTAGCGTTAGGGTTAGACGACTTAGTTTAGACAGATTTTTTTGTCGCTGATCTTCGTGCATCATCTCACAGGTGAAGGTGTAACTGGAAGGCGCAGGCGGGCTCACTTCACTTTCACTAAGCTAAAATTAAACTAGTGATTATTTGTTGCAAATGTTTCAGTTTCAGTTCAATCTTTGTATTTAATTTTGCTGTTCATAAGGAAATAGTTACATTGTAGCTATTAAATTATTCTCAAGTTCTCAGAGGTGACAGAAATTTAAACCTATGATTTTTTTTTACATATTATGAATATTTGAGGTACTAACACGCCCCAATATAAGTACTTTATTAGACAAATGAATGCGCCACCCAGCCCTCTGTTTAGATAAAGACACTTCCCAGTTCATGGTGGGAGACCCTCCTATCTGCAGGACACAGAACATGAGTTGTGCTGTAAGTCGGCTATGCTACATCACTTTCTATATCTTTTCCAAACATGGACATCTATGGAAATACTTTTTTCTATTTCTGTAAAGCGGGGGGCTGAACTGTCAGCATTAAAGGGGGGGGGGGGTTCATTGCAGCTGTGTGATAAGCACTGAGCTGCAGCCCTGCGTTTCCTCAGTAAAACACATCATGGGCAGATATCTGGCAGGAGACTCTCGTGGCTATAAAGACTCTCGTGGCGTGGAGCTCTCGCGTCAGCCACTGGGAGGTCTAAGTCACTGGAAGGATAATCTGTCTCTGCTGTGACTGTTGGTGAATCATTATGGTTTTGTTGACTCAAGGGGCCGTAGCATCTCCAGCCTGCTGAGCCCAAACTGAAATGGGCGAGGCTTGGGTTAGGTTTGTCTGCAGCCAGACGTGTGGTTATTCCATTGTCTGCTCTTATTCCACAGTTAGGCTTCTCATTTGGCAAACCAAAGATGGCAACAGGCTCCACTTGTTCCCTTACATTATATGCTCTTCAGTGTCCCAGTGAAACACAGACTTTTATTTTCACAGAGGCCTATAAGCAGCGCGGGCACTCACTGATTTATCTCGCTACAGCCGATCGTTAAAAGGTTAATTATGTCACCACACTGCAGCTTGTCCCACTCTGCACAACAGGATCCCCGAGTGATTTCAACTCCACCTAGTGGCACAGTCGAAATCTGGCGTGGAAAAAGACGTGCCCTGTCAGCACTCAGTGAAAAATTAAAAACAACAAAGCAGCCAAAAAAGCGCCAGAAGCGTTTTTTTGTTCGGTGACGAGAATGAAAGCCACGTAACGCCAACAAGATGTTTAGTCTGCTTTTGATACTGCACAGGAAACGGACTTCAAAAGGTGGAGGCAGGCTCGGATTGGTGTGACTGCGTGGAGACGTAACCTTTCTGACTCTAATATTTCCTGCTTTCCCGACAAACCAAACAGAAGCTTCCCAACGGCCTCCGGCTTCTGGGAATGTTTACCGGCGCTAACCTGAAGAGCACGCAGCTGATTAAACAGCGCACACAAAACTTCCAGACACCTTTATGTACACAAGATTTTCGGATAAGCCGGACAGCAGTTAAAATGTTAGCTGGCATTCGGACGTTAACTGCTTGAAGAAGAGCAGAATCTTGCCTTGTATACATGCAGTGAAACGTCAGTTATCGTTTTTAGGAGATCTGAACATGAATAATAATAACAGTGTGAGCATGCAGGCTCAGGAGGAATAAGGCTTTAGTGTTCCAAAAACATTTTCTCAGCTTCGTCCATCCAGTCACAGGGAGACTCCTCTTCAAAGTCCCTGCAGAGAGAGAGGATGAATGAAGACCACCGGCCTAAAGTTACTTCCTTTTATGTCCAAACTGATTCATTATCAGTCAGACACCCAAAATATGCTCTGCTCCAATGGATGCATGCATGCACTGCATTACATGTTACTTACGTGTCTTCATCATCAGAGCGCGGCTGCAGTCGGTACTCGTCTACAACCGCTTCTCGTTCGGGGCCATCGGTGTCATCGCCCTGAGGATGGGAGAGGGGTCCCACCAGAGGGTCTCCACCTGAAGAAAAAGGACCAGATCCCATTACAACAATGACCGGTGTCACTGAAATGAGTTTATACTGAGAGAGAGTGTGCTCACACATCAGCAGACCTCTGGTTATTATGAAGGTGCTGGAGGCTTTGCTCAGCTGGGCCTTCTCCAGCAGACTCAGAAGCCTCTCAGGAGGATTCCTTTCCCACCGTCGTCTCTGCCCGCTGTCCTCCGGCTCCCCTGCAGTGAGACAGTGGAGCCGGAGGACATTTCAGAGGAAATTTTTGGACATTTCAGGAAATTAAATTCTGCTGCTATCATACCTTCATGAGTAGAACCGGTGAAGGTCTGGCCAGTTGTGCTGTGAGATGAAACCAGACTGGCATTAGCTAACACCTGCAGCACGGTGTCTGGTGGCTCAGCAGACCACTGCTTTCGAGGCTCTTTCGGTAGCTCCATACCTGGGGTAAAGGGTTATTTAGGATGCATTTTGGTGATCAAACAAAAATGTCAGCATTGCCACAGTTAATCCTTTTCTCCAAGATGATATTTTTACTTTGACTCCACCTTCAGATGTTGATGTTTTTATTAAGCTCTTTTCTCCCAGAAGACGAGCCACCTTCTTCCCATCCTCCCTGCTCCATCGACCTGTACGCCTGGCCCCTTCCTCCGTCTCTGAGGCCTGTGAAAGAATCAAAGCGGCGCACTGAATCAAATGCATAACACGAGCTCTGCAGCCATCTGAACAAACAACAGACTGTCAAAGGTCAGATTCCACATAAGATCACCGCAGCTGGGAAAGTTGTGTAAGATTTTAAATTCTCACGCCGATGCTGTAACACCACGTGACTGTGATGAATGTGCAGCCTTAAAATCAGGTTTAACAGACCGACTTTACCTGGGAGGGCAGGTGCAGGTGTGCACGCAGGAGTCTGGAAACCCTGTGAGAGGTCAGGATGGTGTGCAGGGACGGTCTGTCTTTTGGGTTTGTCTTGAACATCTGCTTGACCAAGTACTGCAGCTCATAGGGAAGGTGGCTGGGGAGGGGAGGGTATGCACCCCGGCACACCTTAAGAATCAGGCTCTTCCAGCTGGATGCCTGGAACTGGACACAGGAGTCAAGTGTGAAGAGACAGCAAATCCCACCGCAACATCCGAGCCACAGAAAGTACACAACAGATGATCAAAGTGAGCTGAAGATCCAGGGCGTTTGCGGTATCTCGCTGTGCTCTGAGATGACAGCAGAGGTATTTAACACAGTGATTCACTGACAGTATTTGGAGCCACTCTACATGGGGTGTGGAGGAAGAGGAGGCAGTACCGGGTGTCGCAGGGCGCAGAGCTCATACAGAACGCAGCCTAGAGACCACACATCGCTGCAGAACACAAAGAAAGAGACGGTTATTCATTCACACCAGACATTTCATCATGTGCTGGCAGATTCAAGGAGAACTGGTTAACCCGCACATGAGTTACACAATCGCTGCTGAGCTGAGAACGAAATCAGAAAATGACATGTAAATGTATGCTGTCAGAGGGAAAGGCCTGCAGGGAGACTAAGCCAGAGGTACTCGAAGTTTTTAATGACTTAGTTCCAGTTTAAGAAGCCAGGATGCGACTTTGCAGCGTCTCTGTGTTTTAGATTACCAGGGGCCACGCTTTGAGAACCCTGGCTGTAAGACTGGAGTTTTCTCACACTCTTTGATAATAGCTACTGATGGGGGTTTGACAGAAGTTCACATGGAGTATAACAACATGAACTATAATTACCACAGAGTATTTCTGTATATTTCTGCACGTAAGCAAAGCGACAAACTGCGCTTTCAAAATAGGCCACTTCTTAGAAATAAAAACCACGTGGGCGGTTACGTGGGTTTTGTTTTTTATTTAGATTATTTTCATGTGTCTCTGAAAGAACGCCACGATTCCAGGAGTTTCAAAAACTTTTATAAGTTTATATAAATTTTTTTTTTTTTTTTGAAAATATCGAATCAACCAATCACACGGCAGCACTTCAGCACATGTGGACGTGGTCGAGATGACCTGCTGAAAACTGAGCATCAGAGTGGGGAAGAAAGGTGATTTAGGAGACTTTGACTGTGGGTTGGTTGTTGGCGCCAGACAGGCTGCTCTGAGTGTTTCAGAAACTGCTGATCGACTGGGATTTTCCCACATAACCATATCTGGGGCTTACAGCGAATGGTCTGAAAAACAGAGGAAAGTTTTTCTCTGGGTGAAAATGACTTATTGATGCCAGAGGTCAGAGGAGAAGGGGCAGACTGCTTTGAGCTGATGGGAAGGGAACAGTAACTCAAATAACAGGCAGTTCTGAAGGTAAAAGGGGGTCCAGGTGTACCTAATAAAGTGGCTGGTCAGTGTATATTTACTTTTTTTTTCCTGCTCTCATGTGTTTTTCTTTAGCTATCAACATTTGTTACATTTGTTTCCACACACAGGCACTGATGTAAATCAGAATCATTTCATCTTCATATTGTTTGATATAAACTGGAGGAACCAGAAAAACCATCACTGGAACACACCTCTTATTGTTGTATGGCTTGTTGTCCCAGATTTCTGGTGCTACGTAATACGGAGTCCCAACATACGCATGAGCGTAAGCCTTGGAGCTGCAACAAATTTACAGTCAAATTTAAAAACGGGGCACTTTGCATTAAATGTGAAAAGCTGAACGGCGTCGCTTCCTCTACCTGTTCAGGAGACACGCAGAGCCAAAGTCTCCGAGCTTCACCGTCCCATCATCTGTCAGGAAAATGTTCTGGGCGTGGACACGAAAGAGAAGTGCTGATTTAACATGACGCAAGATGCAAGCGGGGGCGACTGCAGGTGGGGGCAAATGATTCTTATCTCGACCATCAGTTTCATTACTACTCAGTTCATTCTATCAACCCGCAACCAACGGAAACCATTCACTTTTGGTTTTAATTGAAGGGCTCGTCTCACGTGAAATTTAAAATAAACTGTGCTGGCAACGTTTCAGAATATTCAACGACGAATAGCAATAAAAGGATATTATACCTGGTGTTTATTTATTGTTTTGTTATGTTTTTGGCAAGACAGCAAAGTAGACAAGAAAGCA
>JAVDPK010001036.1:318532-333264 GCA_034780415.1 Cichlasoma orientale | reverse complement strand
AGTTTGTAGTGACTCTTCTCTCTATATTGGCAAGTTTAACCTGAATGAAACACACTTTCAAATCCATAAGTTATTCTGAACTATAATACCTCAAAGCGACTGTACCTTGGATTTCAGATCTCTGTGCAGAACCCGCTGATCGTGGATGTGCTTTGCGCCTGCGCACATTTCAGCAAACCACTTCAAAATCTGAAAATAAAAACAGTAAAAACACAATCTTAAGAAGCAGGTGCAAGTAACTGTGAAAGTGAGTGCAGGAAGTCAGGGCGTACATTATCAACGCTGAACTGGTGGGACTTCTGTTGCTTAATCCTCTGGAGCAGATCTCCTCCGCTGCAGTACTCCATAACAATGCACAGGAGGTCATCAGCTAAACAAACACAATCACACTTTCTATTTTGCAATCCAAACAACCAAAGCAGTATGCACATAAATGTTTTGTAATGAGTTTTAAAGGGTGTGTGTGTGTGTGTGTGATTACCCTCGAATGCCTCCCTGAAAGCCACAATATTAGGATGCTTCATTCTGGACAGCAGGATGGCTTCCCTCCTTGAATACTCCAGTTTGGACTGATTCTATAAAAATGCAAATACAAGTATGATTATGTTCCATACAACGCAAACAAACAGACTGATAACAAACAGCTTCCGTGTCTCAGTGTAAGCAGCAGTCCGGCAGGTTATCAGCAAGGCGCAACAAAGCATTTCCATATCCGACCTCAGGCTGCAGCATCACGCCTGGAATTCCAGCAGGTTTTATTTTATTTCAATGTTTTATAATCGTCACACTTTCTCAGGGAAGATTTGAATCAGATGAGTCCAGGACGTTCCCGCTTTCGCTCGCACATACCTTTGGCAGCTGAATCTCCTTGACCACATATTTTTCCTGACTGTTTTTACACCGCACTAACACAGCCCGGCCAAACGAGCCTTCACCGATCACTTTAAGTAGTGAGTATTTCTCCATGGAGCTCCTTCATGTGAGAGACAAAGAGAGCACAGAGGGGGGAAACAACAACAACTACAGCGGGATGAGCCGGTGGAGTCGTCCCTCCTCATCACCGCCGGCTTCTTTTAGACCTCAGTGTTCACACAGGGCATTTTACAGTACATACAGAAGAAAAAATGTCCCAAAATAACCTCAGCCTAGACTAGTGCGGTTTATCTGCCCACTACTTCCTTATTATTGTATGACGTAGGACGCGGCGCCACTGTGCTACGCAGCGTGACCGCTAGATGGCGGCATATCACAATCTCTAAAATGATGTAATGGTTTCATGTTTCATGCAGTATCATTAAAGTATTATAATACATGTAGCTGCAATTTATGTTGCGCACTTGTTTTCATTCTATCATATGGTATTATGTTTCTATATTATATTTGTATGCAAAAGATTCATTTTTAACTCTATATAAAAGAATTTATAGCCCAGTGACTATCTCTGCAACTAATACACTCTCAGGGAAATATAAAATTAAATAAATGAATGAAATAAAGTGTCAGAATCTGGTACTGATATCAAAGTGAGCCAATAAGTTTTACTTGTGAAACGTCCACTAATTACAAGCATATTAAGCTCAAGTAAAACAAATGCGTATGCCTCCAGGGTCAGGACATGGGAGTAGAGGTACACGGTGGCCATAATGGAAATGTGAAGGCCTGTCACTGGCTGTCATAGTGACATTAGCTAAATTATTTAAAAGGATGACTTTTTAAATTTAGGACTAACATGAAATTACTGACCTGTAATGTGCTGACACTGGATGGACTTATGTTCACCAAAATCCTGGGTAGGCTATTTTAATTTCAGAGTTGTGCGTTCGAGCTCCTTTCTGATCAGGCAGCCAGAGCTTTTAAGCTTAATCCTCCAAGCAAGCGAGTCTCAAAATAAATTTTTAGTGACTGCGTTACAAAGTATTTGACAACCCAACTGAAAATCCTACAAAAACAAACAGTAAATGTTAACAATTTGACTTTTTTTGATGACAGCAACACGTTTGAAAAGCGGGGCGGCGGCCTGTTTACCACTATGTTGCATCACCCCTTCTTTTAACAGCGTGCGGCGAGGCTCTGAGAAATGAGGCGACCGGCTGTGTTGTGGTTGTGAAAGTGTTCCCCATTCTTCCTCGGGATTATTTCGAGGCCATATCATTTTGTTCCATTATGCATCAGATGATGTCAGCGGGTGACAGGTCTGCACCAAGGGCAGGCCAGCTGAACACTTGAAGTCTTTCGCTGCAGAGACTCGCTGCTGTTATATGTGCAGAGTGTGGTTTTGGCATGGTCTTGCTGAAATAAGCAAACCTGATTCTCTTAATCTTTTAACAAGATTATGTGCCACAGATGATAAGTTATTTGCCAGTTTTGAGAATCTTACTGTTACATTGTTGCGTTATTTGTCATGCAGTCTTCACACACCGGTGAGTCTCTTTGAGACTCCGCCTCTCCGGGATCCTTTATTTACACCCAGCCATGTTTCTAATTAACCTCATTAGCCGTGAGATATTCCACCAGATGCCAAAAACGATGCAATTTATCCGTTTCACTCGTTTTCATATCCATAAGCTGTAAAAGTCTAAATATAAGATCATGCTGTGCAGAGGAACCGCTCTACAGTGCATCACACCCAGCACCGTGTGAAGACTTGGTATTCAGTGTGATGGACTGCGCAACTTTAGCATCTTTTCGAGCCTGCTAATTAACTTCCACATCAGATGACAATCAACGAGCTGCTGTGTAAAAGTGTAAATTGTGTTTTTTTAAAAAAAAGTGTTGTTTGTAGCTCAGGAGCTGAAAGCTGAACACACACCCGTGGTGGTGCTTTAATGATCAGCAGAATCCCCCCAACATCTTCTGCAGCACAAACTAAAAATGCTTCACAGTCAAACAGCTGCATTTACCACAGAACCACAAATTACCTGTTTCATTACCTTCTGATACCCCCCCCCCCCTTTGGTATTACTCTGGCTGCACCTATCATCAAATAGCTCATCCTCCTCAGGAGGAAAATAAAAACAATAACAAATTATGGTCCAACAGTTTGTTTACAGCGTCTGGATTATGCTGCACAAGCTGTTTGGGGAAATGTGATAGACATTTTTCCTTACTTTGGCACGCATAATGATGTCTCATTTAGTCTGGAAAGAAGCCCTGACAAACTCTCAGCAGAGCCTATACTCATAAACGGATGGGGACTGTATGCAGCGTGGAAGTGCTATTTCTTTATGACAAGCTGTTAACGTTGCATTACAGAATTTAAAAAGTAAATCAGAAACGAAATGAAGTTCAACCTCTCGCTGGTGATTAATTCTGAGTTCAGAGAAAAATGCTTCTTAAACTGAACTAAAAACTAAGTGTGTCGGCCGCCAGAGGACCGAGCTTTGCGAGTCCACGTTAGTACATGAGAGCTGTTTTACTGCACATTCACCGTCTGATTTGTGAGGTAATTGTACATTTTATACAAACGCGTATTGCTGTGGGTGTTTGTGGTGTTCGACGCGTGTTTGAATGCAGAATCAGAACATACGGTATCAGATGCTGTGACTCGTCTAGTTTGGGCTGCTTCATGAATGACGGATGACCGGCACGGAGCAGCTGCGGGGCGATGAAAGTTTAAAGAGCTGACACTGAGGTCGTCTGTATGATATGTGGATGGGGTCGTGGAAGACGTCACACACATCTACAGTAGGATATATTTACAGCTTTGTGTTCTTGAAAGAGAATACAAAAATGCAGGGGGGGGGGGGGGCATGGCCGTTCTGGGGGCCGAGGACCAAAGAAAACCGAATGACCTCCTTTCAGTGTCATATACTTTAACAGAAATTATGTCATAAAATTTTTAAGTTTCATTTCAATTTTTATGCTTTCCATCATAAGCGAAGTACACCTTTTATATTTTAAAAATATGATCTCAATGTCTCACCAATTTAATTTCCGGGAGCAGCTTATCGTCTATTGAAAGCCATCAAACAGTCGGTCACGGCGACGAGTGGAAATCCCCCGTCAGTGAAGGTGAATGCTGAGGTCCACGAGGGAACCATAAACCTGAGAGAGATATTATACGTGGTGTTTAAATCCAAAAAAACACCAGGCGTAAAATACTGCTGCAATATATTGTTACAACAGCGCATCGCCCAGGTGGCACGAGTCTGAGGAAAGTTAGGACAGCACTAATAAATCTTCGAAATGAATGCCCTGAGCAAGTTTGTTTAATAAAAACTGCAAATTATAAGGAGCGGGTTTTCTTTTTTAATATTCACTGATATAAGCCACTTCATGGAGGCAATATTAAAGATGATCAAACAGAATGAACGGACCTGAGCAAAACGAGTGAATTTAATCCAACGATCAGGCATCAGAGAAGTAAAACTAGGATTCAGTGCACTGTGTGGGTGATGTAGGGCTGAATTATAAAGTCCATTTGGGCGCCATAAAGCAACACCTTATTACCATCCTTTCCCTCACACCAGGGTTCTGTCCTTCAGATGATTATCTGGGATATGGCCACCCTGCCCCTCTTCCTTGATCCTCAAAGATGGTTATCCTTCACCGGTTTTTGGATTTGAATCGTCTCCTGCTGACAAAGCAGCACAGCTTCAGTCTATCCCAGCTGTCACAGGGTGCACCCTGGACAGGGCTAACACAGAGAGACAGACAATTTAGAATCACCAGTTAACCTAACCGCAGGAACTGCACGTCTTTGAACCCACGCAGACACGAGGAGAACATGCAAACTCCACACGGGGCCAAGGTGGACTCAAACCCAGGACCTTCTTGCTGTGAGGCAACAGTGCTAACCACTGCGCCACCCAAGTACTGATTCAGCAGGTTGTTAACACAGTTGTGACTGCTTGCAGTGCAGCTAGTTTTAACTGCTCACGGCTCCAAAGGGTCACAAAAACAAATCTGGGGGGTGTTTGTGAAGCACCGCGTAACCCATTTAAATCCGAATGACTTAGAAATTCAAAGAAGCAGCGTCTCTTTGGTCGCTGAAGCGAACAGAGATTCGCTAGAATAACAGTAAGTGCCTATGAAGCGTAATGGGAAAATGGCTACAAAGTATAAAAATGACAAAACTCAAGCTAAGTAACCTAAAAATTGTACTTCATTACAGAGGTGAGTATATGTACTGTGGTACTTTCCCTAATGCTCCCTCTAATGTTCACATCATCCTGGGTGACATTAGCGGCAGGTTTGGGAAACTTAACAGCACCTTTCAGACATACAGGAAGCGGGAAAAGACATAACAATATCATTATCAGACGACTAAATCACCTAAACAGTTTCGGTGGAATGCCGAGACCTGTGTTCCCTCCTCGAGAATGAAAGATGGATTTTTTCCCCAGAGATAATGAGGCAAAAACAACGTGGATCGCGTCTGTAAAAATGAAAGAAGTTTCATAAAGAGGATAGAGTAGCAGAATCGTGATCGCAATCAGAACCATCAACAAAACAACATGTAAAAGTGTCTGAGTGTGCGCAGAGGTATGAAGATGTCACATCAAGATGAGATGAAAGCATGTCTGACTTTCCAGGTTAGGTGGAGATTAAAAAAGGGCAGATTTTTGTCGTATTTGACCAGTTAGAATTAACACGCCTACAAATATTATGAGAAATATGTCGCAGACACCACGAGTTTATGTGCTGCTGGTACGCCATGTAAAGCCATGTGATGTTTTCCAGGGGTACTATTCTCGTACTCGTAGGCTCGTGCGGTATTTTGGAACATTTACCACACAACCGCCAAAATACCAGAGGAAGTGACCTCATAAACTCGGAGCAGCAGAACCACGGAGCGATTCCCAGAGGAAACTCTTGCTGCTAACAATAGCTGTGTTTTTTCCACTCCTTTAGGTGTGGTGTGTTATCGCTGGGAAAGTGTTTGATTTTTCACTCGGTCGTCTGACATCCAGTCCCTAAAGCTTGTTGATTTTCGGCTCTCCTTCTCTCGCTCTCGCTTTACTAAGTGGAATCAGGTGTGCGGGAAGAGCCTTTCAGCTGCAAATCATCTGTAATCTTTCCAGCCTTACATACGGGTCTTTGACTCCACCGCTATACCTCCATCCACAGACTGTAGATCACGAATCTCCACCAGCCTGAGTACAGCCAGGCGCACACACTCACACACACACACACACACACACACACATCCTGCACTGGTAAATCCATAAGCTGCCAGCTCCAGCCTTCCTCCCCAGCCTCAACACCTCCTCGGCCCAATCAGACTCAGCAGCCAGTTTTAAATAACTCAGTCTTTGTTGCTACACCCTGCTTCTTTCCCCTGTATTTTTTTCCATCCAGCCTTAACAATATCCAAGACCGCCTGAAGTAAATCAACTGAAACAACTTTGTGGAGACGGCTGAAGCACCTCATATACGTATCCTATAAAAACAGAGTTAAAATGGAAGCAGATCAGGAATCCTGAGCTCACGAGCTTTTGGGGATGGATAAAAGAATCAGCGTGTTTCTCTTGGGAGGCTTCTGTGCTGCAGAGGGCTGATAGTGGAGTTGATTACGCCAAACAGCACCTCAGCGCTGTGACGGTTTAGACGGGAGCTCAGAGGACGCTGCGTCTCTGCAAGTGTCTCATATTTGAGTGGAGCTTCTCTATGGCCCTGAACATATTTGCACTTTGTTGGTTGCTTTTTGAGTAACAAGAAGACCTTGAAGTTGGATTTAATTTTTTTTTTCACTTTTCTCGTGCAGTAGAACTCTGTTCAACCTTTAATGGAAACTGTGTCATTTCTGCAAGCTTTAGGAAGCTCTCTGTGCTTTTTCTTTCTTTCTTTGAGACACTGCCTAGAGAGATGATTTCAGATCTCAGGAAAAATTTGTGAGGCAGTAACTTTTGGTATTTAGGAACTACCGATAAAGTTCTCGGAGCTAGGTCTCACCCAGGTTTGGAAATCCTGCTACTTTCCG
Source organism: Cichlasoma orientale (assembly GCA_034780415.1). Lineage (NCBI taxonomy): Eukaryota > Metazoa > Chordata > Actinopteri > Cichliformes > Cichlidae > Cichlasoma > Cichlasoma orientale. The sequence continues at coordinate 326,342 of JAVDPK010001036.1, read as the reverse complement.
AGTCTGAGTTCTGACTGAAGTGTCTTGAAAGGCGATGGCAAGCGCACACAAGGAAGACATCTGTCTGAGGACGCTTTTTCACTCGTGCTCTTTCGCTCCCATCCCCTCTGAGCCGGTCTCCTCTTACCAGGAAATAATTTGGACGCACTTGTGAAATGAAGTTATGAAGAAGAGACGTGCGGCGACGTGGAGGCCGTCTGAGATTCGGGTGTTTTTTTTCCTCATCGTGAGAAATTGAGATGTGGAATTGATGAAGCGGTGCAGACGCACAGCCCACAGGTTTATTTTATTACTGATGTCTGGAAAAAACAGTCAGATTTGCTCTTGAAAACAAATAGAAAACAGCGACTGAAGGATCTCAGTAGGCGTGGCCCAGAGATCCAACGTGGTGAAATCTAGAGAGGCTCGGAGAGCTGCAGAGACATCACGGTCTGCCCTGAGTCATAGTCATGCTCACATCAAATACATAAGTGGTAAAACTGCCAGATAAAATGAAGAACCACTATTCTGCTTATAGATAATCCTCATCTGTGATGCTTTATAATCACATTTTAATTAAGCCCATGCACACCCACGTTAAGCCCATTTAGGTGATTTAAGTGTTGTGGCTCATTAGAGGTCTCACCAGGAGTTTCCACAGAGTAACTGTGTAACAACAGGAAAGGCAACAGAAAAACATTGTTGCCACTGGCTCACTATCACCTTTTTTTCCTGCTGTAAATCTCACACTTCATACTTCTTCTTGTTTTCATTACACTCTACAGCTGCCCTTACAGAAGTGTGTATTTTTGTGTGTAATATGTAGGCTCTGGGACATTTGATGAAACTCCTCTTCCTCAGTCTCTCTGTCTCGATAGCAGCCGAGAACACTGTGTGCCGTTGGAAGCTGGGGTTCCTCTTGGCTCGTGTTCTGCACTGTTTAATCTAGATGTTTTGCAGACTGAGGAGGGCGCTCTTGATGGTCCAATCAGCCAATCAGTCTTTAGGGCCAAGTGGTCCCACTGGGTGCAGCTCCTGAGTAGGAATATGGGTCGAGGTCACTCAGTTTAGTGAGGAAACTATTGCAAGACAACAAGACAAGAACTTTGTCACATTCATATATCACATATCCATGAATTGAACCCGTCACACATGCAGTACAACATGCAGAGCACGGGGGGCAGCTGGGGAGCAACTTGGGGGGGGGGGGGGGTTAAGGACCTTGCTCAAGGGCCCACAGTGGTGCTACTTGAGCGTGGAGACGCTTTTTCCATGCTGGTCTGAGGGTTCTCTGAAGCCTTCCCAGATGGCTCCAGTCCATCCAAGACTCCAATCCAATTTTTCCAATATGTGTCAGTTCATGGATCTGAAGAGGAACCGTCTTCTTAACCTCTAGGCCACCACTCTCCACCTATTGTGTTAAATAACCAGCAGTCTAACGTAAGTGGGGAAGGTGTGGAGTTAGTGGGCTGTGGCATCATCTGTATCTCTATGGAGGTGCTATGCAAACTGTAAAAGGCCCAGAAGGATGTGATTAAAAAAAATTTTTTTTTGGCCACAGTCCATTTGACATACTGTGAGTGCTTTTCATTATTCTATTAAATCACTTCGCTTCCTTCCACTGTGTCGCTTCCTCACGTCTTAGCTCCTCCTCGCAACGATTTGACGGAATGATGCAAGGAAGAGGCGTGAAGGTGAAGGCGCCAAAGCTGCCAAACGGCAGAGCTTCGGTTCCACAGCGTCGGCATCGAGTGACGTCAGGAACCTGTGATGTGCTTCACAGCTGGATCACCTGTCAAACCAGCTGGTCCAAACATCCTCAGAACTCGTCCTCTTAAAGGCCAACAAAGTACAAAATTCATTTAAAAGGTAAACCTCGTGGGGAAACGTGTGCGTGTGTGCGTGCGCGTGGTCTTTGGCAGGTAAACACAGGTACTAATAATATAGAGCAGACATTTTTCTTTGCTCAAATATGCTCTCTCCGTACGGGCTTTACCTTTTTTTCTGAGCTCAAACAAACTGTTAATTTAGAAACGGTGCTAACCAGAGCCTCCATATCTCCCTGAGGGTGAACCAGCGAACCCTGAGATGTAATCCCTCTATCCCTGTCTGTGAGCTTTGAGTAACAGCCTCTGATCCTCTTTGCTGATGTGGTTTGTCTGCTCGGTGTTATCATGAATTCCCTTTACTTCCCTGCCCATATTAACATGGCAATTGTCAGATCTCTAAAAAGAAGACATACACAGCTAATTGGCGCTCCCTTTAAGTAGAGCGGGGACCCGTGAAGCACAGTAGGAAACAAAGAAGAGAAAATGTGGGTGGGATTTTATTTGAAATTAATAAGATGGAGTGACTTCAAAGTTAGTTTAGATTCTAGTTAATGCGATTCACCTGCGTCTGATGCTGCGTGGGATGCACATTAGCGCTGAAGTTTTGTTTGTGCTACATTTAAATATTCCACTACAAAATAACTGCTCTTGAGGGAAAGTGAGGGTGACACTCTGCTATCTTTTTATACAGCCTCTCTTCCTATCCTGCAGCAGCATCCATTATTCAATATCTTTATGGAGATTGGTGTTATAGAAGCACCAAAACCTTTTTAAACAGGGGTGCTCTTAAGGGCAGCAATTATCTTTCTGGAGTACTGTCAGGGGGAAAAACTAATAATTAGAAAGAATTAATAGTTGTTGATGTATCTATCTGGCAGCCTAAGTTGAACCCTCTGAAGGTTATTTAGCGTGCTCCTCCTTTAAATAATTACAGTGGCCCTGGGAGTTCAGAACCCTGCAAAAACATCTTCACCGTTTTTGACAATCCAGAAATGTGCTCTCCTTAAGTTTGCGGTGTGTTAAGCTCTCGGGGGCGTTGTAATCCTCCTCCTAAAACCCTGCACAGTTTGGACTGCCTCTAATTTCAGCAGCATTCACTCGCTTGTATGATTGTCTTTGCTGAGGTCTCCTTTTCCCTCTCTTGGCATTTTCCTTAAAGGTAAAAGAACAGTAATTGGGAAAGAGAAAATTTGCTTTGGGGTACTTTTGGATAAAGTTCATGTGCCCTTTGCATTGTTTATGTTAAATTGACTAAAGCTGACCTTTCAAAAAAAAACAAACAAAAAACCTTTGTCTTCAGAAGTGCCTTCATTTTTCATGGCGCAGATTAGACAAGTCGCCGTAAACATTCCTCAGAGATTTTGGTCCATGTCGACATGATAGCATCGCGCAGTCGCTGCAGATTTGTCGGCCGCGCGTCCGTGATGTGAATCTCCCCCTGCAGCCATCCCAAAGGTGCTCTTTGCACTGAGATCTGATGGCAGTGAACTCCTTTTCATCTTCAAGAAACCAGTTTGAGACCGTTTGAGCTCTGTGACATGGCACGCTATCTTTCTGGAAGAAGCCGTCAGAAGATGGGCACACAGCCATGGTCAGCAGAAATGCTCAGGGAGGCAGCGGCATTTGAAGGATGCTGAGTTGGAATTGAGGGTCCCATTGTGTGCCAAAATCCCCCAAACCACCAGGATGAATCCATGCTTTCATGTTGTTTGAGCCAGTTCTGATCCTACTGTTCAAACGTCCCGGCAGAAAATGAGACTCATCAGATGAGGCGATGTTTTTCCTGAATTATAGCCCCAGTTTCCTGTTCTTAGGTGACAGGAGTGGCACCCGGTGTGGTCTTCTGCTGCTTCAGCCCACCTGCTTCAGGGTTCAACATGTTGTCCATTCATTTATTAGGCAGGTGTGATGAGTGTATACAAGTGTGCAGATGTGATCCTGCTAGTAGTCGTTATGGTGTGTTTTTAATACACGCAGTTAATTACTTGGTCTTTCGGGCTTTGGCTAACTTTTATTTGCTTATTGACTCCATCAGGGTCAACAGACTTCTACCTGTGCTGAGTATGAACCAGCATAAATATACATACATATACAGCTCAAGGTGAACATCAGCACTAGTCAAGTTACATCAATTGTAATATGTCTTCATTCAGTAGCTGATGAGAGCGACTGCATTTCCTAGTCACCGCTCGTTTATCATGTTTAAAGACAATCAGCCTCCCACTCGTAACCAGACCTCAGATTGAACGGTACATCCTGTCAGTCTGAGATCCGGGCGCAGATATAAAGCAACGAATGCTCCAACGTGACCCCAATGTGTCTGCCTCTGCTGATGAGGCATCTGGTCGACTCTCTGTAACAATCGCCGCTGATATCAATCAGCACAGGAGATCAGAGAGAGAGCAGAAGGCAGAGGAGCCATACTAATATATTAAACAGAGCAAGGACTGAGAGGCATGGCTCTCCAGTGAGGACGGGGAGGAGGGGGCGTTGCCATTATCTGGGTGATGTTGAGAACTGTGAGAAAATGGGCATGCTAATGAGGGCCAAACAGCTGCATTGCAAATGAGCTGACTTTATGCACTTGAGCTCGGATGTGGTGCTTGTTAATCAAAGGAAGAAAAACAGAACAAATGGCTAAAAATAGGAAGTGAAAGGCTGTGTGCAGCTCACACCTCTAATGACACGCAGACAGTCGCGGTAATTACTGAGGAAAGGTTGCCATTATTGTTATTCGCACTGTGAAGGCCGGGCGAGGAACTATGAGATAACCCTCGACATTAAACTGATGGCCTGACGGATGCAGAGCTCCTCGATTTCCCAGGGTGTGATTGCATTTCAGACTCTGACGCTTTGAAGCTGAGGAACCTGATCAAAAGGCAAACGCTCCGAGTAGAGGTTACTAGATTTACTTCATCAATAAGATGGAAAAATTAAATTCACAGCACTGCCCATCCTCATCCTCTTTATTGATCAGGGGAAAAAAAAGGACTCTCGCGTGTAACGAACACCATCGAGATCGAGAAGTGACGGGAAAAAGCTTTTTAGGAATGCGAGCGCGTGACTCCAGGGCGTAGACGGTGACCGAAAGAAGACTTTAAATCCAGACTTCCAATAAACGTTTATTTACAAAACAAAAACGAGGACAAAGAAAAATTTGAGAGTGAATACAAAACGTGATAATATGATAAAATACATTACCATACACAATGCATATCTTATGAATGCGTTAAATAAACTATGCTTAGGTTTCGGGAGGCCGAGTGGAGGGAGCAGGCAGCCAGCGTAGGATTGCTTTACATTATAGGGATTATTGCATTTCCATTTGTGTTTAAGGCAAGAATGAGTCATGAAGAGGAGAAAAACACTTCACGTAACAATGAGGCAATATTACTTGTGTTCATCACAGGGCGCACTATCACAGAAACATTAAAGACCGAAGAAGAGGAAGACAAAAAAAATAAAAGAGAGAGAGCCAGGGAGGATACTCTTTTCATTAAAGAAATAGTTATATAACAATCTTACAAACAGGATTGGTCCATACATTTTTCATTTAAGAACAGCTTTTAAGAGAAGTACCAGTTTTCAAAGCCGCGTGTGTGTGTGTGTGTGTGTGTGCGTGCGCGCTGCGTTATGAAACAGTCCCTGCAGTTTGTCAGATGAGTAGTGTCCCATGATGTGCGGAGCACCATAATGACTCGATGTCTTTGGTGCCTGATGTGCTGTACTGGTGTGAGCGCACAGAGTCCTCTCCCTTTTGTCGCACCGCCCGAGGTCTCCGCCTGTCCCCGTCTCTCTGATGCTCTCCTCAGTACGGGTACTGCTTCTGCTTCTTCCCCGCGAAACAGGACAGCCAGGTGCACAGCAGCATGGCACCCGCCGCGCCCGCCCCCGTGCAGTAATACGCCCAGCCGATCTGACAGGAGCCTGCGGAGGATTTAAAGAAAAGCATTTTTCAATGAATTTGGACCAAAAAGTCTTTGGCCAATAAGACAGTCATTTGATTTTAATAGAGAGCGGCACAGCTTACATCCTTTCAGGAAAACTGCTTCTGCAGTGGAGAACTCGCATGTTTACTCCACTCAAATTAACTCCACAAAAAACTGGACCTAACAGCGCACCCATGCTTTGAATAATAATGTATCTGTTATGTAAATCGTGCTCCATTGGAACCACTCTGATGCTAATTAGAAATGTTTTCTGTTTGTTTGTAACATATCACGAGAACACCACACTGTACCTTTGATCTTGCCCTAGTTCTAGCATTAGCATGTTACTGTTAAGCGGAGGGAACGGTGGGAACTGCTCAACATTTCTGCTCAGGGTACTACATCCCCAGCTTCTTGTGAAATGCAGTTAACGCCGTTGAGAAAAATATTCACTAAACAGAGTTTTACTTCATGTGCAAACAGTCTGCTGCGCGGGAAACGCACAGTTAGGGACTTTCAGGAACGCAGAAATGCGGAGTCCTCTGGAAATCACGGCGGCGGTACAAAATGCTGAAACTCAAATAAAACCTAAACCATAAAGTGGCCTCCTTCAGACACATCTTGCATAATCATCAGAGGAAATTATATGCATTATGAAATAGGATACTGTGGTTCAGCTTCTTTTGAACATGTTATAATGACCACCAAGACTCGAAGCACTGAAAATAACTCTCATTTTCTGTGTCACTTAACAAAAAGCATGCCCCCTCTTCTTAAAATGTGACTCTAGCTTATCTATTAATTAATTAAAAACGAATGACGAGGGTATTTTCCGTTTGCGAAACACATCCCATCAAAGGAATGACTCGGATTCTTCATGCTTTCCTTCTTTGGACTCAAGTATGATAATGAGCACGTACGCCTGCAGCGGCATTTGGAGTCTTCGAGCACTGACTGGCGCCTTCATAATTAATTAACGAGCGATGGATCGGTGAAGGACGGCTTCAGATGTGGCGAGGGGATCCATTCGTCGTCACCGTGTTGTCATGGCGCTGACACGGCTGAGATGAAACTGGGAAACTTGAGTCGCCGGTTGCTCTGAACAGAGTTTTGATCCGAACGCGCTTGTTAACGGCAGTTTATTCGTTCTTCCGCAGAGGAAATCAAACATAATCACCTCTGATAGCACAAACAGACTTTTTTTCAGTGTTGTAGAAATTTAAACTGCTGAGATCTGTTTGAATTATGTGGAGATGGTTTAAGCGCAGATGCTGCTAGAATGGCAGAATCGATGTGAATCCATAATTCACATGACAGAAAATGTATTAAAAATCAGAGTTAGTGTTTCCTGCTGGGGCTCCTGATACACTTGGCTGCTTAGCTTGTAATTCTTAACTTCATACTAACAAAATTAGGATTTTTTTTTTCTTTTGGCAACACTTAGATTAAAGACCAAACAGCTTCACCATCCTCTCTGTGTGTTCAGTGAAACATCTCAGCAGCGAGAGAGCACGTCATCATGAAATGGGACACAAATCCTACGACCTGTGGCTCTTTTGCCCTTCTCCAGCCACAAACTGGATGAGCATGAATAAGGAAACAAGCTGCGGTTACTTCTTTATTTTAAATTTTATTTTCATTGCTGTAAGTGCTTCTTTCTGTCCGGTTGGACAAATGTGTAGCCTATCCACCAATTTAAGTTTTAATATGTGCATCAATGAAAATATGCATCACTCGTCTGTCGCCTGGCACCGTATCCTTTCATTTTGCTGAACCTCAGTGGCGTAAACAGTTAGTCCTGAGCCCCCCCTAGTTAGGGATTCCTAAACCCAAAAAAGAGAAAAACTGAGAACTTCAAAATGTGTGGACGGGTCTGTGTGCTTTAAACCAAGAAACGAGCAAGCAGCAAAGAAAAAGTAAATAAATTCCCCCAAAAAGCTCATCTGGAGGTTGAATTCAATTTTATTTATATATCGCTAAATCACAACAAACAGTTGTCTCAAGGTGCTTTATATTGTAGGTAAAGACCCTACAATAATACAGAGAAAACCCAACAGTCAAAACGACCCCCTA
>JAVDPK010001036.1:299544-310615 GCA_034780415.1 Cichlasoma orientale | reverse complement strand
ACGGCCCCCCCCCCCCCCCCCAAAAAAAATATTGCACATCCAGTGAGAAACCAAACACTCTTTGATTAGTATCAAATAAAGGAGCAACCGCAGTATGAAAAGCTTTTCCACCTCCCTAGTGTCTGATAAAGTAGCATATTACTGTCTGTGAGATAGTCCTGATAATACCAGCTGCATGCAGAGCACAAATCAAAGTGCGGCTTATTCTCAGCACATATTTAAAGCTATAAAACATCTTTGAAATGGACAGCTACTGGATCTTCTGTTGACTTTTTAAAACTACATCTATCAAAACAACAAGAAATCGTATCTTTTTTGGGCCCACGAGAGAGACGGAGACAAAAGGCAGAATGTCGGTTCTCTGTTTCACGTGTTTTCCACGATTCATCTGTTCTTTTGAGCGAAAGATCCGCAGAACACGGAACAAATTCATGAGCCATCTGTGGGTAATTAAAGCGTGTGTGTGTGTGTGTGTGTGATGGAGCTCCCTCGCAGGAACCTTACCTAGTTGAAACTGATCTGAGCTGTTGTTGCAGGTCTGTTGTACTTCCTCACTGTCCCATCCCAGTGGATAGAGTGCGCAGCCCGAACCTATGAGCAGACCTGAGGACGAGATGAAGAGGAGGGCGGTCAGTCAGGTGATGAGGGAACCGCGCTAAAGAGCGATCACTGGGGAGGGTTTCCAAAATATCACAAAATATGGCCGCAGGCTGAAAAGACACCGTTTATGAAAGAGAGCCCGCAGCAAGGACAAACTCATCACCGACGAGCTCCTCGGCGAAGGCCGGCATTGTTTTTAGGAGGCCTCGCCTCTCTGGTGGCCACGCTGTGAATAAAAATGCAAAGCGCCATGTGTTTCCTTATTTGTTTCATCCAGATATCAAGCGAGGTTTAATTAATTGTAACCTCAGGTTTTGTGTGGATTCTCCCTCATTAGCTGGTCAATGATTTAATTAAAACGATCAAAAAGACACAATGAGCTGCGGCTCTTTAATACGGGCACACGTGTGACTTCACCTCCGTTTGTCTCTCATCATCCGCGCCTTCTTACTTTGTGCTTCCTGTTAGTTTCAGCACGTCGTGCAGCTCTCGCTGCGGTTCTACCTCTGAACGAGCCTCGCGTTCCTTCGGAACACGACGCGGGCTGTGATTTCACCACTCCGTCACATTTTTACTGCAACAAAACAAAGCTCCACAGCCACGCGGCTCATAAAGCCAAAGCAAATGAGCGAGAACATATGCAAATAACTTGGCAATTTCTCACCGAGGCAACAGTGAGAAAAAACCAAGCATTTTTGGTACACAATAATTACTGTAAAACTCTGGAAAATCCTTGAGGGACTTCTTTATGTCAGTGATTAAAGAGACTTATGATTATGCCTAAAGCTGCACACGGAGACAAGAGCAAAATCTAGTCAAGGCCATTACATTAAGGATTAATATCCTCAATATTTGCCTGCAGCCAGGTCTTGACAAGTTATTCCCTGGATGTCAAGGCCTGTCTCTTAAAATTACCCTGTGGGGGCCCCTGGTAGGTGGCTCTGCCATCACATTAGCTTAATCCCCTCAGATGTGTCTGCTCTGCTATCAGTTTTGGGATGTGATGATGGCAGCAGAGGGAGAGAGGGGAAGAAAGCACTGCCTTCCAACCTGATTACCCCTGCCATCCAGGACTGCCTTATTACATCTAGACCAGATAACAAGCAGGAATTAATCCACATGTTAATGAGGATGGGCTAGACAAACTGGCTAACATCTGAGGTGGAGTAGGAAGAGTGAAAGAGACATCTGTGTTGTCCCTAGCTGCAGCCAAAGGGACGACGAAAGCGGGCTGTCTATGTGGCACTAGTGGTGGAAAATCAATTGGGTGAAACTCTGGCATGTTGATGAGTATGAGGGGATAGCACAAGGCTCTGACCAAGTCTGTGTCATTACAGCTCGGGATCAGAGGGGATCCGGGGATTTTCATACATAAAAACTGAGCTGTTTCTCCCTCAGACCCTTAAGAAAACTTCAGACGAGTTTCTCCTTCAGACCTAAAAAATACTACCTTTAGCTCGGGCACTGCAGCAAACGTAGAACAGGAGCATCGCTATGGGTACCTGACGAATCTAGAAACCCACTATTTTAAAAGGTACAAAGGCGCATTTAGGAGCATTCACGCAGCCATTACATTTTCTCGGTTACATAATGTTATCCAGCATGTTTTGATTCAAATTTGTAATAGCAAAGACCGTAAAGCATGCCAGCATGATAATGTATTCATGATTAATATTTAACATAATTTAAAATTCTCTTTCAAGTGTTGTGTAATGCAGAGATAGAGCAGCATGTAATCAAACTGAATTTCCTTGCAGCAAAAAGAGGAAAGAAAAAAAACCTGCAAAAAAAAAAAAAAAAATCAAATGACTTTATTTCCCAAAGATATTATTATTATCCAGTGAGGTGTAATATTTCCATTTGAAAAATCAAGCTTGATGGGGATTCTCAATCATACTTTGGTTAACACTTTTTCACTAAAACGAGCAACACCATAAAGTTGCTCTGCTCTGCAGCAGGCGCCGCAGAGAGGAGAATGGGAAAAGAAAGACTTCATTGCATAGTTTCCACATCAGGTCAGATTATGATGATGACAGTGAACGCTGAAAATTGCTCCAAGACTACAGGCGGGAGGGGAATTATTGCCACAACAAAGGCCAGAGCTGAGGTTCATTGTGTAACCGCCTAAAATCAAAGGTTTCCATGTGAACTGTCACTGTTGGCTGTTGTTTTTTTTTTGGAGATAAACTCCCCGAGTCTGCAACCCTGCAGCGGGTGAAATCAATGCGAGCGCTCACACGGCACCGTAACGCCATTAAGACGGAAACAGCAAAGCGCCAATCACGGTGGGAGCAGATGAGCACAAATGCAGGCATATTTGCTGAGGTGTGAATCAGTTCAGTATCACTCGTGGCCCCACGTTTCTCTTCTGGCTTTTATTTATTTGATTTCTTTATTTTTTCCCTAGGATGGTTAATTCCATCAAATCCCATCCTCCACACTCACTACGTGGGTTATTGAAAACCAGAGGTAGGGGGGGCTGGTGACTGGGATGTAGGAAAAAGATTACCAAGGGGGAAAAAAACCAAAACACATTCTTTCACATAATGTTTATGAACCGAGCTGTTAGAACGAAGCGTGCTGTTGTGAGAAGCAACTACCTCGGGCTCTCCTTCTGCATGCATGCTGTTGTAGTCAGATACTACTCATCCTTCTTATTATCCCGTCCTAAGCTAACAGTGCTGCACCCCGATCTGCACAAACACACTGGGGATTTGTGTCAGTTAGCATGTGGTTGTCAGCCGCGGATGTGCTTCTCGACCTTTTTGTGCCTCTCCACGTTAATGCAAATTCGCTCCCACATCTCGTGAGCTGAACGTCCCGGGTCCCGGTGTGATGGACACGCAACAGTCACAAGCGCTAAAAAGCACCAAAAGCTAGTTAACAATAAAGAGTATTTCACCGCATGGAAATGAGATCTCCACGTTCTCTTTGCTGCAAAACGGATTCTTTTGAGAGAATTTAAAAATCTTCATTTTGCTTCATTAATGTCTCCGGGGGGATTTCGTAGCTTTTCCCGAAGCACAGAGAGGAAATGTTCTCTTTGAGAGAACATGAACAGCAGATGGTCTCATGATGAAATCATTGCAGGACTCCACGAAGCTGTCATGAGAACAGTTAGTGGAATAAACCACAAGTCTGTCACAGAGCCTTTGCCGCGGCTACATGAATGACACCCTGAGACTGACAGGAAAGATGACAAACATGAGAAATATGGAACAGCTTGCACTGTCGGACAGAGGGAGGCGGGGGGGAGTTATCATATTTGAAATGTCTGTGTTATAAAATCTCCCTCTTAAGCAAAGAATTAGTGAACCTCCAAAGAAATGAACGATTCTGCAACAACCACTCATATTTTCTCCCGTAGTTCTGAGGGTGTGGAGCTGGTTCCTCCTCACAGGTGGGCTCATGGTGACAGGAGGCCGTGTCAGGGAGGGCGTTTTTGGATACACGCTTTATGAACATTGTAACCACAGCAAGGAGTGAACTATAACAGTCCCTATACGCTTGCACAGCATTCGTGTGCTTTGCGTTTCCTAACCGTCTCTGCAGATGCTCTCTTAAACCTGTCCACATTACAGCTGATACCTGTTCAAGCTTTAAAAAGGAGGTTTCTGAGCTTTTCCCCTTTAACACCGGAGTGCACAGCAGATCACGGTTCTTAGATTTTTTTCTTTTTTTCCACCAAGTGCCTCGAGTGGTGCCGCCAGCGGGTCAAAGTTGTGTTTATGAGCGTAACTTCTGAAACGCCTGGTTTTCAAAAATGAATTCCACTAAATAGAAAACATCCCAGGACTTCAGCTTCTGCCATGTTGAAGTTTGGCTAAAGTCTGCAGAAAACGTGTCCTTTCAGTACTCGGGGGGGCTACACTTTGAACATAAGAGCAAGTTGTCATGGCAACCGTGGCCTGCTGAACTGCTAGGTCCACTCGTCGTTGCTCGTGCCCATACTTAAAAAGTTTTGCACAGATTTGCGTGCATGCTTTTTTCCCACAGTTTGCTGCAGTGCAAAATGAACTGAACTGAGGAGCCAAATTTGTTACTTAGTGAGCTGTTTTGTTTTTTTTACCCCCACTCTGCTGTCACGATGGGGTAGTTAGTGGATGCTGCTGCAGAGGCAACGCAGGAACTCATAAACTCGAGAAAGCTGCCACCGCCATCATCCACAGACCCTCCGTGTGTGTGTGTGTGTGTGCTTTCCACGGAGGTGATTAAGGATACAAAGAGCTAACTTTCTTCAGCAGCATCAATCATGACCCCCCAGGTCAAATTTAAAGATTCCCCCTTAGCTTTCCGGGAGAGCGGGTGAGGCTGAAGTGTGAGTCTGGGAGGTACGTTTGTTTGCCTGGCTGCAGTTTGCCAGCAGCCTGTTTGTGAAGCCTTTTTTGGAGTTTTGTTTCAGCGTCTCTGGCAGCCATCTGATGCTCGATTAGCTTCAGGGATGGATGGGGTGAAGAGGAAGAGGAAAGGGCTGCACGGCGAGCGCGGCTCAGAATATATGAGGCCCGGGCAACTTATTCACGATCGAGTTTCAATTGATCTCCATGTGGTCATTATCGGAATGGCTGTGTCAGGGCTAATAGCTTGTCTGAAAGGCTCTTCTATGAACTTGAAAGAGTTGGGTTAAATGGACTTAACCAAATACAATCGGTCCCACACATCAGCGTACAATCCAGAAAATCTGCTCTAATATAGCGATCTTCTGCCTCCGCTTTCCTCGGATTTCATCATCGCAGTCGAGCACTTTTTTGAAATCACATTTTTGCTGGTTTAAAAAGCATACAGAGAAGTGTTTTATTCCAGCACGGCTGAGCTATTGTTCCCCATCTTCTTTTTTTTTGTCAGTGCTTTTTACCTGAATGAAAAACTGCCCCCTTTTCATATCCCCCCACATTCTCTGATTCAGGGAGCGCTGATGCCTTTTGTCAAGCTTTCTTGCTCTCTGTCAAGACCCAAGGAATTTCTTTACCCTCCTTCATGCCCCGAGACAATACCATTCAAGGTTATCATTCAAGAGGCCAAAAAGGGCAGGCGAGGAAAAAAAGCTGAGGCTAAAGCTGGAGAGAATTTTGGTGGCCAGGGAATTGGAGTGTGGATGTGCCTGAATGAGCTGGCTTAATGTAAGACATTCCCTTTTGGGCTTGGAAGATCATCCAAAAGAGGCAGGAAAATGTAAGAGCAACCACACCTGGGAAGGCAGGCAGGCTTGTGCCTTTATTTCTGCAGGCTTTGGTCAGTGCATGTGCAGGAATTTTACTTGCATGATGACAAAAGACACGTTAGGATTGGGATCGATAAAGTGCTTCGTTAGTCCAGGAAATGCATGAAACATTAATATTATGCTAACGTGATTCTAACCGCATCGCCGTCCCCTCCGTGTTTATCTTCCTGCGCTTTAATGAAAAGCAGCCACGGGTTCACAGTGTCACATCGGCCTAAAGAGGCCCGAGCGACTAATCTGTTCACAGACCGGTCCCTGCATGTCGAGGCGTGCGCGCGCATTCGCTTGAAACACAATGCAAACAATAACATGTACAGTTTCCCTGCCTGCCTCTTTTTTTTTTCTCATCGTATTTTGATTTGCGCTGTCATTCAGGTCGTCTTCAGCAGGGCTCACTCCTGTGTGAGCGTTTGCGCTGGCAAAGTTGGTGAATTTTTTGCGAGCGAGACGGGGATCTGGAGTTTCAGTTGAAAGGAGCAGGGAGATGGTTAGATGGAGGAAAGGGAGGGGGGTGTGCAGAGACAGGAGGGATTTAAATAGAGTATGTGAAGTATGTGATATTTGATGTGCACAGTGAAGCATATAAATATTTGCTGCTGCAAGTGGCTGGCATTTGGCTTCAATTCACTGTGAGTATGCCGATTGGTTTTCCAGTCATTTAAAAGTCATTTAACAGTATCGAGTATTAATATTCAGTTGTTTCGTTTTAGTTAATATTATTTTGATAAATGGCCACCTTTGCAGGTGCCGTTTCTGCACAGAGGCCGGCTGGAAGAGATGTTGATTTGTGGTAAAGATGTTTTTTCAGTGGCCTTTAGGCTGTTTTAGTCCGTGTAAACTGAACTGCTTCGTTTCCCCCTTGATGCGATTCATCTGTGTGGATGTGAACGCAGCCATCGCACTCGAGTGCAGACTTAAACTGCACCGAGACTCTTTGGAGGAGGCGGTCTTGGTCTGGTTCCACGCAAACTCCAGAGTTGTTCATTGACAGTGAGACTGTGATCTGACACACCTTCCCCATAGCCAGGTATGCTTTGAATTCTGGGATATGGCAGAGTAGATCCACTAGTCGAATTACTGTAATTACTTTTGTTGCCCGGTCCCGGACACATCTGGCCATTAAGCAGACTGAAAGCTTCCAACTGGAACTTAACTTTCATGCAAACTGCACACATTTACCTCTAAGTTTGAAGACCTTTCTGACATCACCACAGGCATCATTTTACATCATATACTGTCAATCTGACACACCAAGGACTCCATAACTCCACCCCTTCAGTCTGGCAGGCCTGTTCTACTCCAAACAAATGCCTCTTTTCCACTACTACCTACTTGGCTCGACACGACGCTACTCTATTCTACTCTATTCTACTCTACTCACCTTCAGTCGTTTTCCATTACAGTTAACTTCCGCCTCAGCACGGCGGTCCAAAAGTCCCGTGATGTCATTTGTATGCAACACAAACAGTCGCTCCGTCTGGATTCTGTCAAGCGAAGGAGTCGCTCTTATGACTCATCTAGTGATGTCACTCCCCGATCAGTTATCTGTTGATGTCACATTCTTGACTCGCCTCAGCTCGCTTGGAACCCTGGCTGAGCAGGTACTTCCACCTAATGAAAACCCTAAAAACTGAGTGGAGTCGAATCCTGCTGCTGTGATGTGTTACCTTAAAGACAATGGAAATCCCACTATGGTGAAGTAATTTGAATTATTTAACCCTTTCAGCAGCTTATTAGTACTGCGATTCTGGTTTGATCTGTAATTGTGCAAAAAAAAAAAATCATCCACCCACCCACTCAGCAATCTATTAAATGTAAGAAATAAACCTTTGGAACAGCTTTGTGCATCCCATGTGTCGATGTGGACGCCGTCTCAGATGTACTGTGAGTCAACGCCGGCGCCTTCACTGCAGTTTTTTCAATTATGTCATTATTACCCTGACAAAATCTGCCCGGACCGACACATAAAGTACTGCCAAAGTACGACAGATGGTGTCTTGTGCCATGATGGGACTGACAGACAGACTCACAAGGTGAAAACAGTACCTGCCACACTGTCACAGCTAATAATATACAGAATAAATTTGTTTCCCACCGCGTGATGGTTGACTACACACACAGACCCTGCCGGTCTGCAGTCCCCGGCTCAGTTTCATGTTTCTCCATGATTTGCTTCACAATTTGAATATCAGACACAAGAAACTCCATTACTGACCCGGTCGGCGAGATCAGAGCTGTGTGACAAACAAGGCCTGACTATTCATTCAGAGTGTGACCATCATCTCCATGACGCCACCCCCCCAATTTCCCTTTGGTATTTGCCACCGCCGGCCCACAAAGAAGGTCAAATGGATAGAGACACACACACACACACACACACACACACATTATTATTTCATGCTCATGTGATGTCTGCGTGGTTCATCCTGCAAACCTGCATGCTTTTTGTCTCACTCGCCTTCTGCTGAACATCAGTCGCCCTCCAGGAAGGATTTTAAAGTAAGCTAAAGTGAATTATAGTGCTTTAAGCATCCATCAACCAACCATTATGTAGCATAGTGGCTAATCAGTTTAACAATTTGTAATTTGTCTTCTCTTTATTCGGCAAGTAGATTTAGTAATGCCCTGGTAGTGTCACAGATATAAAGTATATGAAGGGGTCTTGCTAAGTTTCGTTGATTAAGATATTTTCTCTGGTAATAGATCTGACAAATATTTTCTACAACTGGAGCTTAACAAAATGTGAAGTACTGTAGCTATAGTCATTAATTATAATTGGTCTCTATGTGTTTTGGAGAGCGTGGTACCCAGCAGTGAGCCACAGGATTATGTAAAGCACAGCAGAAATGCAAAGAAGAACTCAGCATCGCAGTACCTAACAAGTACTTATAGGTTAGGGCTGCAGTTCATCCAAAACTGTCCAAATGAATCTACTTTAATGACTAATGTAACCAGTTCTGATGACCAAAAATGAGTCAAAAATGATGAACAGCAGGTCTGGTTTGCCCGTGCCACTCTGCTGTACCACGGTCTCGCTTCTCTCCTCGTCCACCCATCAGTCACCATCACCGGCCCTGGGCGGAAAGAGCAGTTTGTGTTTTATTGATCTGTTTCAGTGCTTTTGCTAAAGGCATTCTATCAAGAGCCGCCCTTATCTAATCACACCACTCATTTGTCAAGCAGTTTCCTGCTACAACCAGTAATTAATAAAAACACCAATTACACGAGCAAAATTAACTTCTGCTTCGTCGGGCGTGATCAAACCTCGCTCCGGTCTGCCGGCCCGGGAGAGCGGCGCCGTGCGGAAAATGCGCACGAGCTGAAATCGGGCTGTGCTAAATACGCAGCGAGTAACTTTCAAAAGAGAACATCTCCTGGATGTGTGCGGAGAATGAGCTTTTCATGCAAGGGCGCAGATATTTTCTGTATGTCTCACCCTTTCCACCGACAAACCAGCGCCTCTGTGCAAGCTCAACAATGTCTTCTCTGATCTCACACTGCAAATTGGATATCATTCCCCCTCCTTCCCTCGGTCGAGATGAGAAGGCAAGTAGGAGGCATGGAAAAAAAAACAAGAAAAGGAGTTCAGCAGCATGCAAGAGAAATTTCTCCTTTTTCTTTTCCAAATGTTGCTCATTTAGTTTTCCTAAAATGCACTGCATACTTTAACCTTTCTCTTAAATGTAGTCACCTCTGAGCTGAGCTAGAGTGGAATCCAAATCCTGAAAATCACAGTTATATCTCAGAAATCCTGCCACTCCCGGATCACTTCTACTGTTATCAATTTGCCGCCTTGCTTTTTTTTTCTCCACCAAAGTCCAAAGAAAGATTAGCTTTTGAGCTATCTTGCAATATTTTAATGACTTATTATCACTGTGAAGCTTGGTGGCAGGGTGGTGACAGTAAGCTACTTTGCTTGCACATGACACAGATGGAATCAAAGCCAACTCACAGGCTATTCCGGGCAACAGTTTTTCAGCTGTCTGTCAATTCAGATTTCAGTAATTAAAAGAAAGGTGGAGAATGTGCTAAAAACGTACATCTTCAACAAACGGTTACAAAAATGATCTGCGTGGTAGGCTGGAATTAAAGTGGAGTAAAAGTGATGGCTCTTCCATCCGTCTCAGAGGGCGAGTCAAAATGAAGAAGATGTATGTTGAGCACAACAGAGCCAAAGGCTATGGAAATCCTCCTCAGGGTAGGATTCACTTTATAGGGTCCTGTGCAGCCGCTCTAACTGGGTCATATCTGATGTGTCGAGCAGCACCCTCCTCCCACTGACAGAGCCTGACAGAAAAGCACGAGAGTACGCCATGTGTCCGAAAGCCAGCGTATACCTACAGCAATGTGTTCCTGTCTTAATTACCTTTCATAATGAGCAGAAAGCATGCTAACACGGGGCCTTCTGGGGAGACAGAAATGAAAGACACTGCAATCTACCCTGTAATATTCATGTTAATAGCATCCAAATATGCAATGAATGTTTTAGTATCTTCCACGCAGACACTGCCAGACATCAAAATGCCTCTGACAGTACTGGGGCTCATCATGTGAGCGGCTCCATACCGCAAACACAAAGAGCCTCCTTTCAAAAGACAATGCAACGCTTCAGGGATCAAGGAAAAACTGACTCCCAGTGCCAAGTGTAGCTACAAAGTACTCCACAGCCTGTGTTTAAAGTCCCGGCCCACTACATTCACGCCGTCTTCTGGGACACACACCAGGCTAGCTTACCACCAGGGATTTAGCTGGATTGAGTTTAAGTAGCCTTACTCTGCTCTCAAAAATCAAATATTCCTTAAACTAACAGGTCACCCTCACTCCCAGGGTTTCATCATTGTGTGGGTGTGATATGAAAACCATTCAGTAAGAGTGGGGATCTCTTAGGACCACTAAAGCCTTCAAAGGGTGTATGAATATCACCAGAATATAGATAGATGTACATTAAAAAAAAAAAGCATAAAAATGTTGCAGTAAAGAGGTAAATAAGGTTTTATATCCTGGGAAAACACCATGTTATTCATGTTTCAGAACTACATACAGTCTAAATTTCATCTAAGTCGTGAATTTCATCTAAAGAAACTGGTTATTTTGAAATATTTGAGTTTTTCTTACTACTCCCATGTCTCCATCAATATAAAATATTAGTAAGTGGCCGCAGGGGCGCAGCTATATACTTTCTGAGGTGTATGCGGCCACATTTTTGGGGGGGGGGGGGGGGGGGGGGGGGGGGGGGGGGGGGGGGGGGGG
>JAVDPK010001036.1:269909-294758 GCA_034780415.1 Cichlasoma orientale | reverse complement strand
ATGTGTGAGATCATTACATCAGATCTCAACCCTGACCTTTCCCACATGTTTTAACTTAACTTCCTGACCTGAGAAGATGGTCTGGGGACATCCAGGCTGATCTAATCCTCCATTGGCATAGAAATCAATATGGCCATGGGTTCCTCTAAGGCCAAAAGCTGCAACAGGAAATAGTGTTAGAGCATGGGATTTTTAGGCTATGTTTGGCACACTATGTAGCCTAACACTATTTTAGTAGAACACTCTGTGCACATGTATGGAATACTTGGAGGACCTTCCACACATGCAAACAAAAGTAAAATATATCACAAATATGAATATTTTTGTCATTACCTACTACCTCTGAGAATGAGTTCAAATTATACATGAATTATCCAGCAAAGGGATAAATGCTTCCCCAGGGTTTAATATCACAATTTGTGCTTAAGTGTTTCACTTCAAGTGGTCTCTTGATGGATGATTAAATTTTAAACATGCATCAGTTTTAAGGGTTTCACAGTAAAACTAATTACCAGTAAAAAAATAAATAAATAAAAAATGTGGCAAGTGTTGTAAAAGTCCACAACAAATATCCCTACGAGACATGTGCGCCACATCCTCAGGCTTCTCACTGTTTTTTTTTTTTGCACCACTACAAGGAAGAAAGACTTTGATCATCCACTGCATCTCACTCAGAAAGAGAAGATGAAAACAGAGTCGGGGCATAAGAGTTGGGGTTTTCCACACAAGGGAATGCAGAGGAGTAGGAAAATGAGGTGAACCGCCACGAAAAGAGAGCAGAAAACCTCCAGCAGCTGCAGCACCCTTGACAGGAAACTAAGCCGCTGAAGCAAGTGTCAAACAAAACAAATTGCTTAAACCCCTGTGACACGTCGCGAGGTCTCATGACAAGAGTGGAAATTAAGTTGCCACAGACACAGAACGCCACGGATAGATCACCAATATCGAGAATAATGCTGACGCGGATGGCGGCGGCGAGGCGCGCGTATCGGTGTGCTTACGAGGTATCACTGCACACGTGAGAATTAATTCATAAATCACTGTATATGCGGCTGCTTTGTCCAACAAGGGATTGGGATTCTTTTATGCGCCGTGTTCAGGTTTTTGTCACGGAGCCAAAGCTAAAATAGACTTCCTCTCAGCAGGGACTAGAGCATTCTGTCTCAAAAGATCCTTTCTTCTTTCAGTACCCAGGCAAGGCTGACACGAATGTGACAGCATGAGTGAGTCAATAAACATACCTAGGCAGTGCACTCTCATTTAGGAAGGAGGGAGTGCTTCAAAGTTCAGCCTACGGAGTAAAGGAAGAATAAAGAACAATGAAGAGGAGGCTAAGAAGGCACTTTGAGATGGAGAGCCTGCAATGGCAGCAGCAAGAGCGACAATTTATACATGTTTAGTGCGTCTGAGTTCATGTGAAGAAGAAGAAAAACTATTTAATGTCTCTGAGATGACTAATTTGCTAATACAGCAGTGATTCATAAGTGTCTTATGTTCGGTATGTTTGCCGTCTGTGGCAGATCCCGTCACGTAAAAACGACAGAAGCTACAGAAAGGCGCGGGGTACGGATGAGCCATTACTCACACTACACACTATATACACACCAAGGCTGATGTATTTCAATGAAAACTGCAGTAAAGAAATGAGTGTGTTCCCATGAGTGTGTGTGTGTGACTAAGATCAGGGGCATGTTGCACAGGTTTAAAGGTACCCATTACTGCTGAGTGTAGCAGCAATGGGATTAGCGGTGCCCGGAGGGCACAGATGGCACCAAAATCCTCCGAGCCGTTCTGAAAAGGTCACGTAAAATAGAGGAGAGCCACCCCCACCCGCTCACCCGCCCATTCGCTGCTGCTAACAGATTCCTCGGGCTGGATTGTGCTCGAGCTTTTAGGCCCTCATCAATCCTCTGAATGCTTCACAATCATTCTTTTCAAGCGTGGAACAGAGGCAGGAACAGAAGTGCCTTTAAAATGTCAAACGACAACAGACCTGACTCGCGGTGTCATTGATGATATCTTGGCGAGGGCTGAATTCAATGAGAAGCATGTGGCACTATAGAGGAAAACAGGTTTATCAGAGCTCTTTTGTTGAAATGTTAGTAAGACATGAAATGCGAGAGAGAGAAAAGGCAGACGCGGAGAGATGTACGAACGGGAATCTGTTCCAATAAAGAAGAATTGAGCTGATGGGCAACTTTTAATTCCATCTGAAGGGCATTTTTGACCCCTTCATTTCTCATTTTCTCACTCATTTGTCTCTGTCATGGTGAATGCAGTCACGTTAGGTCTGGAAAAAGGAAGCTTGCATTCCTCCTCTGTCGTGCTTTGCTACATATCTGTGCATTTCCTGCCATCACGCGGCTGCGCTGTCCCCGGGTGCCGGCTCGCCCGCCAGCACCATATGGCCGGGCCAGCTAGGCAGGTAGCACTCTCCGAGGCTCTACCACTTTCCCCGGTCTTGGACTCAAAGGATAACAGGTGGGAGCCCACATGTGATGTGGCTTCCAACCTCTAACCTCACAAAGGCGAGGAAAATAAGAACCTCTGCAAATCACTAAATTTATTTGATGCCTTAGCAGAGACTACTTAGACTGAGCAACTCCTCAATTCTCTATTTTTTTTGCTTCCAAGGAGTCAGACTTTAATTTTTTTAAGCGGTCTTGAGCAATAGTTCTCCAGGCTTCCTGGAAGTCTTTTAAAGGTTCCCGGTGGAGTCAGTCCAGTCCTTGTACCCGACCACTTTCAGAACAATGTTGTTTTTGTTAAACCGCTTAACGCTGAATCATTAAAGCACAAAAAGGCAGCTAACTCGAGCAATGAGACAGACAACTCAGCAAAAGAAACAATTTTAAATTGTATCTTTAGTTACTTTGTTACTAACAGCCTGTTAGTAACAAAAATACATCATTTGTTTCCATTTCTTTAGATGAATCTACAAAAAATACCAAACACAACAGTTTAAAATACTGTTTTCACACTAACAAGGTGATTCCCAAGGAGCTATAAGCTGAAAACACAGCATATCTTCTGATAGTGTGCAATGCATCCTTAAATAAAAATGAGAGGAAGTGAATCTGCAGCTGCATGCCTCACGTCTGACCAGTTTTGTGGGTAATTCATGAGTCGTTGACAATGCTGACAATAACTGCTGCATACTTTTGCCAGTTGAAGTTGGAAATCTGATTGAAAGATTACCGACAGCCAAATGAGCGGTATTTTCATCCAGTCGAGTGCAGGAAGGTTTCATAATGAAACGCGACAGAAGGAGAGCTCTGTCAGTCGAGCCTTGTGCAGCGTGGTTGAAATTCTTGCCAGGCCACACTGAGCGAAGTGAAACTTGTGGCCTGGCAGCGGGGCCGGGGCATTTATTCCAAAAGGACAGAAATTACAAGGTGCGGTGCAAAAGTATTTTGGTCAGTGCATATTGAACTGCTGGACTAAAACTCTTGCTGCACTTCACCTTGGCAACACAACGTGTACACTTGTCCGCCGGCTCCTCAGTTTAGGAGTTTGGCCGTCTGTCTGGGAGGAGCGCTGACATCAAACGCCCCCAGTTAACGTTTTCCCCAGTTTAGTTTATTCTGACAATGACGCCAGCTTGTGGCGGGAAGTGCGAGACCACCTCTGGAGAGCAAGCTCCAAATCAATTTACCCGACCCTGCTGGCCACAAGGGAAAACGGAATATGTGCTATAATACGAAGATGAAACATTTGTGCCCCACGAAGTGTGTGCTGCACCTTTGCTCGGGTGTGTAAGGAAACCGAACTATAGCTTTCCCCTTTCTGTGAAGAGGATGTGACGACGATCAGAGACGTTAAAGGATTTGATTTGCAGTTATGAATCTGTTCACGTGAGATCGTCCCGTTGAGCGCCTGTGAGCGTGCAGTGGATTAAATGCATTATGTAGCAACTCATATGAGTGTCAAGACGCAAGGAGTGATAGAGAGTCGGCACCAACCCTGACAGCTGTGACTGATTGCAACTTGTAATGTTCCAGTGATAAATGTGTGAACAAGAGGCGGTGATGAATATAACGCTGTTCCCCAAGGAAGAGGAACCTTCCATTACATGTCTTATTACTGTCTCTTCCTCCTGATGGCTTAATTGATCCTTATGGCCCAACAAATGGCACCCTCCTCCATCCATCCAAAGAATATGATACCCAGTATGAGGAGGGAAAAAAAACCCAACCACAGTAGCCTTTAACCCAACCAGCCCCTTTGTCCAGCATTTAATTACAGAGCTTTAAGACACCGAGCCTCGCGTAATATTGAGCAGTTGCTGGACCATAAAGGTGAACGCGGCACGTCATCACATACTTTAATTTATAGTGCCTAGAATTTATTTTTCTCCAGTACCGAAAACATGGAGATGGTGCCACCGGTCTGATTGGCATGTCCCGCTGCCAGGGCTTCCTCTGTTGTGGTGCGTGCTAAACTGAGCGCCTTCACGGATGAATTCAGAGGAGAAATGCGAAGCATGGAAGAATAGCGCTCCTTTCTGCCCACAGAGGTTGACCACGGCATATTCTGCAGCTTATTATTCCTCTGTTTTCCATTGTATTTATAGCAAGGGGAACTTGATTTAGATCTGCTCCATGTGGTGATTTGCTGCAGGGATGGGTGCCACATCTTCCGCTCCTCTATATAATCTCCCCTTTCTCTGCTTACTTGCCTTTATTTAAAGATGGTAAGTGAGATAGCAGTGCATCGTTTCTCTCACTCCATCTTTCTTTGACACCAGCTGCTGCCGCGCAGTTTACGATGCTGGTTGGGAGAAAACGGGGAAGGGGGGTTAAAAAAAAAAAATCCCTCCCACTTTCTCTGGTGGTATGCAAAGATTCCACAGGCGGCCTCCAGAGCCCCTTCTCTTCCACAACCCTCCCCCAGCCTCAGCTTCCATCAACCTTCAAGAGCCCCTGAAAGAGAGGGGGAAAGAGTGGCGGTAACAGAGCTGGGGTCTGAGGCGAGGAAGAGGAAGAAACATATTAAACATTTTCACAGTCTTCGACTTCAGTAGCTGCATCAATATATAGACGTGCAGCAGGGTTTCCAAGGATTTGTTCCCACAAAGGTAACAAGTGTGGGTGGCAATTTCTTTCATATAAATACACTCCACAGGAAATGTAGGGCAGGATAGCCGAGCTGCCAACACACGATTCTGTGATCTAATGATGTCTCCTTATAGGCACCGTCAATAAAAAAAAAATTAAAAAAAGGAATGGTAAAATAAAATTCTATCAGTTTCTGACCATTTTTGCAGGACAGACGTGAGCCCATTTCAACTATAATTGCATTTTAGAGGAGATCATAATACCTCCTAATGGGCGGGAAAGTCATTACAATGGACAACTGGTAATGTGATCGTCTACCCATGACTGACACTCAATTCAAATCTTTCTTTAAATGCTCTTATTTCATTACCCCCTAATGTATTCTTTACTCAGCGTGCTGGTGCAGAGAGAAGTGGGGAGAGACGAGGGAATGGACGGTTAAAGATGAGCTTCTATCTCAAATGCCTCATTTCATGGGTTATTTTTCTGCTGAGGAAAAAAAAAAAAAGAAGTTCAAACTTGGGGGAAATTCTAATCTGATAATTAATCAGCATCTGGCTTCTGCAGAAACGGGCCCGTCTCCTTCGCCTCGCCGCGAAGGCATCGAGTTTGCTGAAGCTGTATTTGACTTCCACTTGAAAGGAACAAACAGGGAGCGCGGCCTGTGACGGCTTCGTCAGCGGCGACGTGTCACTCATTTTGCCACAATTGCAAGACTTTCTGAGCGTGCTTGCCAGAGTAAACAACTCACCATAAGGCTGGCCGTCTGTCTTCGGCGGAAGACAAGAACTCTAACATTGTGCTCGGCACCGTCGGAGCAAAAAGCAGCAAGATTGTGTCCAGGTTTTGTTTTGGTTTTTAAGAAAAGTGGAAAAATGTTTATGGTAAGCTGTTTGTAGTGAAGACTAGGAAAATGTAGTTTCAAATTTTTAAAAAAATGAACTGTTCAATTAGACTATGGTAGACTTTCATGTGCTGCCTTCCAAAGATTTAGAGTCACACAGGGCTGCTATAACAGGCTGTAAAAGCCTCTGGCTGCAATCCAGTGGGTGCATTCTGTGACAGTGCACACAATGCACCCATTGGACTGTAGTTTAGAGTGCATTGTGTGGAAGAAAACATAAGCAAACAAGCACACAAATGACATGCAAACACTTCTTTGCCTTCCTAAAATCTTCGCGTAATGGCGAGCAAACACTGATGGGGAACATCTTTGGGTGTTTCTGCACCATCTGCAAGTATTTGCATAACTGGGAGACTGATTGTTTGCGCTAACCTGTCAGCGTGGTGACGCCAGGACTGAAATAGACGGGAGGAAAACAAGACAATATTAAATATTGTTTGAGCAAACGTGTACGCGTGATGTGCGAGCAGCTTCCAAAACAAACCGAAGACACACGTGACGACAGGAAGCTGCACAAAGAGCACAGTTAGTGAAATTTCCCGTGCTATTTGCTCATCGTCGCCTCAGTGTGGGAGCGTCGTCACGCCTGCTTGTTGCCTCCGAAGAGCCTGGAGGCTCCCCGCGGGGAGAAAAGGGCCATCTTCACTTATTTTCAAATCCATGCTCACCAACAGAGCATGCGGGAAGATACAGGCCACCGCTTCAGTGACCACCTGGTGACCAGATGAAGGCTCCGGGCCTCAGCATCCCCTGCATATGCAAGCGCAACTGCATAGGCATGAGGACGGTCTCACGCCTGTAGCCTGTCTTGAAGACGGATGAGGCAGCGGTGCTAGGCCTTGGGGCCCCGGGCTCCTTGTGGATACCTCACTGCTGGTCTGGTAGATTAGGTCTGGATCGCAGCTGACATGCCACAGCAGAAAGAAATTGGATGGTGGGGAGAGATGGTGGAGAGGTTTCTCTACCCCAGGGTGGAGCAGCTACCACGCGATTCTGTGCTCGAGATGTTTATAACTACTCTATGAAACATTATAAAAGCTATTTTTATCCTTGCTGGTCAGGTAACCAAAAGCTTCACCTATGTTAAGTTTTCATTTGTGCAGTTTAGGCCATTAGAGAATGATAATAACAACAGACTGCCTTTCTGAGGGTTTTATATTATCATCGGAGAGACCACATTAGCAGCCACTCAAGTGACAGCAGCCCATTTCCCCCTTCTCACTTCACCACCCCCACCGGCTACTCCTTCCCCGGAGATATACAGCCAGCCATATACATGCCAATGAATCACACTCCTGCTCTGCACACACGGGTCGCCCTTTGTTAGGTGTTACTTATCAAGCTCAAGGTCTAACACTGGGGTAATTATCACAAAGAGCTGAGGCACAGGAGCATGTTAGAGGATGATATGTTTAGCTAAGGTGTAAGGGGGGCTCTTTAATTGCCAGACAGAGTGTAAGATCAATCATTTGGTGGAATTTAAGACAGGAGACGAAAGAAGGTCAGTGGCTGAATGTCACAGAGAGATCTGCAAAATGCTGCATGTGAAGAATGCAGATCAAGACGTCTGCAGAGAAACAACGTAGAACAAATGAGAGGAAACGGTGAGGCAACAAATGCTCCGTCATTACCTCAAGCATCAAACAGTGGTGCGCGAGTTGTTCAGGAGAGGATGAAGATCTCTTTTCAGAGATCAATAAGTCCTACAGAAGCCTGGGCACGGTGGAGTCTCCACCCTCCGCTGTTCCCACAATTCCCACCAGCCCCCTGTTTAACTGCCCACAGGGCTCACTTAGGGGAGAAGAGCGAACTCAAAACAACAACGCTGAGAGCAAGGACACCGGTGAGCTCCCAGCTGACAGATCCGAGCTTTGATCACGATTACAGATTACCGTGGTTCGGGGCAGGTGTCTTCCTGAGTAAGCGACACCCTGCTGAGGGCCCATCAATAATCAGTGGGAAGAGTGACTGTTTGAATGCAACGCCTCAACAACAACAAAACCTTTCAAGCACTGATACTGCTGTACAAGCTGTCTGCTGTGAAATGTTGTTTTGTTCAGTTGCCTTCGAAGATAAAGGATGCTTGTGAAAACTCGGAGTAACTTATGGGTAGATTTCAAAAAGGAAACTTTTCTTTCTTTCTATGAAGGAAATCAAATTCTTACCTAACAGAGTCGATAAAAACCACACCCCAGTTTATGTATCTGTTATGAAACCGAGCAGATTTTTGCACTGCAGTTTTTGTCTGAAGCTTCCATTTTAGCGTACACGCGTTTCTTCAAGCTGAACATGCGTACCATGGGAGAGCTCCGCGCACCGCTCGGCCTACAAGTGCACGGCAAAAAGTGCTCAGTTCATCTCGAGTGTTTCCCTCTAACTATCTCAGAGAAGCTAAGGATTGACCAGCAACCACATATTTGCTAACTGTCTATAGTATAAGCCTGCCTTTGTGCTGGGAGTGTGCAGAAGTGTCAGGAAGCGAGAGTCTTACAGCAGCACATGAAAGCTGCAAACCCATGGGAGCGCAATCTTTTAAAAACAAAAGGCTCTCAGATTTCTTCAGAAACCCTGCACTTGTCATCTCGAGCTCTTTGTATCCACGCTTTCCCCTCTTATTCAAATAAACATTTTAAATCCTCCACTCGTGATGAAATATTAATATTTCAGGCAGTTATAAGCACACGGGGAAACCCTTCATGTTGCTGTTTTCTTTAAGTTAATTAATCTAGCAAAACGTCAGGATGCATTCATTTCAGCAAGCGTGATGCCAGAACAAACAGGATTTTGACCTGGGTGCAGCACCTTGGCATTTTTTTCACAGTGCCAAAGATTAATGAACGGGAAGAAATATGCCAAGACATGTTTTCCAGTCATATGTCAAGTCAAAAATGTTCTTCTGTCCCACGGGCAGCTCTCCACAGACACACAGCAGCAAAGAACCAGGTGATTATTGTTATTTATATTCAATTTATTTAGGATATTTAGAAATGTTTTCAAACTTCCATTTGAATATCTGAATATCCTGAAAGTTCTCTTTAAAAAAGTGCTTTTGTATCACATGCTTTCATCGCCACATTGTAGCAACATTGTAGCAACATTGTAGCAACATTGTAGCAATCACTTTATTAACGTCAGGCCGCGTGTTATGCAAACCAAATGCAGCATTTCCATCAAAATCAGTGAAAATCCACGGCATCATTTATAGTTTCTTTAACAAAGCACTTTCTCGAGTCACCTGATTTTAATCGGGAGGTGCAGCATCTAATCCAAAAGTCGCTCTAACCACACAGGAAGCACCTGCTAGGATACATAACAAAGTCCTGCTGCTATCCTAGAGGACATTTCCAGCACAGATGAGGAGCGAGTGAGTCCACATGCTCTTCACTGCCAGGCACAGTAGTGTCTAGCTCATTTCCAAGCACGCTGCCCAAGAAAGTGGAGGCTAAGTGATTGAAGAGCACCAGACGCATCGGAGGCTGGAGAAGAAGATGCTGAGGTAATAATGGACATTTACCGGTTAAAACCCAGCGGGGTACCGCCGGGTCTCAGTACACCGCACAGCTGTCTCTGCTTGTATTGGCATTTTGTGCACGCAGCCTTTGTCGGTTTGCTAGATATCTTACAGAATAACCTTGATGTCAGTGCTGCATGCGGCTGATGTTGAGTGTAAATGTCGGATGACTGATGTCAAACTCACCTTTCTCTGTAATAGCCATCACACTCTGGAGAGGTTATGCAGTTATAGAGGCAGAAAAAAAACAATATAGGGCAACATATCACTCGTGAACCAGCCGGCTGAGAGAAAGATGTCAGTACAGCCTGAGAACAAACATCGGATATCAAGCAGGCAATCAAAACGGTACAACCTACGCTTTGTCCACCCCACTTTCTGACTGACAGTCAGCA
The DNA here is from genome assembly GCA_034780415.1 of Cichlasoma orientale. NCBI lineage: Eukaryota > Metazoa > Chordata > Actinopteri > Cichliformes > Cichlidae > Cichlasoma > Cichlasoma orientale. The sequence goes on along the minus strand of JAVDPK010001036.1, from coordinate 284,891 downwards.
CGGCGTTATCAGCAGGCCGGAGCACCTCTGGCTTCTCGGCTCCTATTATCTCTCTTTTGCACATGACGAGCCATTCAGCCTCCATCACGAGCGAGACCGAGTGCTCTGTTTGTGGAAAAAAAAACAAAAAACCACCCACGCTCTGGCCAGCTGCTGACTGTGTGGTTATCTTCCAGTGTCAGACGGGGAAGGCCGGGCTAAAACGCGCCGAGCAGAACGTGTTTGGAGCATTTTAATATCTGATGGAGCCGCTCTCAGAGAAACTCAAAACACAAACACACCGACTGCTAAACTTGTAGCCAGCCGCTGAAACCGTGCTGCGGTGACGAGCAGTTCGCCGAATCTTCTTCAATCTGTGTAATTCCACCTCGGAATAATCACATCAAACGCGTGCTTTGCAAATGAGCCAAATTCAATTTAAAACGCCAGACTAATAATATTCTTCTGAAAGCCATTTTTTCAGCTTTCCCGCGTTCGTGCGGTCTGGCTGAGAGACAGGAGGCGGGAAAGGGAGTCGCCCCGAGGGGCTCGCCGACAAAGAAGTGGCATTAAGTGGCGCTATCGGGACAGTCGCGATAGCGGCACGTTCGGTAATATTCAATTCTTAGCTGGCGGCGCGCGAGATAAGTAGATGTGAGTGATATTGCTGGCAGCGGAGCAACACGGTTCAGCTCCCAGGGGCTGGGCTCCAAATACATAATCACTCCATAATTACAAAACCTCCATTTTGCTTCACCTTAACAGGTGACACCCTTGTGTTTAGTTTTCTGTTAAAAGCTTTCTGGTTTCCTTCCAATTTGCCCGCGTAATGGCGGTTAAATACCGGTAGAGTCGGACTGCAGGGCGTGGAGTCAGTACTGCTGCACGAAAGCCTGGAGTTGCCTTGAAATGTCTTTATTTTATTAAAGAGAGAAGCATGTTTGTTTAATTTAATATAAGATTCAATTAACTTTGTTTTAAGTGTTTGAAACAACAATTATTGATTAAAGGAATCCTTTGATTTCTAATGAGATATCTACATAGGGGTACAAAGGTCCATTTTCAGCAGTCACCACTCTTCCATTCCACCGTGTTAACCCATGCAAGCTCTCAGTGTATTTGTACAGGGACCACCCCTCCCCCCCAAATAACACCCAAGTCCACAAAAAAACATGTACCTGTTGGGCAAACTCCCACACACCCTCAAATATCCTCAATCAGTGACCCCCCCCAGCTTTCAATGGGGTGGTTTGCAGCTGAGTGTGAAACAGCTGAGATGAGAATTAGCATGTCTGAGGACGCGGTTCTCAGCGGGAAAAGGGTGGAGTGCCCACTCCAGGTTGGGAATGAGTTGCTGCTTCAAGTGGAGGAGTTCAAGTATCTCTAGGTCTTGTTCAGGAGCGAGGGGATGAAGGAGCAGGAGACTGACGGACAGACGGGTGCGATCGGGATGCTGCAGTGAAGAAAGAGCAAAGCCATCGCTCCCATCGTCATCGACGGCCGTGAGCTCTGTGTGACCAAAAAAATAAGATCAGCTGTACAAGCGGTGGAAATGTGTTTACTCCGCGGAGTGACTGAGCTCCCCCCCCTCAGCGATAGGATGAGGAGCTCAGAGCAGAGCTGCTACTCCTCCGCATCAAAAAGAGGCAGCTGTGGTGGTTCAGGCGTCTGATTAGGATGCTTCTCGGACACCTCTTAGGTAAGCTGTTCCGGGCGTGTCCAATCGTGGGAGGCGGCCCGGTGGCAGACGCGGGACACGCTGGGAAGATTATGTCCCTCGGCTGGCTCGGGGGCGCCTCGGTGTCCCCCCTGGAAGAGCTGGAGTGGGTGGATGGGGAGAGGGAGGACTGGACATCTCTGCTTAGACAGTAAGTGGCAGAAAATGGACGGATGAATGGAAAGTGTCCTAAAATGGTCACAATCCCAACTGAAGTGGCCTTAATTTAAGTTTTGAAATAACCACAAACAAACCTACACTGGATGATGCTCACCTATCCAGATTCACTGATTCACTGCAGCTCCCACTGTCAGCTACACTTTAACTGATAAACTGGCATTAGGTAACAGAACGTCACATTAGAACTGAACAGGGGATGGCTGATGAAAATGGGCCTCTTTATATATTTCATTATTCATTAATTAAAGTCATTTGCAGCAATTTTGATGCATTTGATGTTATATTAGATAATTGAGGCCATTTCTCAGTAACCCCAAGCATTTTAGTGTTAGTGTATAAGATGTTAGGAGAGCTCAGACACCGCCAGGAAAAAAGTGATACAATTATGTCCTTTGAAAGGATTCAGATTACTTCATCTCGTGAAGCTTTATTTAAAATGACAGACACGCAAAGCAGACAAATGACGGCGGTCAGTGTTTGCATCATCGTGGAGCTACTCTGCAAAGATGGGTGTTTTCATTATGTCGGATAGTCCATAAAGCCTGAGAATAACTTCTATTTAATCGTTTCGATTCATCCACACCGTCTCCCGCTAGAGACATCAGCTCGCGAGCCTGTTCAAGCATTAGCTGGAACAGGCGGTTCTAAATCAAACCCGTGAAAACCCTCTGATCATCTGACAGAACTCGAGCCAGGCCGACACCGCCGTGGACCTCGGTGTAGCCGAGCTGTCGGGCGCGGGGATCAAAACGCCAGGGGCGTCAGAACGGTCCATATCCAGAAATAGAGCAGACAGCAAAGTCATTGAATACCATTGTTCCTGCGCGCCCTTTGGAAAGGAGCGCAACTCTCAGCTTTCTTTATTTATTTTTTTTTATCTGAGTTTTCTGACATTTAGCTTTTTGTTCGGCGTGACAGAACAAACAAAAAGAATGCACACAGGTGAAACAGGAAGAACATGGAAACAAAAAAGGAACCATGTGACTAACAGTAATAAAGCGTGTGAACGAGGCGGATCCGTTCTGCTAACGTTCTCTGCTCTTATAAGAGGTGAAGAAAGCGATAAAGCATCACGGCTGACATCAGTATTCCCCACCAACCACACAGCTATTTGTACACTGCACCTGACCCGGCTTGTCCTCGTTCAGCTCCCAATACGAGTTTATCTTTCATAAAAAAAACATTTTTCCTTTGTGACACTTTGTATAACAGCTTCCAAATCCCAGACAGCTCCACGCAGCTCTTCAGCAAAAGCTGTTTTCCACAACAGTCCTATATATGGCCGCCTCCCGCTAAGCTTCATAAACATATACAAATATGGGTAGAGGAGTCTTCGGTCCCGTTTATAGCCTCCTCTAAACTCTCTCAGAGATGAAGCTCGCTTTGTGCATTCCACAGACCCTGTGTTATGCTTTCAGAGGGCTCAAAATACACGCCGCCGCTCTGTCGCAGGGTGCACTGAATGGGTGTCCCAGCTTGGGGCCTCTTATTTCAGTCTACTTTCACAGCCTTTGTGTGCGCGCAGTTAAATTCAAGCTTTTTCATGCTGGGCTTTGTTTACGCCTCGCTGTTGCTGCAGTGTTTTTCCTCTTTCGGGTTCACCTGAAGGCCAGCCGACAAGGTGCCACTTAACTGTTGAGGCTTGACAACAATTTGCCCGAAGAGGGTAAAAAATAGACTTTGGGTGCCGAACGGGCCATCGGCAGGACGGTGGCGTGTTGCTTCTGAAGCTGAAGGCAACTTGCAACTTAACCTGTTTATCTTAAGTGGCACCCCCCCCCCCCCACCCCACCCACTACAAGACTGGAGGGATTTAGCCAAATGTTGACCCTCTTCTCTTCCCCCCTCCCTCCTTCTGTCCTCCGGCTCGCACCCCCTGCTGCTGTGGAAACCAGATCCTGTAATGGGAAAATCCCACCCAACTGCTGCTGACCAGCTGGACAGGGAGTCTGGGAAGTAAAGCAGAGCTACTTCCACCCAAACGCTAAAACCTCAGCAGTCCACACAAATACAGCCACGGGCCACAAATTGAAGATTATTCTTCAGCTTGTGTCAGCCTTTTAAAAACTGAGGCATGCACACTTTTTCCCTGAGACATTATTTCACGAGGCACAATTACATGGTTGTCATTTTATGATAATGACGGGAGTGACATTTTGCTTATTACTACACCAAGGTGCCTTTGGTGATGTTTCCTGCTTCAGAAATAAAAAGCCCACAAGGCACGTTTCCCTTCTTACTTTTATCAACCACTAAACGCACAAACACTCTCTGCAGTGACTAAATGTGAATTTTAACCCACCGCTGCAAAGATAGCATGAGGAAAACGGTGGAATTCACGCAATTTTAGCGCTTTCTCTTGTGCAACACGTGTAACTAATGAAAACCCTTCAACTTAAAATTGTCCTGGGGATGGGCTGAATATATTTACCCCAAATTCCCATCATTCCTGAAGGCGGACAGCGAAGTCCAGGACTCAGCAGACAGGACACGAATAAACTCAGAGCACCCATTAGAAAGCGCAGACATACAAAAAGCAACAAAGTCATTAAAAAAACAAAAAGAGTCCTGTTCACACGTGCTGTCACCGTGTCATTAGGTGACTACAGACGAGCACCTGTGCACAGGTGACCCCTGTCCTCCTCTGATCTGCTCTTCAGCTGCCTTTTATGTCATCTTCACCTGTCCTCGCATGTGTCGGAGCGACCCGCCGAAGCACGGGACACGTCCCAGAGCTGTACGCTGACCCCGATCCAACTCACCCAGAGACAGAGCCTCCTCTCTCCCGCACGTTGCCACGCAGCGCTTAATGCTATTTCTGGCCTTTCGGTGATAAAATATGGGAGACGCTTGGTTTCCCTAAGTCAAATTAAATGAGACATGCACAAGTCAAAGGAGGGAATTACTCACTCTGAAATGAATGTTCGCGTTGCCTCTTTGAATGTGTGAGTTAGCAATTTAATGCACATGCGGTTTGATGGAAAACACACTAAAAGCAGACAATTTTGACATATTTATTAAGCAAAAATACACTTCTCGGTGTTATGCGCTGCCATTTTAGCCGTAGAGTCATCTCAATGCGTCGAGCATATATTCTATTTTCTCACCGGCCTGCTATTTGACCCACGCAGCAGCACAAAGGAAGCACTGACCTCACATTCCTCTCACTTGGAAGAACGGGGTATAATTAACTGTAGTGTTAAAGGCATGGTGCCTCTGAGACTGTAATACACGGTATGAATACTGAGCAAACTATTTTATCCCACAGGGCTGAGAGCCAATCCATACAATCTATACTTATTCATTTATTCAGCCAGCTCGTGGCCCCCCCGTCTCCCCCGGAGACGTCTAACAGGTCAAATGTGGGCTTTTCGTCTTCTTCATCTCTAATTAGACACAGCATGAAGTCATCCAGGTATGTTTTCTTTTTCTATTGTCTTCTGTTTGTGTTTCTGTTTAAAGGAGTTTAGTCTTGTATTCAGCACTGCTCACTGTAAGCAAAGGCCCGGGCGCTGACACCGAGCACGCCCTGCACAATGTGTCATCAGTGATACAGAGCAGCGGAGCCTCCGCCATCTGTTAAGCATCTGGCTAAGCGCTGATTCACCCATCCATGCATACAGTATTCACTGTTTTCGGCGTCAGCGGCAAAGATCGGATATGTGTTAACAATTACTTCTCTGTGCACTTTGCCCTTTCTCTGGAGATAGAGGAGAAGGTCCCAGAAAACAAGCTTTTGATGGTCTAGGAGTGCAAGTAGCAAATATTACAGTTTGTGTGCAGAGGGAAAAAAATATAGTTACACAGCTCTGGGGAGGCAGCGCTGGTAGGTCAATCCACCACTTTGGCCCCCGTGGGAATGCTGGATGGTGACGTCATCGAGCACCGTGATTAAGATAAAGTTCTAATTTGTTCAATGCCAGAAAACTGCACACTGTAACTAATGACATTCCCATCAGCTCTGGCTGTTAACACGCAAAACTAATACAGGGAGCGCTGTACTCTGATTAAGTTAGTCCTGCTGATTAATAAATTAGCCAGTCTAAAAAAATGTCAGAAAAAGGTTAGAAAATATTGATGCTGATGCGGGCGGGGGTCGGATGGATTGAGTCAACAGTGAGGAAAAACAGCAGCTGTGAGTAGCCGGATAAGCGCTGACGTTCTGCTTGCTAAATTCCTTACAAATTAACAATGGATACTTACTCAATTAAAAAAAATCGCTGTTGATTTTTTTTCCCCTGTAACTCAGCTAATCAACGTATAGTTTAATTGCTAACAAATTAATTTCCCCAAATCATCGCTTCAGCTCTCGAGCCGTCTGTTATTACAGCCGCTCCGAAGCCAGACACGGATGCAGACGCAGTTATGTTCCCAGCGATAAAAAACAATCTGATACGAAGCACGGCTGCAACTAAAGCAGAGAAAACAATGACTTAGCAGAGGAATAGACTGAGATAACCCTACTGTCTGTCCTTTGGTTCCCCAGACTTCCTGTCTGACTAAACTAAATCCCCGCTGAAGCCGGGCTTTCCGCTCTTTTCTATCTTTTTCTGTCTCACTCTTTTTTTTTTTTAATATTAGTTCACTCTTTCTGGCTTGGAGCGGGTCCACTCTTCGGGTCACTGGTTACTGGCCCAATCCACTTTTCCCCCCCCTGCTTATAGCCAACAGCAATGTGCAGAGCCACTGTGAGGAGGAGGAGGAGGAGAGCAAGAGAAAGGGATGGAGAAAAGGAGGGGATGGACACAGATGGGTGGACAGAAAGCAGATTTAGGGGAAAGGTGAAACAGGCGAGATGTAGAGAGTTAAAGACTGAGAGCACTGGAAATAACATTAAAGTATCCCCCCAACTGAATGGCAGAAAATAAGTTCAGAGAGCAGAGGCTGAATGAAAAAGACAGACCCGAACCCTCCAGACAACAAGCTGCACTTCACTGCTCTGCGACGCCAAACACCCTCACGCTGGTGTTAGTGGAGCTCTGAGGCGACTGTGCACTGAGAAAATAGCTGCTGGGCTAAATGAGCGTATTACAGCGTAAGAGCGGTCTTTACTTTAGGTGATCAATCAACCCAGAGGTAGAGACTTCCACTTTATAATCATTAGAGGCCTGAAACATAAACAGTGAAGAGCGAGGCGCAGTTCTAAACATCACTGCGCGAGGCTCGTGTCCACGGTGACGAGTCCTGGCTTTCTCCTCTTAAACATATGGACCGCTGCTTTCTCGTTAGTTTTTTGCAGCGCTTACATGACAGACGAGACAGTGTAGTCCATCATCATCATATCGAACTGACAGGCTTTTGAGGGGGAAGGAATACAGATAGGCTGTGGAAGTAAAAAGGATAACACTCTACGTCAGGCGATATTTCCATATTGCNNNCCCCCCCCCGGAAATGTCTTGTGATCTGACACCATTTACAGATGACTGTCAAGAGACGCTTTTCCAGACAGAATATCCACGGGAAACACGAGCTCCTCGTCCCTCACACGGATGCGATTTCATTTTGTTGTACCTCTTGAAAATGAGTGCTGGTGGTGAGAAGGGAGTGGAAGCACACATTCTGGGACTGGGTGGGATCCAGCTGGCAAGAGCTCACAAAGCAGACACAAGGACAAAGCTCCTGGCTGTGCTGGTATGGCTCTGAAACAGGACAACACAAGGCTGTGCCAAATAGCCCCTGGCAACATTATGGAAGCCACCAAGGCCTGCCCATCTGTAATTTATTTACATGTCTTTAAATTTATCACTCATGTCCATGCCCTTGATATACCCTTTGAGCTACAGAGGTGGTGCAGACAGTTAATTTCATCTGGCCTCACCGACGCACGAGCAGGATGCTGTATTAACACGTTAGGTGTGACAGGTGAGTCACCTCGGTGGGAATAACGGAGCTACTCGAGGAGCCGACTGAAACGGACCGAGATGAGTGTGTTTCACGTGCCGCTTCATATATTCTTCGCTGACTGACATCCAGCACCGGTGTGGCCAAAAAGAGCTGCTGGCACAGCGGATCAAACAGAGCCAATCAACCGGAAAACGAAACGGAGAAGCTGCCCCAAAAGGCAAAACAGCCAATTATTTGGTATTATAGATCAGCTGCAGCTTCAGTGCAGGCCGGTGTGGGAAGTATTCAACCAGCACGGTCAACACGTCTGTGCAAACTGCAGAGGAGAGAGCCGGCGCGGCGCATTGTTTCCCTCGTCAACGAGCTCCTCTGTTAAAACAAACCAACTTTTGCTACATTCTGATTGAAGCTGGAGCTTTTCCTTCAGTTCTGCTTTGAATAAAAAATAGATAAATAAAAAATAAAGCTTTGCAAACGGTTAAAAGATAAAAGTCTCTCACATGAACTGCAAAGTTTGTCATCTCGCTCTGAACGACCTCGCAGGGCGGCCCGCAGCACCGGCGCATTCGAAAAGCCACATGTTTTTTTTTCTGATCTAATTTCATCAAAGAGCTGTCAGAACCCACGGCTAACATTTAATGTAATAGACATTAAATGCCTCTAATCAATAATAAATGCTTTCAGCCCGGCTCGCAGTGACGGCATTGGATTTTCTCCCTCAAACTGCGAAGAGTTCACCAAACAATGACAAATAAAAAATTAGACTTTATAGATTCCCTGCTGACCACAACTTTCCCTCATAGCAGTGAAAATGCTGCGTTGTGCTGTTTCTTGTTTTATACCCCAGGAGGACGCTACACCTCAAAGCTCTGCGCCCCCTCTGAAACTGCAGCAGCTCGCACCAAGTCCCCCCCTTTTTTCCCCCCACCGAACACACCGTCCTGAGAAACTCCCCGAAAAAAAGGACAAGTGCAACCTGTCACGCATCGTATCGCCTGTCTTGTTGTTTCACCTTCAATTTGAGGACAGAGCAGCTCCACACATTCTCAATAAAATACAGTTTATACCCACTGGCCTCGAGTTGCTATATCTGCTGACATTTTTATCAGGCGTTATAATGACTTCAATCCAGCTGACATTTTCTGCAGGTCGAGGCAATATATCGAGAGATTTCAGGTTATGTTTTGGAACAATGCTTTACCACTGTCACTCTGGCACTTTGGGGGGGGTTTTGAGTGCCTTGACATGGAGACGGGGTACAGTTTTCTGTCACATACTAATACTGACTGCACCAAACTGCCACGCTCTGGTTTTAACAACGTGTTGAAACTAATTCCTAGAAAATAATTCAGCGTCTTTGAATTTCTGCACTGTGCAACAAAGAAATCTGGATGCTCGTCGGTCGGTGATATGAAAGATCCCTTTGTCTCTTCTTCTTTTACATACAGCAACAATGCTAATTAATCCTTTGTTATTTCTGGATACATAATGCCAACTACTTTCATCAGGTGTGATTCAGAACAGGCTGCTCTCCTCTACTTTGGCATCTCAGCATTGTTTTCCTGCCCATTTTTTTTTTTTAATGATTTTTAGGCTTTTAAGCTATGGTCGGGTTTGGCATCTGGCTATATCACAAGCTTATTAATCCCTTAAAGCCACTCATACACACTGCTTGAATTAGACTGTCTCAGACAAGGTTTTGAGATCTGGACAAAATCCCGATTTGGGACCCAATTCGGAGCACATGGCGGCGACTGAAACCTCCAATCTGGGCCGAGAGGCGGCCTGAGGCAGGGATTGTGTGCTTTCAGAAGATTTTAAACATATTTGAAGTTCTTCAGCGCACAGTCTGCATTGCCTCTGAGTGGCACACACAGGAAGCAAGGCGACACATAAGCACAGAGTCGCAGTCACGAGCTCCAGGGCCCCATCAATATGCCCGATATTTACTGCTGATTGAATGGAGCAGTTATCCAATCGTAGCCTGTCAAATTATCAGTCATCATGATGCAATCAAATAGAAACTATCGAAACAAAATCACCTGTCAGCAGACGTAAAATTAACGCCATGAAAACGTGATTTAAAGGCAGGTTATTTTGGTGAGGTGGAGATATAAAACATTTGGAAAGTGTTTAAATCTCGGCTGCTGAAAAACAGATTGTAAATAGCTTCCTTCCTGCTGTGTGGAGCTCCACTTGAAAAAGACAAGGCAAGGCTCTGCAGGGGGGGTGGGGTGGGGTGGGGGGGAAACAAAATCCCTAACAACAAAATCTGAGTCGAGAATCTTAATGTTTGAACCCGTCGTCTGGGCCACGGGCGGTTTAAGTCCCCGACGCCGCATAAGACGAGGAGCCCCAGTGAAGGCAGCGCTCCGGTGCAAGCGCAGGATTCATGAACCACAGCAGCCTCCTGCTCTCACACTCTGACTCCAGCTCCGTTTCCTGGAGGAAATCTGGGCTTCAGCCATTAGCAATTAACAAGCTTTGGAACAACCTTGGCCTGCGAGTGAGCTGGGAATAAAACAGTGTTATGAGAGGTAAACAACAACACTGGAAACAATAACAGTTATTGTTAAAGGTCTTTCTGTCGGGGCTCCGGCTAATGAGATAAAGAACTGATTCCTTTCAGCTCCAATCTGTTTCATGAGAGCGAGATAAATTACAGGAAGATGTAAAGTGGATGATTTACTTGTGGCTTCTCAGAGGTCCCGGCCTCTCTGGCGAGATGCTCTTCATTAATCAGAATGGCACCGCTATCAGACAGCGAGGCATTAGGCTCACTTCGCTTTTGCTGCCTCTCGACCTGTCCTCTGATTAATCACCGATATTTGATCACAGTTTTCAGCGCCTTTCCCCGCCGAGTTCTCAGTTAATGAGAAGTGAATTCTCAATGTTTCAGTCATCAGGTATTTTCTCCTCACTCTCTCAGCTTCCTCTCCCTGCCCGGATATTTCAACACTCTTTGTTAGTGATAAAAGACAATACATGGTGCAGCCCACTGAGCTTCCCAGTTGTGTCACTTCCAATTAGCCCTTCTGAGACATCTCTGCCCTTTGGCTCACCAGCATTCGAGTTAAAAAAGATCTGATCTTCCCCGTATTGCACGCCGCCTTGCTTCACTCTCCCACCATCTAAATTCATGCACGTCTGGATTTGTGAGTCTATGAAAGAGAGAACTCGCAAAAAGACAGACGGGGATTTTTTAATCCTATAACCAGAAATAGCAGCGTGCTGTAAGGCTGCATGTACGGGGCTGCTGCGAACTTAAAAGGAGCTTTCCATGTATAAAAGCACACATTTCTGAATAAAGCAGCAAGCCTTCACCTTAATCATCTTCCGTATTATACATCATTAATACTGATGTTCTTAAGCAGCTAAGCTTTTTAGAACTGGGACATGGCATGTTGTGGTGGCCCTCTGTAGATTTATCCTTCAGGAAAAACCTGGCAGCTCTGTCAAATCTGCCCACAACCTGCTTCTCTGTCACATCACTTTTTGAAGCCAGTGTGAAGTGGTGGGGCTGGTAAACAGCAGAGTGGTGAGGCGCAGTATGTGAGCAAACGTTTCTGAGTTAATGAGAGGACTGGAATGCCGCAGCTTCTTAAACTAGGGCAGAGAAATTCGCAGCTTCAATGGAAGCCCTCCTTCAGACCTCGCGTCCCAGGAGTACACATGTGCAAAACCAACAGCGCGCACAAACACACAAACTGGTGCTGTGCGAAAGCAGTGTCCACTTAGTGCAATCAAACAAACAACCAACAACGGGACGCTTTCAGGGCCAAAGCTGCAACGAGGACGGGACTCTATCTGCACAAAAAGGAATGCTGGAGGTTCAGTTTTAACTTTTGGGGCTCGTTCTGCAGCAAAAACAGAGGAGGAAGTCCCGCTGACATGTCGTGGGTGTAATTTCACCAGTCATACGACAAAAAGAAGACAAAAATTGATGCCAAATGTCGGCTGCTCTTAAGAGAGCGCGAGGAAAGCGATTGGTCACGGTAAAATAAAGGAAAGTATTATAAAACTCACTTTTTCATCATATGATTGCTCCAGCATATTCATACGCTTCCTCTAAGGGAGCTGTGCATGGCCATAAAAAAAAGCTTTTCACAAAATGTGCACATTGTGTTGAAATCCATCGGTGCAATGAGCAAACTTTACAACATTAAATGCAAGCGAGTAAATAAGAGCATTTCTTATGGAGTATCTGAGGAAGCTTTCCTGGACTGACTGCAGGTTCGAGGTTTCTATAGCGCCTTGTTTCCTCACTGATGCGACTGCAGCGGGTTTGAGCCAAGTTTGACGAGAAGTTAATTAAAGGCATTAAATCCTCCATAATCTCTATAAACATCTACATCTCAGCACTTACAGAGACTTTTTAAACCATCTGTCAACAGGAAGCAAACCATAATAAATGAGTGATCTGTTCACTTTTCATAGCTGCAGTCAGAGCCTCTGCACTGCAGGCCAGCAGTCACAACCCACTGAGCACATTGTAAAGGTGGGCTCAGGGCTGGCTGCAGGTACAAGCAGACACACACACACACATAAATACTCACCCCCAACAAACTGAATACCGCCAGCCACGCGACCAATTGTACGTGAGATGAGGTCAGAGATGCAGCAGCCCATGAGAGCTGTGAGCGCCACCAGCAGGAGGAGGCCACATCCCACGCCTGTCACCACAGTACAGATCCTCCATTCAAGACTCGGGATGCCTTGGAAGGAGGCGTACCTCCCACACTGCTCCAGCATCACCGTGGTCTGACTCTCCTCGTCCCTCACAGGGTAGGAGCAGCGCCGGAACGTGCCAAAGGACACTGGCTTGTCCATCTGTATTCCCAACAGCCAATAGGGCATGAAGAAGCCAACGCAGGAGGCAGCAGCGCACAGCAGGGACAGCAGGGCCCAGATAACACCCGTACATGTCAGACTAGACGCCATGGTAAACAGTCTGTGAATGGTTCACACTGAACTAACAGCAGTTATATGAGCAGTTGCTGTGTCGTGGGAAGGTTTGCAGTGAGCATTTAACACTAGCAGCCTTCACCTCCTCGGAGACTCCGGGTTCCTGTCGAGAGGAAGAGAAACATCCAAACTGAGCACCGGCCACACAAATCATCCACGTGAACACGTCGCCGGTTTTGATGTGTGACACTGAAAACAAGAAATGTGTTCCCCGGTCATCATAAATGCCTCGCTGACACAAGCAGAGAAAAAGAAGGACCTTCACTAACGACATCATTGGTCAGTTGTGTCTTATTCAGGGTTTTATAAAGTCCTCTGCTAAATTAGGAACTTATTAGAGTAGCTTAAACAGACTAAAATTATATAGGAATCGACTATGATTTAAACACATTTAAGATTGGATTTACATGACAGTAAAGAAGTCCAGTCACAATCAAACTCAGGGCAGCCAACAATGAATTCAAGTTTGAGGAACAGAAGCGCTTATTCTCCATCTTACTTTTTACTCTGAGGTTTATCATCAGACAGCAATTTAAGGGAAAAGATAAATAAAATATGTCGTTAAGCAGGTTTAAGGCAGTAAATACGCATAACAACTTGTACAGCCTGTTATCGGAACAAGCGGGATCATTAAACATTATTATAATAAGAATTTGCGTTAATCCCTATAATAAACTTCAAAGTACAAACAGCGTTACATGCTGACTGACTGCGACTCCATACAAAACACTCACAAAAACGCTTAGTTCAGGAAACAGTTCAAGTCTCTGCATGAGCCGCCACTTCTGGAACACAGTGATTTTTCGCTAGGGGTGACCTTAAGGAACACATTATCGCAGTGCCTACACTATCGGAATGAAAAGAATGAAAACAGGGGAACACGGGGAGAAAGCAAAGGGGAGCTTACATGTTGGGAGGGCTCCGTTATTAGGTGCGCTCGGGGTGCACTGAGAGCTTGTTTCCATCTGCAGACTCCAGCTGTGTTGGATCTTAAAGCAAACTTTTTTCTTCAGTCGAGGAAAAATAGTAAAAAAAAAAAGAAATGCGTTCGATCTGAGAATGCAAATCCAAAAAAAAGTGACTGCAGAATCCGCTCGTGAATCGCTTCCTGCTCGTCAATACGTGTAAGAGAAGCGATGATCAATTATTTACTCCTGTGCGGACGCACAAACGCGCGGTGCTGTCTTGACTTAACTCCCGTTTCCACATTCCTGCTCAGAGAGAGAGGGAGAGAAGGAGGGATGGAGAGAGAGAGAGGGAGAGGCAGAGGGAGAGGGGCGGGGCTATAAAACACTCTCAGGAGGCGACCATCAATCACACAAATCCCCACCCAGGGGCCGGACTCGCCGCCACGGCCGCTCCCACAGGCTCCTGACGCGTTCGCGCGGACCCTTTTAAAAGGGAAGCACGTTTTCATGCTAAATCCTCGAGGATGCTAAAGATGAGGCAAAGCTGTCAGTGACTTCAGTGTTTACATTTTTACGACATCAAGTCTTGCATTTGGCTGGGTATGCTCAAATTCAATGAATTTAATATCTGAATGTCCCTGTATGTCAGTATTTGTACTGGATGTCTTTAAAGCTTAAGGAATACGCATGGCTTGCACTATCATAACTATCAAAAAGCAAGCGAACAAAACAAAAACTAAACAGCAGAGTCCATGCGTACTCCTGTGTGTTAACATGCTGCCAAAGATATCTGTGCAGAACACATAACGTAGTAATTGTTACTCTGCAACTTGATGTAATGGAAGGCAGTGTTGTAATAAATGTGGAGCTTCATTTGTTACAGGGAACATAAATTCCCAGAAATAGTTCTTGCAACTTGTAACAGTGCAGTTTAATTTTGCACGTGGCCAGAGTGCACCATCAGCTTTTACGTTCTTACTGTGTTAATTATGCATTATCATTTTTTTCCCATTCATAAACTGAAGCTGTATGATCCAAAACTTATGATCATCAGGATATTTGTAATGTATTTGTCATATATTCAATTTAAGACAAGCCTGAGAGCTAGATAGTTTTTACCCACCATCTTAATCACATAAAACTAAGGAACCATCTGAAAAATGTGAGACATTCAACTTTTTTATATATAATGCATGGTGTTTTGTTTTTCCATTAGAGATCGATATGTTTCTTATATAAGATAATGCCTTAATAACTTAAAAGAGGATTACGACAAGCAGCACTTGAATGCAACATTGCTCTCTGCACTACCTTTTTCCTACATTGTAAATTAATACTGAAATCATCCAGACTGAAGGAACACATAAGGAATCATGTAATATACTTTAA
>JAVDPK010001036.1:231805-261528 GCA_034780415.1 Cichlasoma orientale | reverse complement strand
CAATGTTGATCTCACACATGGCGGAACGTTGTGTCGTTTCTCTCGTCAGGAATCTAGACGGACGTTTATTTCAGACGGACCAAAACATCTCTCGGAAAGTTGACGTGGACGTGTTTGTGTACCATGGCTGATACCAAAGTAGAAATTTCAGCTGATAGCTCCACTGCAGCACAAAATTCAAATGCGGCTTCACAGCCGAACAATCCCCTGTCGAGGAAGCTCAATAAAATATTAGAGACCAGACTTGACAATGACAAGGTAAGTCGGAAGAGGTTAGCCTCTTGCTAGTTGGCTAACTAGCTGAATGTGTAAATTAAATAAGTCGCAATTAAATCAGCTGTTTATTATTACTGTGAGGAGTTAATCTTTTTTAGGCGACAGCTGGACCTTTGACGGTGCTAAAGCCCATTAACAACATTGGTTAAATCGGCACCTGTTCAACATTTAGCATGTTACTGCGTTCACTCACTCTTGTTGCTCCACCAGAATCAATTTTCCCCGAAAAATCACCGGTTATTTAGCCCAGAGCTGGTAAAAGGAAACACACGCTTCAAATGGGAAAATGTAGGCCACAAAAATATTCCAACACTTCATGTTAAGCGCAGTTTGGGTTACAGGGTTTGTGCGCAGGAGCAGCAGATACTGCAGTTGTGACAGCACCGCAGCCGACAGTCATTATAATGTTGATTTCTTTTTCTTTTTTTCGTGCTTCCAGGAGATGCTTGAGGCTCTGAAGGCGCTGTCCGTGTTCTTCACTGAAAACAGTTTGCGCACCAGAAGAAATCTGCGCGGGGATATAGAGAGGCGAAGTCTGGCGATCAACGAGGAGTTTGCGCGTATATTTAAAGAAGTAAAACAGGTGACACAGAGTTTTATTATTATTAACTACAGAGGTGGCGAAAGTACAGGCATTCTGTACTTAAGTAGAAGTACAAATACTTGTGTTAAAAATACTCCGGTAAAAGCTAAAGTGCTGGTTCAACTCAAATAAAAGTAAAAAAGTACAGGCTCTCAAATGTACTCAAAGTAAGAAAGTAAAAGTAGTTCTTTGGAGGACGTTTCTACCAGCTATTTTTGTGCAAAGCAGTAAACCTCAGAGCAGCAGCAGGTCAGCTGATCACAGCCTGCACACCAAGAGAATTTACTGGAGCTCACAATAGAAAGTTGTGATTCTTCTCTCAATGTGGAGTCACTACAGCTGATTTTAGGGTTCCTCCTCTGTGTGGATGAACTGAAATCACAAAGATGTAACCCAGTATTTCACAGCTATCTTAGCTGATCTCCATCCCCTACACTGACAGCATACAGGCTGTATGTAACCTGTAACTCTGAGCACAGCCTCTGTGCACCAACACAGAGCTTTACTGTAAATACAGTACAGCAAGCTGACCTGCTTATCACGCACTAAACTGCAGAGTTACAATCTTTGAATTACACGAAGTTAGCATACCTCAGTTTGTTTTGCAGATCTAACTTTTAAATGTAACCCCTCTTCTTCCTCTCCTGTCCTCTTTCTCCATCTCTGAGTGAAGTTATCGCTCATTCTTTTCCCTCCCCGGAAATACAGCAGCTGCTCCTTTAGCTCCTTTAGCTTTGCAGATGCTTTTTGTGTGTTTGCTGATATTTGTTGAACATTTAGAAACATTGCATTTAAAAAGTACCTGCAACACGTCACTCCCTTTGTTTTCGCTTCTCTTCTGTAGCGCTACCTTACAGACTCGGTCTGGCCCACTGTAACCCCTGATTATAGGGCTATAAGTGATACATAAATTATATGGTTTTGCCTCTTTAATCTCTTTCTATGCGATAAGCCCTGTACAGTAATGAAGTATTTGTACTTTGTTACTTCCCACCTCTGATTAACGAGCTCTCAAGCCTGTCCCAGTATAACCAGAAAAAAAAATTGTATATATACAGTATAGTGTGTTTTTGTGCCATAATTGATGTGGGTTGGGAATGTTCATAGTGGGTAGGCTAATCTGTACATTTGAAATTTAACTTTACAAAAAAAATAGCAAAATTGTTCATGTAGTTCATTTCAGAGTTCAGAGTGTGATAGAAGGGTGAAGGACTGAAGGAAACGTATAACCTGAGATTCATTCAGTCTGCTTCCAAACCGTTTATTTAGACATTCATAGTCTTTTACTGCTCGATATTTTGTCCAGAGAAAGTATGAGTCCTTACTTTTATGTAGTTCTGTGTGCCAGTATAATTTCAAAACTAATTCATGAATGTTATTGAAGCTGCAGCAGGGGTGAAGAATGCCAGCATTCAAACACAGACAGCTCTTAGCCAGCTCTTCCCTCCCTCCTAAGCCCCTCACACCTGAAAGGTACAGACATATGCATGCTTCTAATGCATCATAACTAAGTTAACACTGATTTCAGGTCTTGAACTAATGATGCACGATTCCGTTTTTTCCTTTTTTGATGCAACACTGATACCTACAAGTACTGATCTGACACTATTGTTATTGTAATAAGCTGCATTCTGTACTCTGAGGAAGAGACTGGGTATCATTTCATCTTTTGTTTAAGGAAAGGCACATCCTGCTCAATATAACCTGTTATTCTCCAAATCTTATTTCCAGCAGTCTCATTTCAGCTCAGTGTGAGAGTCTTTACTGCAGACTGCTGTCATTTGTGGTCATGCTAGTTTCTGCTTTCCCTGCTCTGTTACACTGTGAGTGCACCTCCTCACATATGCACACATCATGCTGAGTGGAGCTAAGAAGATACAGATAAATGGCTCCCGGCAAGTATTATAGTAAACATGAGAAGATTAAAGAGTAAAGAGAAGTCTTGAGGGCAGCCATGCCCAAACTTCAGACCACTGTGGCCCACTTTGACATGTAAAAACCGTCTGCGGTGCACGTAAACTTGTAGTCACAACTCTGAACATCACACAAGCGGAAATTTAAGTATTTTCTTATTTCATGAATTAATTTTGAACTTTCATTTTGTTTTCTTGTTGAACTTGAGTCTCTATCGACGGCTCTACTTTTCTTTCCAATGAATTTCAAGGTATAAAACAAGTTCAGATCAAAGATAGACCAGAAAACAAAGCATAATGTTAAGTTAGTAATTTTTAAACCTCATGGTTTTGTTTCATCAGTTCCATTTCTTTTCAAAAGGTAAATATTTCATGGCAATTTTTTAAATAAATGCTAAAACTCAAGTAAAAAAACTTAAAATGTAATTGGAACATGTGTTTGATTTTGTAGCCTAAAGGATTATTTTATCCTTTAAAGTCTTGAATCAGCCTTGAACCTTTAGGAGTAAGTCATATAAAAGTTTAAAGATTCTGTTTGTAAAGTTATAAATTTTATCTAGTTCTATATTTCTATTTAAAGTTTTAAAATCATAGAAGAATAACGATTTCAGGTAACTGAAATTTTTTTAATGTGTTTGACTTCTTAAGGTCACAGCACCTTCACAGCCTGTCAGCGGACCGTGGCCCGTCCTTTGGGAATTTCTGCTTTAGGGAACGAATATTGGGCCTTTTCAATTGTGTCAACTCATTTGACCACAGTTAACAGTTAAGCCAAAAACTTTGTGACCTTCCTACAAACTCCTGCTGTGAGCTTCCTCCATACCGTGTTGGCCCTCCCATTAGAAACTGGTGCACTGTAGCTGATCTGTGGTGTTTTAAACTAAGAGCAACATCGAACTGAATTAAATAGACTGGCCTCTTAGATCAGCTGTTATCTAATTCAAATATCAGATCGATGCATTCCTAATTTGAAAGCGATATCCATGGTATTTCCTACAGGCACTTTATCTCTCTTTATACAACTCACCCGATCTTGTGGTCGATGCGTCACCGTCTAGAGTTTCAGAAGCCTCAAAGAGCCCACAGGATGTGCAAGTGTCTCGTGATCCCTTAAACCATTTCAATAATAATGTCCTGAAAGGTTGTACTTTGTCCAGAGACACAAAAATGTGTTGGATGCTTTAGAATGAGTCTCACAGGAATCAGTAGTTCCACTTGTCTTTGAGTTTTTAAATGTGAGCAGGGTGTATGTAACTGCTGTTGTAACCGAGATTTCACACATTCTATAGGAGCTTGAAAGTGTTCACGAGGATGTCCAGGACATGAGTGCATGTTGTGAAGAAATGACCAACAGGTTAAAGGTACGTCAATCAGCTCAACGCGTTTGCATGGATCAAATATCATTATGACTTAAGTGATTATTGAGTTTATTTTGAGAATATTGGTTTTGTAAGCTGTCTTTTAAAAATATGGTAACTCCTCTTCTACAGGCAGCGAAAGAGCAAACACAGGACCTCATAGTGAAAACCAACAAGCTGCGAGGAGAAAAGTGAGTAGATTCTGTTTGGATGTCAGCTGATAACCTGATATGTATTTACAATGCTTTTGAAATAAGATGCATGTGGAGAATCACCGGTGAAGCATCCTTTAGAATAAACAAGAGAGAAACAGAAAATTCAGTTGCACTCCTATAATTTCTGCTTACTGGCTGACTGACAGTCCTCATATCTTTTACCACATTGATGGATGGATGGGTGGGTGGGTGTATTTCAGGCAGGTTTCATGACAAATTCCACGGCAGGATTACGGTGGTCCACTTTGCAAGTGATGAGTTTTTATTGTACCCAGTTTGTTTGGAAAGTTGTCCGTGCAGAATGTGCTAATACGTTCCTGTTTTCCAGGATTGCCTCGTACTGCCCAAGAGATTTCTCAGTTTAACGGGAACATGCTAGTTAAAAAAAAATAACAGTATAAAATGAAATGCTCTACAGATTGTTTACAGTATAGGTTGGATAGATTTGGGGCAGCAAAGGAGGAGCTGGCAAACACGTCTTTAGTTTCGATGAGCAGTGATTAATGATTCATGAGGCTAATTTATATTTCTTCACCAGTTGTCTGTTTGCATTAGCAGGGCAACCATCATCAATTATGTTGTTGTTTTTATTTAGTTTGATTATATTGGCCTTAAATTAAGCAACAAATTAGCTGCTATTTATCTTGCACTGCGCTTCAGAAATAGAGTAGAAAGAAGCCAGATACTCTAAAATAAATCTGATTGTTTTGAATCCAGCAAAAAGCATCTGCGGGGTGAGGGGGGTAAGCCAGTTTCACTCGGCTAGAATTCTCTGAAGTAGAAACGTCTGGCCAATCGTACAATTTTAGGCCTGTTGTGCTCATTACTTGCTTAAAACTTGCTTAAAATAACTGAAGTGAGTTAGTTAAAATATCTCCCAGTTGAGCTGACTTCACACCTAAAGGGTTTATACCGCTGTAAGACCTCTGTAGCACCTCTACGATGTTCTCATTCATTCGTTGACAAACGGGGGCATTGGGAATCAAACCCAGACAATTACCATCTGTCTTCCAGCTGCCCTACTTACTCCAGTGTTACAGTTTTGATATCCACACGTATGTGGGGCTCAGCTCGGTCCTGAGTGACCTGGTGGATTATACTATAGTGAGTACTACACTACAGTTCACCAACCTACACAAGTCATCAGGGTGGGCCCTGGTAGTGGTGTATGTGAACAGTTATGATCCCAGCTTTAGATACTTAGACCATCACCGATGCAAATGAAGTCATTTGTAAACAAACTCATTAAGGTGGTGGAGTGTTAATTGTGTTGTTTTTCATGTCACATTTTTAAGGCTCTGGCTTTAAATTATGACGTTTTTCCCCCCCAAAACACGAGTTTTGGCGAAATATAAAATATAATGTAAATGAAAAACATTACTGCACAACTGTTTGGTGATACCTATGATAATTTGCTACATTGTAACTAAATGTCTTGATGTTGATGCAGCACCAGATTTTGAAAAACAAACAAACAACCCCCCCCCCCCCGTGTTTTCTCACACTCTGTAATTTAGCTTCATTTTGAATGGAACTGTAAAATAACTAACGCTAAGATTCAGAAGAACAAGAACAATATTAAGAATCATACACAATCTTCTCTTGCATTCAATATGAATTTCAAGACAAGATCAAAGATCAGAGTTTTTGCTGTGCACTCTCTGATCTAATTGAAGCCAGACTCTTACTGGAGAGCAGCTGTCATTACGTTCCTGCGTGTGTGTGTGTGTGTGTGTGTGTGCGTGCGTACATTAAGATGTGCTGACAGCACATATTAAAACCTATCAGATATGCAGATCCGGTATAACTCATGATGTAGAGTCAGAGTGTAGACACGCACAGTGTATCTTGGGTACTCTCTTACAGCTCTTGGAATACTGATGGATTTTTTTGGTTGAAAGCCTTCCAATAATTTTTTTTTTTAATCTAGGTTTCATTAATCTATGAATTTGGCCACAAGAGTGCTGGCAGCAATACAAAAATACTCCCCCCAAATTCTCTTGGCTGAAAGCTGAGGATTCGGGTGGGGTTCATTAACATGTGTGCCAGATGTGACCTTAGGGCTCGGTGACCTTCTGAGTTGACATGGAGGCAGGGGTAGAGATGATGTAGATTTCTGGCAAAAGACATTGCTGACAGCTGTGATGTACTGCGGCAATTCCATGCTCCACTGGCACAGCTTCAGGACCTCCCAGACAAAAAGGTGACATGGGACTGGCGGCAGCAAGATTGAAGAGGAAGGAGATGAGTTCCGAGACTGAGAGCTATGAAAGACACCGGTGGGGGATGACGCCAACAGTGAGCGCATGCAGGCAGGTTTTTAAAACAATGTGCCGCCTTGTGCAGTGGGTCCTGTTGAAGGTGAGCAGCCAGAGGTTTTACAAGAATGCCCTTCTGTGCGGCCTCTTGCCTTGTCTTTTTCTTTGCGTAGCGGTCCCATCGGGACCTGCTGTCTGTCTGTGTGACATTTTCATTTGCAGAAGCACAATGACCCCGCAACCAGATTGGATGGTGTGTGCACGCTGGGCTGTGACCTTGTCTTTAGCAATTTTGTCCCAGAAGAGCTGCCAAGGGAAGTGTGCAGTCAGGCTGTCTTCCTTCAGCCACCCACCAGTCAGCTCACTGCACCTCCCCACTCTTCTTCGTCCGATCTATTTCAGGTCACACAAGCCTCTGCAGTCCCGAGACACCTCTTTTTTTTTTTTTGTTTTTGTTTTGTCCTGTTGACACTTATTATAGCAGTGCTGCATTTGCTGCACAATCCCACATGTTTTGCTTATAGGGCAGCTTTACTGAGAGAGGGTAATCATTTTCAAAGGTCTGCAGATGCTCCAAAATTGTATTTCCTTGGCTGTGGAGGCCTATCCTCTACTGTTTGCTGTCTTATCTGCCGGTGGCACTGTGTCATTTGTCAACACTAATGAAATGGAAGACAACAGCAGATCGCTTACAGTGTGCAGAAGCAAAGGTGGGAGCAGAGAGCTCCTTTGTTTCGAGCCGGTTCTGTTCAAAGATGCTGTCAGCAGGAGCACATTAGGCTGATATGTTGTGTGCTGTTCCATAATGAAATGTAATGCTACCCACCTGTACTGCTTTGTGTGATCATTGCATTAGTGTGACATGTCGTGATGTTGAACAAGTTTAGACGTCTCACAAACAGATGTTTCCACGTGACCTCGTGAGCCAGCGCCGAAGGGGGCGAACTGCTGGAGCAGCTCTCCGGCGACTCAGTGAGGCGCTCCATACTCGGCTGCCTGTGTGAACCGCAGCTAAGATTTACCTGCATTTAGGTTGTGGCAGCAACTCATTAAGCACAGTAATTCCTCAAGGGTGTGATGAATGATCAAATATGGAGCCAAATATGGAGAAGGCATGCTCTCAGTGTGTCGTCTGTGCGGGTCATTAATAAATACAAGAGTGCTGAAACCCCTTAGAGAACAATCAGGGACATCAATGACAACCCGTGTAAAATGACACTTGAGCGTTATTAAGACTCAGCCTGCTGCTAATGAGGACATGGCTGTGAGTGTGCCTTTGTGCTTTCTGATGTAACTGCATGCTCTCTGTGATCACTGGCACATGGCTAACAGCCCTGCGAATGCCAAATTTCCCTGCAGTTCTTTGAAATGGCCCCTGATAGACGCTAATGCATAATCGACCTACATGCTTCTGAACTCACGAGACAATTGGACATTTATTTTTTACTCTGTATGCTTATCAGTCAGTTTTCCAATTAAGCAATAATATAAATCTCTTCAAATACGTCACCTCGCATAAAAGCGAGCGGAGTCGGTAAATGCCGCTCCGTGATCAGGCTGTCGGTTTTTATAAACTCGGTGCAGCACTGTGAGCTCGGCACTGCGAGGTAATTAAGAAAGTACTGACAGGGCTGTTTATGAGCTTGCGCTGTGTTATATTGCTCAAACAATTTCCGTGCTTGAACAGACAGAATCAATCGGCCTTATTGGGAAATCTGAGCACACACGGGGAGACCAGCGAAGACACAGGCTGTGACTTGTTTTCATCGCATCGTGTAGCTCAGATCTAATTCAATTTTGCACATGTTGGATATTGTTATGAACAAAGTTAAAATATTGACTTAATTTTCCTCTGAACCACTGGCCCATAGTCTCCAGTCATACTTACAGTGTGCTGTTTCCGATTCACTCAAGTACTTTGCCTCTCTCTGGTATTCAGTAATTGCAGTCTTGAGAAGAATGTGTCATGTCCTGACAGCACTGTAGAAAATGATCCTCCTGCTCCACTGTTCCTTTGCTCTTGTTTGGCGTGTAGGAGAGCTCCCGCCATCCCCCCCCCCTCCTTTCACCTTGTACAGCCTCTTTGTTGTGATTTACATCCTGGAGGAACAGGTCTGTCACTGCCGGCTTGGATGTGAGGGGGCATTTCTTATCTTGTGCTGCTCGCGGCCCGTCAGGTTCAGCATCTCCAAACGGCGAAGGTGAATCGGGGATGCGAGACAACTGGGAGCAAGTGGCGCCTTAGGATGAAACTCATTTTGCATTTACAGTTGAAAGTTAAGTAAACAATAAGTAGTGGTTCACCCATAATAATAATAATAATAATAATAATAACTGGAAACAAACACGAGAGCTTCTTTGTTGCTTTTCAGAAATGGCTAATTTTCTCTGTTCTTTGTTGTTGTGCATTAATCTTTTCCTTTCTTTTCTCCCATTGTGGGGATAATAACTCAAGCACCTTAAATGATAGAAATTCCATGTTAATACCACAGTATCTGACTGTAAAACAGATGATCCAATTAGATTTTTGTCAAAGCCCTGCTGCATAAATTTGCATATTAGTGATAAAATCGTTTTTCTTCAGACAGCTATTGCTCCTCACCCTAAACGAGTTTACAGATTTTGAA
The DNA here is from genome assembly GCA_034780415.1 of Cichlasoma orientale. Classification (NCBI taxonomy): domain Eukaryota; kingdom Metazoa; phylum Chordata; class Actinopteri; order Cichliformes; family Cichlidae; genus Cichlasoma; species Cichlasoma orientale. The sequence continues at coordinate 252,298 of JAVDPK010001036.1, read as the reverse complement.
TTAATAGTGAGTGCGTGTTGTGTGAAGACGAGCTCGTTCACTTTCTCTCTGTTTCGTTAATGAGCTTGTTAGCGTAGCTTGTTATTTTGGTGGGATTTCAGTGTTTGAGTGCCTCTTGTTTTAATTTATCTTGCAGCGGCGTAGTGGATTTTTTTTTGTCTTTTTACTCCGGGTGATTTTCATTCTATTTTCCTCTTTCTGTGCAGCGTTGTGCAGGTACTTCTGATACTAAATATTGCACTATTAGATGTCTATAACGGGCTAATCAGGTGCTTTGGACAATCTCCCAGTGAAACCCTGAAAATGGAGAAAACTTTTTAACTTCCTGCAGTAACTACCTGCAATTTTGATGATGTCGCCAGGTAACTGTATTGATGCCAGCTTTTAAATTACACTATCCAAGTGTGCTGTTGCATCTGTTGTGTTTTGCAGCAAAATCTCAATAAAGGAAAATCACAAAAGTGCAAAGAAACCTTGAGCCCGGGCAAGTTCTACAGAGAAACACCGAATCACGGTTTCCTGTAGCAGTTTTACGACCCTTTACTTTCAGCTGGCTGAGCACTAGTAATGGCCCCGTGAGACACAACTGTCAGATAATGTTGGGTTCTTCTGTTCTGCCAACACAACGCGGTGATTTGTTGATGTTGCCTTGATGTGCCAAAGGGGGAGAATGTAGAGGAGCTGGCTCAAACAGGGATGGAGGGAGGACACCCTGTTGTTCTGCTATCCCGTGACAGAGTTCCCCATTTGACCGGAGCGGTTTCCATGGTCACTATTGTGTTAAGACACTTATCGTGACACTGATAGTGATCGCACTCCAGTTCTCGGTGACAAAACGTGTCCAGGATCTGGCTCTATGCTTTTTGTGTGTGTGTGTGTGTGTGTGTCTTCTTGTCCTCTGATATTTATGCTGCTTCACATGATATCTGTGTCCCACCCTGCTTTTCATTCTCAGTTTGCTCTGTGTGTGCGTGTGTGTGCGCATGTGTGTGTGTGAAGAGTGTGATTGCCATCTGCTGCAGGATTTTGAACATTACACCCTCTTGACAGCACGCAATGGAGGCAGTTTTTCATACCTTTTTATTTGCACAGTAAGAAAACACAAGGTTCCGCGATAACGCTCTCTGATGAAAGACTGAACAAAGAAATATATATATTTTTTTGTGAGACACAAATCCACAAGAGTTTTACAGAGAGAGACACAACACATCACGATGATAAGCAAATACCCTGCTGAACAGAAACAGTGACGAGTGAAGGAAATTAACAACATTTATCTCCTTCCATTCAGTCAGCGTCTGGAGGTGAGGGCTCAGGTCGCTCAGGCTTTCCTCACCAAGTTCCAGCTAACTAATGAGGAGATGGCCACACTGCGAGGGGCTCGAGACGCACCCGTTACTGAGGTAAAGCGCTGTTACCGTGCAGAATGAAAGAAAACAAAGTGACAAATAGTTTCGTTTGCACTGACAGAGGGGAAGGTGAAATTATGAGGTTTAGACAGACTCTTTTATCTTTAATTGTTTGACCAGTCTTCAGCGATCACCTTTCTATTAGAGGCTCCACTACCTGCATGCTGCGCTTATAAAAAACTGCTAATAAAGCACATGAAATGTGATGAGCAGCACTGCAGTTTTTAATTCAGCTGAAGTAAATATTCCATGCTGTCTTTCTCATTCCTTTATACATTATATCAAGAACTGATATAATGTGTAAGAGAAATTTAGTCTGCAGCCTTTTTAATGTGGAATTTTATAGTTTTCACTGTTTTGATTGTACGGCACTCATTGCTGTTGTTTTGAAGTGGGACAGCACATCTTCAGCTTCATGTCATATACATAATATATCAGTTTGTAATTCAGCACAGTGGTGCAGTGGCTTCATCCCACACCTCTCTGTTACCCTGTTACAGACTGGCGACCTGTCCAGGGTGCATCCCTCCTTCCCTCCTCGCCCCCCACAACAGCTGGGGTAGGCTTCACACCCCCCCCCCCCCCCCATCTCCTGTGACCCTGAATAATTGGATAAGCGGAAGAAAATGGATGGCGTGTGTAATGCTGCCCATCGCCATGCCCCACAAACAAAGCTGTATTTTTGTGTTTTGCCAGAAATATCTGCTGCAAGTGTTTCTCGTGTTACGTCTGTTTGTGTGTTGTTTAATTTGCTAGGATTTCTTCAAAGCTCTCAACCGGGTGAAGCACATCCACGAAGATGTGAAAGTCCTCCTGCGAACTAACCAGCAAACCGCAGGGTGAGATACAGCGTAGCTGCCTCCATTTCCAGTTAAATAACAGACTGTCCCTCACAGTAATTTTATTTCCTTTGTTATATTTATCTTTATTAAATGTATTATTTAAGTTGGAAGAGAAACCCATAAAGTGTATTCATGTCACTGTTGTGGTTCTGACACTGTGCAGCAGGTCTTGAGTGTTTAATGTGTGGTCTTGGCTTGCATTCTTCCAGGTTAGAGATCATGGAGCAGATGGCAGTGTTACAGGAGACCTCATACGAGCAGCTCTACCGCTGGGCTCAAAGTGAGTACAGAGGAGCAGTGCGTTAAACCAAAGACGAGTAGATTTCCTTTGCTTTTGACGACGATTTCTTCTTTTAGTTTTTGTGTTTAAAAAGCAATCTTTGCTCTTTCAAGTGAGAGTAATTGCGTGTATTGGACACATTTAACGATACATGTGACTCATATCCTCTGACTGTCTTTGCAAAAGAATGCCAGAAAGCAATATTTTCCACAGCTAAGCCATGTGTTTTGTCATTGAAGTCAAATAGAATGGAAATAAACTGTTTAGATCACGGTAACCTCATTTGCGTCCTCATGAAATTACAAAACATAGAGCGCTGACTAAATTATGAGCTGCCCTACACACGCTTGTTTTGCTGTGGTCCAGACCTGCCAAAGACTGAAATGCAGGCATTTGTCAAGTGATGGTGTGTTAACAGTGAAGTCACACAAGGTTAGAGGGTTGTTTGGGAATTTCTGGATGCAGAATAACTTTATATATTTTGGGTAAACATCTTATTTTTATATATATTATAATTTTTTTTTTTTCCAGTTAAGATCGGGAGACAGTGTAACTAAAATCTTACTGCGGAATTTGTGAAGCAACATTTACTTATGTTTCCAGCATCAGTTACAGTTGACATGTTTTGCCACAGTGTGGACGGTCGGCCTTTGCTTGCGCCGCATGAAGCATAAGCAAAGTCACAAACGTCTTGATATGAGGTCAGGGGAAAATATGATTACATGGATTTGCTGTCGCCAGCAGGGCTACCGTGGTCCAGAACGTTTAGCAGCAATGAGTAGAGCATAACTCTGCAGTTATTAAAATCATCAGCTGATGCTCCAATAGATGCATTTCTTTCTTTCAACACAGATGAATGCAGAGGACTGACCCAAGAGACGTGTGATATCAGCCCAGTCTTAACTCAAGCCATGGAAGCCTTACAGGAACGACCCGTCCTTTACAAGTAACTTATGAGCACACACTGACAGAAGCATGTCTCAGGATCGTGTTACGGCTGAAACATTCATTTGAATTTAATAATAACTTCAAAATTAAGCTGTAGTTTTCCCCAGTGTTTGGACTGGTCTGTATTTCACTGTGTTACTGTCGTCTTTGGGCAGTCAGAGCTGAGGGCCTCCTTGTCACTGTGATCTTGGAGAGGGAAGCTAAAAGGGTCTGGATTATAAAATGACAGCCTGGAGCAAAAGAAAATGTTTCCACAGTGCAGCCAATAGCAGAGAAAGCAGGTCCACTAAAGGGAAAAAAACCCTCCCATTATAACAATGCTAAATCCTCTATAAGTACAAATTCTAAGGTTATATCATCATTTCCATCATTATATAGTTTTTACTTTATGATATAGAGCGCCTTGAGATGATTGTTGTGATATATAAATAAATTGAAACATTTTATTGAATTCCTAACACACACACACACTCACTCATAGTTTAATAAGTAGTGTAAAAAAGACTAAAATCACTTCTTTACACTCAGTGTCCCCCTCCAGTGCTGACTGTGTCACTCCCCCTGCAGTCTACAGTGAAACATCTCCACCATTTTCTTGTGACATGCTTATAAATCGAAGACGAATAATATGTGAGCACGCTCAGTGCAGCCTCAGTAGTGTTCTGAGGCTTTTCATTCATGCTGACGTTTGTATCAGTGGCCGCGTCCTTGAAGTACCTTTACCTCTATTTTGATTTAAATTCCCACTCACTCCTTTTAGTTCATGTTGTTGGTGGTAAACAAAGGGCGCTGCTATTTTGAGACATGTGCTTCTGGGTCTCAAAAGTCTGAAGTACATTTAGTCTATAGTGACTATAACAGGGGCTTTATACTTCTGTAACTGCAACCCCTCTGAAACCCTACAGCACAACCTGTGTCATAACCGTGTCATAACCATGTCATAACCTGACGTGCACCTGTGTGGAAATGTAACTACTTTTGTGATTGGCCTGTTCAGTATTGTCAGTTCCACCTGTGCTTTTCCAGTTACTTTTTTGTCAGTGAGATAACAATCATCTCCTCAATAGAAGGAATAATAGTCATTGCTTCAATATAAGGAGTCAGATTACAGAAAATTCCTGGAGGGAGATCACTGAAACTATTGGAATGGATGCCAGGGAATGTACAAAACTCAAGGGGCCTCCAAGTGCCAGCCTTTTATTTGTTCCTATTGTGGCTGACACCACGTATAAAACACTGGGACGTGGCCGCGAGGTAATCGTAACACATAAAACACCACGCAGAAACGCATGAATGCTGGCAACAGCGTTGGCCGTTTACATCACAGGCTCTACAAAGATTCTAAATCAACAGTAAGTCTGTAAATGGAACCCGCACACACATAAATGTCGATGCTTTGAAGCAACAGAATGAATGCAGGCCAAATGCATTAAAAGGTATAAATGTGTATTATGGATCAAAGATTTTATAATTAATCAAAGTGTATCAGGCTAATTCATTTTGGACACAGTCTCGCACAGTTGTGTTATTGACACAAATCCACTTAAATCAAAGCTAAGACTTGACACATTAATTCTAAATTAAATTTGTTAAATTGCAAAGGCTGAGAAACAAAAATTAAAGTAATTGTCCAGATACTTGTGTTTTGGATTATGTGAGTCAATAACACTAATACCCACCAACACTAATTTAATATCGCTCACAGTTGATGTTGAGGCAAGTACTCACGGAAAGAGGAGAAGCATAAAAACCGAATCAACATGTTTTTAAAAGCACTGAATGTGAGCATCTGCAAATGATTTCCATCTTCTAGCACAGGAGAAGGTCATTCGTCCTCACAGAATAAATATTTGCTTAGGACTCTCAGATTTTCTGAGGCGAACCATGAGAGTAACAACACAAATGAAAGTTTCACACGTTATTTTTGTTTCGTTTTTGTGGCGGACCCCTCCTGTCTGTACCGCGTTCTCGGAAATGCACCTGTCTCTGCACCCGCGGTGTGTCCAAGGTCGAGCTCTGGCTGTGCATTGTGAGGCTTTGAGAGGAGATACCAGCGTTTTTGGAATCTTAATTCAGCGCTATCTTCTGTTTAGTCTGTCACAGAGCCTGCCACTGCACGGTCATCAGAACAACCGCAAGCTCTTTCCTTCTGGAAAAGCTGCCTTCTGGAAAAGCTGCTTGTTGACCTTAGCAGCTGACCACCACACACAGCCTGCACAACAACAACAGTGCAGCCGCTGTCTCTTCAGGTTTGGGTGTTAAATATTACATTTTTTCCCCTGTTGTTTTGTAAGATACACTCTGGATGAGTTTGGGACTGCGCGCAGGTGTGCCGTGGTTCGAGGCTTCATCGACGCGCTCACCCGTGGTGGGCCAGGAGGAACTCCCCGGCCTATAGAGATGCATTCACACGACCCTTTGAGGTACAATTTCCCTCAAATCCCTGTGATTTTAATTTCAGTTCTCAAATTGGATTTAAGAGTTCAATACTGCTGTTTGTAATCTAAAAAAAAAAGAAAAAAAAAAGATTTTTTTAGCAGGTCTGTTGAATGATAAGTACTTCACAGCTTAGCTCAATTAAAGAGTGTGGAATAAAAGTCTGCATCTCATGTTTGTCTTTAACTCCTTAATGTTCTTGCACAATGGGTACCTCAGGATTAGCTAGTGCCTAACAAATGACAACAAAAGGAAACTTGGCACCTTCACAGTGCTGTTTAAAAACAAGCTAGACTGAATTTTTGAGATTTTCTAGATTAAATTAAAAATTCTGCAGTTCTTTAGAAATACAACTATGCTTTTAAAATATTTAGGCTATACGTATTCTGGACTATAAATCATCCTAATTCCTTTTTGGACTTTAAAAGCCGATCAGGAAGATATTAAATGTCTATTGGATAATAGGGTCTGAGTGTGCCTGGGCTTCCTGTTGTACCACACACTCTATCTTCCCCCTTCCTCCTCTGCCCAGGAGCCAAATTGGGAGATTTTCTCAGAACACCAACCATGTTTGGAACACAAAATCACCTCCATTTTATAGGAAGCATCAACAGTTCTGAGAACATCAAGTTCTTTCTCGCTTCCTTATGTCCTCTCTCTCTCTCTCTCTCTCTCACACACACACACACACACACACACACACAGACAAATACACACTATAATAATTTAAGCTTAATCTTGCTGTTTTCCACCATCGTGAAACACCAAAAGTCACACTGCATGTTTTTGTCTGAGAGGAGTGAAACACGATGACCCACGCCACTCATGTCCTCATGTCCTCAGTATGGTGAGAATGACCTTGGCTTGCTCCCACATGGACGTGCTGTTTTGCCCTCTTTCAGGTATGTTGGGGACATGCTGGCCTGGCTGCACCAAGCCACTGCCTCAGAGAAGGAGCATCTAGAAGCTCTGCTGAGACAAGTCAGCCTGCAAGGTAATGATAAATTACACAATGTGCAGTGGTACTGCAGATACGCGTATCTGTGGTTATTTGGTCCTGACAGGGAATAATTTAAAACGGGAAAAAAACTTGCACATTTATTAATGCAGTGATTTATACACAATGATCTCAGATGTTAAAGTGTTTGTGTGTTAGGTGTGGAGGAGAACATGCAGGAAGTGGTTGGACACATCACAGAGGGCGTCTGCAGGCCACTAAAAGTGAGCGATGGCGTCAGCGTTTGACAAACTACCGGACAGATGTTTGTCCGTCGATGTTTTGCTGATTTTTCTCGCCGTTTCTCTTCCTCAGGTTCGGATAGAACAGGTCATTGTAGCAGAGCCGGGTGCCGTCCTGCTTTACAAGCTGTCCAACCTGCTCAAGTTCTACCACCACACCATCAGGTATTTAACATTTGGGTCTAAACTCAGCAGCTTCAGATCTGAAATGAAAGGTTCAAAAATGAATCGGCAACAAAAACAGGACAAACATCAGTTTCCGTAATTAAATAATCAGTGAAGTCGTGCAGAACAAAGAGTGCAAACGGTGGAATTAGTTTTCTGTTTGATTTAATTTACACTATTGGTTGCACGAAATGAAAGATGCTACTTTAGGCTCATGAAACTTGTGATTTTTGATCATGCACACAAATGCTGAATGTGGCTCTTTGTTGATCTCCCCGTTTGGTCTTTTTCCAGCTCTATCATCGGGACCAGCGTAGCCTCCTTGCTCATCACTATTGAGGAAATGCATTCCCTCAGCAAAAAGATGTTCTTCAACAGTCTGAGCCTTCATGCAAGCAGACTCATGGACAAGGTAGCATATGAGCAGATGATGTTTTAGAAACATTGACTCCACAGTGTTGTTTTCTTTTGCACAGATGTGGGAAAGCGGCTGTTTAACAACTGAAGCCAGACATATAATATTAACCAGTATTGGTATATTACAGAAATACTCGTATGACTTTATATGTTTGTTTGTTTTTTCATAATGCAGAATAAGAAGCCTGTGTAATTTAGAAAAGCTGTCACCACATTGTTTGTCCAGCAGAGTGCACTCTGACTTAATCATTTGCCACATCCTGGCTCCATAGTGTAGTGGTTTACACATTCACCTCACAAGTGAAGGGTCTCTGGTTTGATTCTGGGAGGAGATACAAATCCCTCTGGGGTTGGGTCAGGACGGGCATCTGGCGTAAAAATGTGCCCGCTGTGGCGCCCCCTTGTGAGCAGCCAAAAAGTAGGCTTCTTTAAACTAAGTTGTGTCTGCAGCACATGTAGCAGAGTCCACATCGCAGCTGAGTACACAGTGAGGCACAATCTTCCAGGATTGCTGTTAGAAAGTTCATGAACTGTGATCCTGTCATTTCCCTTTTTATTATAGCTTTAACTTACAGTTTGTATACGGTGTAATTATAATGAAGAGCCGCATCATCAGCCCCAAGAGGCCAGTACTGATCGGCCTCTAAAAACATCTTGAGAGATAAAGGAAGGAGGCTTGTTTTAAAGCGGAGACGGCTCTCGCGTTCTTTCATAAAAATGCTTAAATGACAGTGTAGTGAAGTTTAGTATTGCGCCATGTGGACACACATTGTACATTTCAGCCCTGCATCTAAACCCTCAAAGACAACAAGGCTATTTCTGAACCACTTATGCTCGTAAACAATTTCGGCCTGCTGGCCGCAGCATCAAAATGGCGCTAGCTGCCAAGAAACACCAGACTCGTCACCATTTAGTCAAATTGGCATCCAAATATACCTCAGCACGAGCAGCAGCTCTTCCACATTACATGCTGGCTGTGTCCCGATCGATAGCAGTTACAAGAATTATCGCTGTAGCTTGCTGTTAATCAAATTGGAAGCCCTCAGGGTTTTGGTGTCAATTCCAGCTAATGCCAGGAACACAGCTTTCTCATAATTTGCTCTATTAGTTGGACAAAGGTGGCCATGCTCAGTTCTACACTGTGTGTCCAGAGGCCAATAAAATCTAAACCCTCTTCATTAAAAAAAACTCAGCCGAGGATCAGCGTGAGAGCAGGTAGTAGTTGCGTAGTTGGTTGTTACGCTGCTTATCCAGAACGTTCCTTGTTTTGATAATGTTGTGAGGACAGCTCGCCTGTGTTACAGCCTGCACACAGCTGACCTTCGTGAGTGTAATTCTGCTTGTTTTTCAACCTCCCTTTAATCTCGTCTCGTGGCCCCGTCTGCCCGGTGCAGGTGGAGCTCCCACCTGCGGACCTGGGACCTACAGCCTCCCTCACTCAGACCCTCTCACTCCTCAGGGAGGTGCTGGCCTCCCACGACTCCTCTGTAGTTCCCCTGAATGCCCGCCAGGCTGACTTCGCTCAGGTAAACACACGTTTCTGCGTAACAAACATGCATTCACTAAACTGACCTTGCTTTAAGACGTTGTCCTACTTTGTCTCTCCCAGGTTCTCTCTTGCATATTGGACCCCCTCCTGCAGCTGTGCACCGTGTCGGCCAGTAACCTCGGCACAGCTGACATGGCTACGTACATGGTCAACTCGCTGTATGTCATGAAGACCACACTGGCTCTCTTTGAGTTTACTGACAAGAGGCTTGAGATGCTCGAGTTCCAGGTCTGCCCCAGCTGTCAACAATTATTGAATAATTAGTGAATTTGACTTTTTTTTTCATATTAGGTATCTGTATTTGATGAATAAGTGAACACCATCATTCTAATAATAATAATAATAATAATAATAATAATAATAATAATGGTTAAAAACCATACCTTGGTGGAACGAGACTAATTGAGTCACACACCTTAATGCCGTCCCACATTACTGCCTCTGTGAGTTCATTAATTATTGTTAATTATTCTTATTCTTTTCATTACAATCCACAGAGGCCAACTCTTTCACTAAAAAGATTTAATTTGCCGTCTCCATAAAAGGCCGCCCATCATACACTGTTGTTCATGCCCAAATACTCCATCCACCTCTTTATTTTTAGCACTCTTTTTTGTAATTGAGTAGCACAAGAGCCGCTGTAGAAGTTTCATTATCAACAGAACAGCGATTCTCCATTAATCACAAGTACCATTTGTTCACAACGCAGGCTCGGGCTCGAATTTGAAGCCACTCTCTCCTACATTTTTCAGATCGAGGCTCACCTGGACACTCTGATCAACGAGCAGGCATCCTACGTGCTGACCAGAGCTGGACTCAGTTATATCTACAGCTGTGTCCAGCAGCACGGCGCTGAACAGGTCTCACATGGAGCACTTAAACACACGTTCACATGCACTCACTTATGAATTTATAGAACTGTGGATTTTTTTCCCTCTCATCTCTCTTGTTAGACACTCTAATGGTCCTCTTTTTTTTTAATAGTATACAGACCATACACTGTTGCTTCGGGCCGCATTTGTAGGCTTTACTATTGCCATGGTTACCACATGACCAGTGTCTTTGTTAGGGCATAATAGCATCAGATTTTCAGATGAGGGAGACAGAGTTTATCAGCTTGCATTTAAATATGGTTTCTCCGGCAGAGCACTCTGCCGATGCCTTCGAGCCTTCCACCCTCTCTGTGACACATTTTGCCTCTAGGCTGACTAAGACCCATAGTTGTGGTTTAGCATGCGAGCCTTGACTCTGGGTCACGTCAGGACACACCACACCCTGCTGCTGCCGCAGCTCAGCACAGAGGTCAATCACAAACTGAGATCTTCTGCAGGCTGTTTCTCTCCCCGGGTGGCCTGTCGGGTTTTTTTTTTTTTTTTTTTGTGGTCGTCTTGTTGAAAAGATTAAGTCTAGTCCTCTGCACTTGATGACATCCCAGCTGTTTGACACCTTTCAGGTTTACTGCTAGTATCTATGTAATATATGCTGTGTTTTCTGTGATGCATTAAATGTCAGAAACACAAAAACAGCGATTTGAATGAGGTTTTTCACGGGGCTTGTAGCTAGCAGATGACTTTGTAGGCTCATAGTATGTCTGTTAATGTATCCACATCCCTATAAAACTACTCTTTTGCTTTGAACCTTGCACTGCTTTCTATTTGCTGGTTTTAATGTTGGCAATTTAGGCGTTTAAGCTTGACTTAATGTTACCATTCTGGATAATCAGTGGCAGCTAATTGCCTCAGAGGTATCTGCTGTTGTGTACACACACAGTCAGGCATCTATTTACTCAGTGTAGTTAACGTCAGGATTTAGGAAGGGCATTTCTCTTTTTCACAAATCAAAGCACACATCTCTGATTTCTAAAAAGATGAACTACACTGACCGGTATTTTCTGCCGTTCTGTCTCTCAGAGGTCAGCTAGGGGTCAGTTGCTGACTTAAATCTACTCTCTTTGCAGATTTCAGTTTGTAAATCATCTTAAATGCATATAATTAAATCAGGAATGGCTTCAACAAACCCGGTTAGGCCTTTAAAAAGCACAAGAAAGGAAGTGCCATGCACTGATGCATATTTACATTTATACTTGCTGAGATAAAGCTGACGTTTTATCATGACATAGCACTCAGATCATATCGCGGAGCCCGAGTGTAAATCATCCTCCTGGCCGGCCGTGCGGGGGTCAGCTCGGCCGTGCACGGTTACCTTTTTATAAACCTTTAAAGTTTTGGCCAGAAGAGCAGGTCTTAGCTGCTGCCCGAGCCCATAAAGAAACCTCTCGGTAACACGAATAAATGGAGGCCCTCCACCGCCTTCCCTTTGTTCACTTCTTAACATTGTTGCTGCTCGAGCACTGTGACCTGGAGGCGGATTCTGAACCGATGGCTGCTTTTCTCGTCTCAGGGTCCCCTGTCCCTCCTCCCCGGCATGGACGGCTCTTCTGTGAAAGCAGCCATGGTGAGTTATGCGACACGCATTAATAAAGCTAAAGCCCCCGCAGATGCCCGATTTACGATACCTGCTGTTTTCTTTTGCACACAAACAGGTCCAGTTTGATCGGTACTTGTCGTCCCCAGACACACTTGTGATGCCGCAGCTCAACTTCCTGCTAAGTGCAGCCATTAAGTGAGTTCCTGTCCCTAATGTTGATAGTAGCATTGTCTGTTCACACACGGAGAACAGCGTACATGCAATATTCAGGCCTCAAATTAAATGTTTACCCAAATCACCTGGTGTAATAACAGAGTGGAGAGCATGTTCCGAGTGAACAAAAATAGAACGGGAGCATCGACCTAATAACGTTGAACATTCATTACTTACTCAGATGTAATACGATCATTACTGCATTCTAAACAAAACACTCAGCTAAATGCACAGAGTTGTGTACTAAATTGCTGAAGCCACCAACACATCGAGAGCACAGTGGGCAGGACCGGCTGTATTTGTCTTACTGATCAGAAAAAGCACATGCTTTTAGCTCAATGCAGCTGCTACATTGGAGGGCTCTTTCTATGAGTTACGTTTACTGGGAAGTGCAGCAGGCTTGAGGAGCACTCTGTACCTCAGGTTAATGTTCTCTATTAATGGACATGGAGGACTGATGGGCAGGACGCCATTAATTAGCTTCTGGTCCATTTCTCACCCTCACTCGTTCCCTGAAATCATCCCTCCTCTTTATCTTTCTCCCTCTCTCCCACTGTCTCTCACGTCCGCTCCTCTGCTCACCTAAACACATAAAAACACCTGCCTGCACTCTGAAAAATGCATCTGGAGCCCACAAATAATGGGAATGTGATTTTAGACTCCTTTCACTTCACTTTTTTTTTTCCTTCTTAGTGCACTTGGTTTGGAGTGTTGCGGCGTTACACTCAGCACTGTGCCACCTCATTCTCTGCGGGCCAATTAAAAATATGGATTCTCAAGAGCGTGAGTGGGATACAACCAAGGTGCTCCCGCTGTGCCCCTGAGTCCTCTCACCGGGCTCTTCAGTCCAGCGGTTCCATCCTACATTTGTACTGCGCTGCATTGCAAATGAAATAGTCACTTAATGTTCCTGATACAACACTGAAATTAATCCTGCCTGCACGTAAACAAGCAAGAGCTGCAAGTAAAATATCCAAATGGTGTCTTTTGCACTATCATAGACCCCCCTCCCCACACCCCCACCAATATACTAACAAATAGTGCAAAATCCAAGTTATTGACTCGCTTGCCAAAATAGCCCCTTTTTTTTCCAGTTGGCTCAATTTTACAGCTCCAAAGGAAAGCAGCAGAATTATAGATGAATAGCGGCGCCATATCTTAATTGCATAATTATGACGTCTGCAGAATTGGGACAGAAATCAGAGAAAGATTAAAAGTCTTTCATGTGAGGGGTATTTTCTTTGCCAAGTCAGTATGTGTTGTTGTCACCTGATTCGTGTGCCTCGGTGCTGTAGTATGCAGCCATAGATGGCAGTGTGCACCACACACTGTTAGGCTTTGTTTTGGTACAGCAGTGGCACACAACGGTCAAACGCAAAAACACACGGGTGACTTTTTTCAGCTCTTGATCGGCGTTTAATTACAAGCATGCCTCTGATTAAGAAAAGCTTAACAAGCCCATTTGACACTGCGGCATTGATGCTAAGTTCTCATGAGGTTTATCTGTTTGTGCAGGGAGCAGATTTTCCGTCAGTCGACAGAGCTGGTTTGCAGAGCCTACGGGGAGGTTTACACAGCTCTGACCAGCCCAGCTAATGCCTACAAGGACCCGGAAAACCTGGTGCCGAGATCCCCTCAGCAGGTTCAGACCCTGCTGTCCTGAGAGACACTTTTGTGCCACTTTGTTGATGTCAAACACGCCAGGCAAAGCACGGACCCACCGAAAGGTCGGCCTGCGGGATATTTAAAGAGCCATGTAATTTGTACAGTGTAATAACCTCAAAAGTATATAAAGTAGTAGTAAAGGTGGGGTTCTTTCTGGGACATGTGGGTCACAGACCTCAGAGAGAGGGGGTCTGTATATAGAGCCTCCTGTGTGCCGGGAGGAAAGAGCATTATATGTATATCTGATGTTTTTACTTTCACTGCGGCTTTCTGTCTGTTCTCACACCGTGTTCTCTTTGGGTTCTGTACTGTGTGTCTCTACTGAAAATATTGAACATTATATAAAACCAAAAAAAAAAAAAAAAAAAGACTTGTCCTCGTTTCCCCTCACTTTTCTGTCAGGAAAAACGAATCGGCGTCCCGGAGGGGAACCTCAGAAGCCCCGACGCGGAGGGCGTGTTTATTTTAATCACAGCTGTTTTAAGTTGTGGGGTTAAAACACAATTTATGTTTTACAGTCACGCTCGGCTGCCGCGCGCTCCTCGAATTCAAAACTGTAATGAGACTGTGGATGTAGCTGCTGACCGTACGTTTGACCTTTAAATGGACGTTTGGCCTTTAAAAGCACAGAATGGCATCTCTGAGGAAGGAAGTAGTTTTTCTATGTATTTACATACAAAACTAAACTGGCCTTCAGTCTAAGGTCCAGCAGAACCTCTGGTTATTTGTAGGCACCTTTTAAATTATGAACAAAAGTACTGGGCCGCACCTCTTAACCACTGAATTTAGTGTTTTTCTGGAGCTGGCCCGGGCCCTTTAGTTCCAGTGAAGAGAAATCTTAATGCTTCAGTTTACTGAGACCATTCTGTGCTTTCAGCGTTGTGGTCTGGGGAAGGCCCTTTTCTGTTCCAGCACGACTGTAGCCCATCGCACAAAACATAAAAGCACGAGCCCAGACCGCCACCTCACTGGAGCACCTTTGGGACGAGCCAGAGATTGGCTGAAAGTTCCCACAGACGCTCCACGGAAGCTGAGACCAACGCCACGGTAATGCTGATGGATCCAGCGTGCAGGTGGCCCGATACTTTTATCCATATATTGTAGGAATAAAAGGCTTCCTGTGGCTTCGGTTTGACACAGACAATATTTAACTTTTTGAACATAAGATTTTTCCATCTATAAAATCCAAAGAATAAGGAACAAGGTTGCCCAAAATGATTGTCCTTAAGATAACCTCTTATTTATCTATAAACCCACGCACAGTACAGCTGATCTTTATGGTATTTTTAGCCTCTTGTCACAGTAAACTTCACGGCAGTCGGCTTTTCTGACATGATGTCATATCGCCAAAAATCTGACACCGGCCATCCAATAAAATCCCCAATAAAACGCCACTGAAACAGTGACGATAACAGAGTATTGATTGTGCCTGTGGTCTGAGAGCGCGCATTTCATTTCTGCTATCTGACATCAGGGTTCATGGCAGCAAGCCTGATCTTGGCAGCACTGCCAGCACCGAGTCCCAGGATTTCCCCAGTCACCGGATGTTACTCAGATATCATTGGCCAGGACATTGAGTACTGGGAATAAATGGAATACCACAAAGTTCAGCATCTGGACAGCGTTCTTGAGTCCTTTAAATAGACCGGCTCTCTTTTCCACTTCAGCTTGGCTTCTTCAGATAAAGGCCGGGTTCTGGAGTGTTTTTACGGCGCAGCAGTCTCTGGCAGAAAGTGCAGCGATGTTTGAGATGCAGGGCTATGGAATAACAAATCACCGTTTGTGCGCAGCGATACACCGAGTGCACGTCTCCACTTACTCCGCTGCAGATAAGATGTGTGTGTGTGTGAATATATGTGGGCCTGCACAGTTCAGCATGTGAGAGCTTTGCCCTTCGAATGGCTGTATTAATGAGGTAGCAGATGTGAGCGCTACAGGGTTCCTACGCAGGATGAAATTTGATTTTAGTAACTTCCAGGTCTGGGTGAGGATGGGGGGAAAAAAAAGATTACTGAGAAATGTGTGTTTCCAGACTATTTCCCCTCTTCTGTTTTCTAAAATTCAGAATTCCTAAAAATAAAGAGACCACACAAGCAAGATTTTTTTTTTGTCTAAGAGAAAGAGCTACGTGTGCGAGTGCACGCTCGTTTGTAGAGCAGCTCTGCCTCACGTACAGCTGTGCCAAATGCGTCTGAAAGAAAATGTGGCATTATCTTGTACGGCCATGCTTATTGTAATTTCCATAGACGGTGAATGCACAAGGCTGAGCAGAGACATTAATGAAATGAACCAATCATTTCTCAATTCTTATTCATAAGGGACTAAAATTAAATGCAAACATAGCTAAGGCCAAATTTTCCGCACTGACCTGAGCTGCAATCTTCTGGCATATACTGTAGTGTACACAGCCAGAATTTTTTAGAAACATGTATTTGCATAATAAACTTCTAAGAATTCTTCTTAGGCTGTCTGGAAACATCTACAGAGAAATCTGGAAATTTGAGAGTGGAAATTGGAAATGGAAAAATGTAGAAACACCTGGATGTGGCGGAGTCAGCAGTTGGAGCCGGGGAGCAGAAAGTCCGGTGGCAAACGTTCATCTCATTATTGGCAGCAGACACCGAGCTGCTGCCAGCTGAAGCATAAGACCTAAAAGAATCTGGGTTAAAGGACGATGCTGAGTTTTTTTCTCATGCTGCAGTAGCTAGCGATAAATGACAAACATCAGATGACCAGCTGTCTATTGCCTCAGCGCGTGGATGGCCGGATGCATATGCGCTGCTGAAACCGCGGGGATCCTTCTACAAATCTGCGCTTGAAATTTTGTTGCTTCCTTATTTGGAAATGAATCACCTGCTTGACTTTGGCTTAGTAAATAGTAGAAGTGAGGGTTTGTTGCCACAGCGCTGTGATGCTGTTTTAATGCATTTTATTTAGGGCAAAATTATTAAGTTATTACAGGATTAATTAAGTGTAAATTAAAATATAGTTAATTATAAAATCTTAATAGTATTACCATCTGCACACATCTGCAAATGCCAGGTCAAGGGTCACAGCAGTTAACTTCCATTTTCCATAATGTATCTGTATTATTAGCTCTTTTTTGATATGTCCAGCCAGTCTCTATAATGTGGAACACACTCAACTAAAATAAAAAGGATATAGATTTGACACTGCTGACATGCGTACCAGTCACAGCATGGCTCGTCTAAAAGAGAAATTATATCCAGCTGGAAGCTGTTTAGGAGATCAGTGATGAAGTGATGGACTTTGCGACCGTAAGCTACCGAGCTGACACACAAACAAGGTGCGCGGTGTTAATGAATTATCTGTTCAGGTGCTTTGTTCACAGGCTGTCCTGTACTCGGAGAATATGATCAGTTGCATCACTCCCTGTGCTTCTGTTAAGTAGGGAAGGCAAAGTTGCTGCAAGAGGGGAAGGCTTCCTGCGTTAGCCCGGCGACCTGTCCGGGATGCACCCTGCCTCTCGCCCTGTGGCTGCTGGGATGGGCTCCAGCTCCTCCAGCGACCCCGAATTGGATAAGCGGGGGGAAATGGATGGATGGTCTTACTAAATGCTTTGTTTCTGGATTCTCTCCCATCGGCCAAATTCTTGGTTTGAATTGAGCCTCTCGCCCCTCACCTCTTATTAAGCCCATTTGTAATTATGTAACAGGCTCTCCACACATTGTTCCCTAGCCACTTCAAGCACAGGGTATGATCACCCATCTTATTATGAAGCTTAAATATGTCCTACCTCATATTAGTACTACTCATAATTATTTCTGTGCTTTGCTTTTGTAATTCTGAGAGGTTACCTTGTGTTAAACTTCTCTCTCTCTCTCTGTGTGTTTGGAGGCTATTATGTAATTTGTCTATTAGCACAGGAAGGGGAACACTGTGAAGCACTGACCTGAAACAGGAGTGCACAGTAATTAATTTTCTCTTCTGATCGTCTGCTGTTCCCATTACCCTAATCAGCATTTCATTCACTCCACTCAACATAACAGGGCGTCAGAAAGTTCTGAAGCTGCCTCAGAAGTCCGCATTTGCTGCTTGTGATTTTGACACGTAAGGCACGGTTATTAATGCGCATCCATCTGGCTATTGCTATCGACAGGCATACTCCCTAGCTGACCAGATGCATGTCCAGGTGGCCTGATAAACAAAGCATATCAGAGACACTAACAGCACAGTGTTTGGATAGTTGTGGGATGAGAGGAGAGCGCAGAGCTGACTGGCTCTCTCCATCCAAAGATTGGCCAATGACGGAGCTGCTTTGCCCTCACACTGTTAGAAAAGGTTGGACCCCCTGATGGTGCCCCAGAATGCTTGTACAGTATTGCGTGTGGCTGAGATACTTCATTGTGTAAGCTTTTCCTCGCAGCAGAAACATGTTTGCTTTAGCCGGCATGAACACTTTGTACAGAGTCCTGGGCTGAACATAAGCATGGGCAGTGATTTCAAAATTGTGTCACTAATGACCAGATTTTTCCTCTGTTGTTGTTGGATTTTAGTCACTCATGCTGTTTTTTTCCTGCATGAACAAAGAATATTTTTGCAAAATTATGCACCGTACAATAGTAAGACTTCTTTTTTTAAAAGTGTGATGATACATTTACATTTAGACTGTAAGACTATTGTCTGCATGTATGCATATAAACAGCCACAAAAGGTGTGATGAAGAATGGGGTGTCTACAAAGTGCAACAAGCTGTCTCCATACCTGAGGCCTCAGAAATTACCCCACAGCCTTGGCTTGAAGAGGTACACCAGAGAGAGAGAAGACAGGAGAATAAACCAGATGGTCTCCACTGAACCATCCAAGGTGTAGGTCAGTGGCAGAGGAACAATATAGAAACGGTCCCCCCCCCGGGAGAAGGGTGCATCACATAACAACAACGCTCAGTGGCTCGTGGATCTAAGAGCAGACCTCTCCGAACAGGCTCCAGGGACCATCACAGTGGAAGAAAGAGTGTCAAATATGAAGAGCTGGACAGCACCAGGCCCTGATATGATTCATACCTGCAGTCTGAAGAAGCTAACTGCACTCCATGAGCGCCTGGCAGCACAAATGAACCAGCTGATAATAGATGAGACGCGCCCAGAATGACTGACTGAAGGCCAGACAGTCCTGATGCCCAAGCATCCCCCCCGGCCCCGTCCAACTACCAGCCAATAACCTGCCTCAGTGTAACATGGAAACTCCTGTCAGGCATCATAGCAGCTAAGATGAACGGGCACATGGTAGAATACATGAGCGGGGCCCAGAAAGGAATTGGCAGTAACACTGGAGCAGCTACTGGACCTGACTGACCAAGCTGTGCACCGCCTGGATTGACTAAAAGAAAGCCTATGACTCGATGCCGCACACATGGATCCTGTAAAGGATCAACAGGACCCTCAGAGCCTTCATCGGGACCTCAGTGGGGATGTGGAGAACAACACTAGAGGCCAACTTCAAGCCAGTTGCACAAGTCACCATCAAGTGTGGGATTTACCAGGGAGATGCTCCGTCCCGACTGCTGTTCTGCATAGGCCCGAACCCCCTCAGCCAGACTGTCTCATGGATACCAACTATAGAATGGAGCAAACATCAGCACCTCCTCTACATGGATGACATCAAGCTGTGTGCCAGGAGTGAACGAGACATCGAAATACCTGTCGACAGGTGCAGGTCTCTGAGCTGTGTCAGTTTCAAGATATTCAGTGATCACGGTGGGTTTTCTTTCTTTAACAGACGGGCCAACAATTTTGCCCAATTTATTTGGACTGTATCTTACCCACCATATTTATAAACAGGCATGCTGAAGACCCGAGAGCTTACAAACTGTGTGGAGATCGCCAGGTTACGGTGATCTCGACAAAAGCACACAACCAGCTCCGTGAACCTGAGAGACAGGCAGACCTGTTCACACAAACAGAATAGAGAACAAGAACATGTAACATGTAGCATGACTAATGCTTCGCTGAGTAATCCAACATGCTGTCAATCATTACTCACACCGAGAACAGTGCCTTCGCTCTCATTGGTCCGTGCGGGGCGCTTTGTCCAAGCACAGTCCCGTGACTGAGGTAAAAAGGATTGGGCCGAGGTGTGTGTGTGTGTGGGTGTGTGTGGGTGTGTGTGTGGGTGGGTGTGTGTACATACACAGAAGAGGAAAAATAAATAAATAAAAAAATACAGTGATTATATGATCAGGGGTTGTTCCTGTCACCGGGGTCACGCCTACAATCGAAATCTACCCAAATTCATGTGTTCCCGCTCGGGGACTGTAAACAAACAGGGCTGTGAGCACAGGCTAGAACTGCCACACACACACACACACACACACACACACACACACACACACACACACACACACACACACACACGACTGCTTTGATGCAGTGATGCAACGCAGTGAGCTTTTCATCCAGGCACAAGTGGCAACATCCTCGCTGGTGACCCCGTCAATATAGTGTTACGTTGAAGCATCTGCATCTCATTAACAGATCGGTTACACACACACACACACACACACACGTAAATAGTAAACAACACCAGCAGCTGGTTGCCTGGATCTTACATTTACCGTAATTTCTTTTGCTTTATTAACGTGTTCCTTAGAATTAACCCGCTCAGTCCTCAAAAGTAACGTGTACAGAACCGCTCGCCAGATTATGTCATTTCTGGTGATCTAAATTATCTGCCTGGAGTGGACTGAGTGCCTCACTGAGTCATAAAATGCTATAATACTGCTGAAGGGGAAAGGAAATGAAACTCTCAGATAGAAGAGCACATTTCCCAATAATCCCTTGATTTTCTATTAAGAGGAAGATGTTTTTAGCTTCTCCTAGCTTGGCTCGGCGATGTTCCTCATTCAAAGTTTCTTCTTGATGTATGACTAAGTTTCTCTCCCCC
>JAVDPK010001036.1:209324-229871 GCA_034780415.1 Cichlasoma orientale | reverse complement strand
CTCGTTCTTTTAATTTGAACACAAAGCTTACGTTGCTGTAATTAATTAGTCACAAAGTTTCTACTAAGGCTCATCCTGACACATCTGAAATCTGTGGAACATACACTGCAGCTGAAACAATGTGTGGGAATGTGTGTCAGCAGAAAGCCACTCCTTCTCATTGTAGTGGCTGAATGACTAAAGATGTCATAGAAAGTATGAGTCACTAGGGCTACAACTCACAACAATAATATTTAGCATGAACACAAAGTTGTCTGCGAAGGTAGATTGGTGATTAGTGGCTTTATACGCAGACTGGGAGTGGCTGTGACAAAACTGCCGGCCTGACATCATTAATCCATCTCAGCCCACACGCTCTCTACGCCAGTCTGGTAGGGGAAGCACTGAAAGACAGGTTACTAATTCAGTCAAGGGTGAGGAGCAGAACCGGAATGATCCAGACTGGCTGAACTGAAACCTGTGCCCATTGGGTGTTGGGTGACTGGGAGCTTTTTTTTGGTGACGTCCTGTTTTACAGGAAATAAAAAGGAGTGTCCTTTCTCACAGGCTGCTTTCTGTAAAGTCATTACATGCATGGTTTGAATCACTGAGTGAGTAAAAAAAGAGCCAGTGAGGGGAAAAAAAAAACAGTAGAAACATGTAAACTATTACAAATAAAAGATTACCAATAAAAGCACATTTTCAATGTTAAACTGCACCTACTATTCACTTTGATAGGTACACCTGTTAAATATCTGATCAGCCCATAACATGGCATAAATCAGAAACCGCTGATTTACTGGGATTTTTCCACACAGCGGCAGTTCGCCGTCTGAAAATGAATTGTTGATGTCAGAGGTCAAAAGGAGAATGGCCGGACTGCTTTGAGCTGATAGGAAGGCAACAGTAATTCAAATAACCACGTGTTGCAACCAGGGTGTGCAGAAAAAGCACCTCTGAATGCGCAACACATCGAACCTTGAAGCAGACGGGCTACAGCAGCAGAAGACCGCGCCGGGTGCCATTCCTGTCAACTACGAGCCCGAAACCGAGTTAAATTCACAAGAGCTCATCAAAATCCACAGCAGCTGTGCGAAGTCATCATGTCCATACGGACCAAAAACAATGTTTTCAGCACCTTGTTGAATCTATGCCATGAAAGTATTAAGGCAGCTCTGAAGGCAAAAGGGGGTTCAACCAGTACCAGCAGGGGTGTACCTAATGAAATGGCCTGTGAGTGTATTTTGAGCAACAAAGTTTCCAAAAATCTTCATCGCTGTCAATCGAGCAAATGAGTCATGCACTGTTTTTATGGAATAAAGTAGCCGTGTTTTTGCTGCAACATGATGGAAATCAGACATCTGAATGTCTTCTATGAATGACTTATTACAGCCCGAGGAAAAACATGCAGTCAGACTGTGAAAGTACCTCATTTCAGTCCAAAAACCTCCAGAGTTTTCTGAACGACTCTGTGAGGTCATTAAAGTTGTATTAACCACAAAATAACTATAAATAGACTTTTAAACATCAAAACTTCTCTTTAGTGCTGAGACACTGTTTCTGACATTAGTTTAGACAAGAAACGCACAAGCTGGCACGAATGCAAAAGTCTTATTTTTTAAAATGATGACTTTATCAATGGGGATGGACGTATGGGGGGGAAAGCACCAACCAATCAAAAATCCCTGCGGAGAGCCATGACAGGTGACAGAGGGGTGAAGCTGTGATGCCGCGTGGAGTGTAAATGGTTATAAAGAAGCCACAATGGCTAATTTAAATGTTCATTATAGTAACAGTAGAGTAACAGTCAATCAGAAGAGATAAAGGTATTAACAATGAGGAAAATAACTCGAGGATAGAGGCAGATGTTCTCTCTCTCAGTATTAGTAAGAATAAGACAAATAACCGGTTTACAGGCAATAAAATGAACATGCATTGCGGTCATGTTTGGCACTGATTCAGCCCTCTCTGTGTAAGAAAAGAGCAGTAATATTCACCGCATATGGCACATGCACTCGTGACAGTAAACAGGAAGCAAAATATGTATCCAGTTTGTCTAGTTTAAAAAAAAAAAAAAAAAAAAAAAAAAGCAAAGCCCTGACCCATTTTTTCTTTTAAATAATTACCATATTCTTCACAGCATCAACGCGAGATACACGCAAAGTATTTACACATAAAACTGAGTGATCGCTCAAATTTACAAATCTGCTGTGAATCACTGCTGCACTGAAGCTGAAGCTCGAGTTCACGGTGTTGACTCAGAAAATGAATCACGGAACCTGCAGCGGGCCCAGATCATCTGAGCAGCTGTCCCAACAAGCTGGCCGCCGGGGCTCGATCGGGCCCTGTTTTCACAGTGGCGGCAGGGGTGGGGTGGGGGTGGGGGGTCACTTTCATATCGTGGAATCAAATCAAATCCGTGCAGAGAAAACAAGCGTTGGTATTTAACCTGAGAGCACAGAAGCAGAGAACGGGTGTTATTATTGAATGACTGACTCGGTGGGTAAACTCGCCAGCCATTTCCTCCCATTCATACACCAAAAGGTCTTGACTTTCTCTTAAATGATATCTTGGCTCCAACCTATGAAATTCTCCGGATTGACCAAGAAGTAGGAAACTCTGTTTGACTTGAAATAGGAAATCGCAGTAGGAAGCGAGATAAAATTAAAGAATGGAGGATCAAACTGTCACCAGAACACTTTTCCGCGTGCCTTCCACTGTGATTTATGAGGATTTGTGCTCTTTTTGCCTTTGTCTGGGTTCAACATCTGCAAAAGGCAAAAAGCCAAATACTGCAAACATCTGCTTTCAAAGGCTTTGTCCAACAAGGCTGTTCAGGTTCAGGCTCAGGTTACTTTTGTACCCCTCGGTAGATTTACTTTGCAGTAGGTGAGTCATCAATACGCACACGCACATTTTTCAAAACATCACAAGCTGTGGCTCAGCAGTCAGCCTGCTCATCTGTTTTTGACGGACAGGTGTCCGAGCCACGGCATCGAGAAAAAGGACAGCGCGGGTCCAATAAAAGCATGCTAAAAAACATGCTTCTGTGGAAATGAAAACATATTTTTCTGCACAATGCCTCAAAGTTCCGTTTGGAATCGTGTGTGCAGATTGCACATCTTCTTTTGTCCGACCTCATGTGAGAATGTTTTCTAAAAATCAGCACTCATACTGGCCACAGGTATTTTTAACCCAACTGAACTCAGCGCGCCATTCGGCAGCACTGTCGAGTTCACCTGCCGTGCGCAGTATCGTCCTCGGCAGCGGCTCATCCCCAAACTGAGCAAAAATGCATTCTGTATGCGAAGCTGAAACTTAGTTTCTAATTACACTTTTTTTTTGTTCAACATGAAAGAAAAAAAATGTTTTGGAGGGTATAAATTATGGTTGTCGTGGAAACAGTGTGTGATTTTTAGCTTGGCGTGCTCAGACGTGGGTGGCCCAAACATGTGAGTCAGCAAAACAGACCACTCACAATGCATCTGCTGTCACGATATGAGAGATTGTGAACTCTATGTATTTTTTTTTTATTCCCTGATGGGAGGCCATATGGTCGGGCCTCTTTTCGGCGGGAGCGGCCTTCAAACTCGGTTGCCGGGTTTGGGTTTCTCCAGGTTCGTCTCAAAGATGAAGAAGCACCCAGTCGAATGAATCATAAAAAGGCATATGCACTCGGAGTACACACATTAAGCCTCGGGTTTTTGGGAGCTGATTCCACTCTTTTCAGGACAGCTGTTAACTTCTAGAGAACAGGAAGTGAAAACAAACTGAGCATAGAAAACATTTAACCTCATGTGCACGGGTCATTTTCAAAAATGCCTTGAGTCACACGAGTCCTTCCACTTAAATAAAAAACAGATCAAGCTTGACACTAAAATCAGAGTGCAGGGTTAAAAAAAGTAAACAACACATTTTGTGTCACTTATGAACTTATTTCAAATTATTTTAAAGTTTGTGTTTGGTGGATCATTTCTTTGTTGTAACGATGCTTCTTGGCAGTAAATCTGATACCGTTGGAAAGCCTGTTTATTTCCCCTTAAATGGAGCCACATTTGCAGGAAAATGAGTTTGTGGGTTGAGCAGCAGAGTTGAGTTTGTGGGTTGAGCAGCAGAGTTGAGTTTGTGGGTTGAGCAGCAGAGTTGAGTTTGTGGGTTTCACCCATGAAAAACTTGTCAGATCTTCTCTGCTAAAGCCAAACAGCTTATTCTGCTACTGACTCGTGTTTTGAGCTTCTGGTACCCCAGATGACAATTAAGCTTGCCACCATTGGAGGCAATCTCAATGCAGAGAGATATCAAGATGAGATTCTGCAACCAGACGGAATCCCATATCTCCACAGTCTGGGCCCGAACTCTATCCTCCAACATGACAGCGCTCACGCCCACAGAGCGGGATTTATCAGAGACTGGAGTGGAGAGGAACACTTGTGGGATCAGCTTGGGCGTGCTGTTCCTGCCAGAGTGACCAACACAACCACACTGGCTGTCTTGTGACAAATGCTGGTTGACGAATGGGATGCCGTCCCACAGCAGTGTGACCGAGCAGGTGACCAGCATGAGGAGGAAGTGCCAGGCTCTTGTGGCTGTGATTGGTTCTTCCACATGCTGCTGAGGCTCCGGCTTGTTAAATGAATAAATTGTTAAATTGTCAGTATGTTTTGTTTCTTCAGACTTCAATCATCCAATCCACCAAACAAGTTAATAGTAGAATCAGCAGTTTGACAGGGGCGTAACCCACATACTCGACTCTGCTGCTTAACTCGTAATGCATTTTCCTTACAAACGTGGCTCCATTAAAGGGGACATTAACAGGCTTTCCAACTGTATAAGATTTGCTGTCAAGAAGCATCGTTACAACAAAGAAATGATCAACCAAAGACAGATTTCCTTACTTTTGTACTAAGTTTAAGACCTAGTGGTTCCTGAGGTCCTCCTGGTCCACGACAACGTCCGGCCTCTAGTGACAAGAGTATGGAGAGAGTTCCTGGAGGATGAAGGAACTGATACCAGTGACTGGCCTCCACGCTTGCCTGAAGTAAATCCAACAGAACACCTCTGGGACATTATGTTTCGGTCCATCCGATGCCACCAGGTTGCATCTCAGACTGTCCGGGAGCTCAGTGATATCCTAGTCCAGATCTGGGAGGAGATCCCCCGGGACACCATCCCTCGTCTCATTAGAAGCATGCCCCCCCCCAACATTGTGAGGCATGCATACAAGCACGTGAGGGCCATACAAACTACTGAGCCCTATTTTTGAGTCGCTGCAATGAAATTTTGGCAAAATTTAAGAAAAGAGAGCAGAGAGAGACAAAAGGTGAACTATGGGAGAGAGCCAGATTTTAATAGCTAATGATTGAATACAGTAGTGGTGTATAAACATACAGAGTGAAAAGAGGCCTAAAGCAGCATAACTAAGGGAGGGTTCAGGGTCACCTGATCCAGCCCTAACTATAAGCTTGATCAGAAAGGAAAGTTTTAAGCCTAATCTTAAAAATAAACAGAACAGGGGCCCGTTAGTACTTCCACTGCTGAGTTCTGGATCAACTGACCGCTTTCAGGACAGCCTGATAATGAGTTACAATAGTCCAGCCTAGAAGTAATAAACGCGCGAGCCCCCTCTTCCAAAGCTAAGACTAAAATTTGAATTGGAAACCTCAAGTGAAGAATATATTTTTCACAATAAATTCTCTGCAGCTTCAAATCTTAAAGAAATCTGCCGATTTAAACGACGCGCAGGAAATAAGATCACGTCGGAAGGCCCATTATCTCCTAGTCGGTGAAAATCTGGGGACAGTAATGAGCTCAGGGAGTCAAAAAGGCAGCTGCAGCCTTTACACCTGCTCCCTGGCACGGGCACCCATGGGAGCAGGGTTGGATCACGCCTTGCATGAAGCTCTCCAGTCCCAGGAGATGTTCAGCTACACGGGAAACCTTGTCCAGACTTGCCAGCTTGCAGTCAAAGTGACTCCCACAGTACAGGTCAGGCCTGTTTTCCTCGGTCTAGCCCGGAGCCTTGTATGGGATAATTAGCAAACTTTCAAACACGAGTACAACGTTGGATTAACTGTAACGACTGAGCCGCCGTTTTGATATATGCAGCCTTGTGTAGGATAGTCTGCGTAAAACCGGTCCCACGTCTTTTTCACAACCTTATTACACAACTGTTAGGGCGAGTGAATACAGTACCTCACAATCTGCTTGGAGTTGAGTCATTTGGGGGGGGGGGGTGGTGTATATTTTAATTAGACATTAATAAGACGACACTGACCTTTGGTTAATGACCTAATAAGAAATTATAGCTGCAAAGCTGATGCCTCAATAAATAGAAAACCCATCATAAGCCAGTGAGTCTGTAATTGTCTGTATTGGTGGGGTGGTGCTGTTTATTCATTATAAAGGCTCTCAAATACTAAATTTGGTAAATAAGAAAAAAAAAAATCAGTAGTTTTTCCCACACCTTCAAAATCCACCTGATGCTAAAAAACGGTGATATTTCTCCCTGAGACACGGCCTTCAGGGATTGATAACGTCTGGCACGCACTCTATAACATCACCACAAAAGGTGAGAGGCGTTAGCCAACAGTCCTGACAGATCCTCGCACAGCTCGTGCAAGAGTGTGGCTGCGTTACACCGGGCCTGTGGGCATCAGCTGGGAAAACAAGCTGAGACTGATAACAGATCAGGCCCACATTCCACATTCCTGCCTCGGCCGTGCTGAGGGACACAACAGACCACCGATTCTCACACACACAGCGATACCTGTAAGCGCCGGGGTAAGTACGAGGCCCGCAGAGGCGCGAGGTCGGCGGCATCTTACAAAACTCCCGTGCTTTGATTGTGGATCTTATTTCGCGGCCCGGTTGTGCGCGGCTGTGTGAGTGCCTCTGCCAGAGAAGAAAACAAAAGCACATATCTCACTCGCTTTGTTTGGGGTCAGTTTTAGGCAAGCCTGTTTTCAATAATGTGAGGAATGGTTTGGAGCTGTAAGGTCCAGGTGCCGACAGACCTCCCTCAGCGCCGAGCAGACTCTCTGGATCCGTGCTGCGCAGGCCTGGCTGGGCTCGGCTGGACGGCCGAGTGCAGGTTGCCCAGCAGGCTGTGTTGTCTCAGCCTTCAGCCGTGGATGATAGATGGAGCTGGAAAGGTTCCCAGAGAGGGGGTGAACATGTGTGGCAAGCCGTGGCAGGTGGTGAGCGCTGACTTGACAGCAATTAAATGTACAAATCTTTGATTAAGCTCATGGGAAGGCAGTCATTAGCGACAGCGAATCGACCGTCGCACACACGCGGTCTCTTTTCCTAATCAAAACGTGCACACGAGAACGTTTTTTAGCCACAGTAACACTGACATGGATACGTGAGTGCGTCTGATAACACGTTCGTACACAGTTGGGTGACAAATGAGGGGAAAATCCGAACCTGTGACCCCTACATTGAGTGGATCAAGTGGTTCTACGGTGGGAAGATTGCAGTCCGTGTCTCCCCTTAGAGGGAATCAAACTTTATCCCTGGAAATCTGTCTGTCCTGATCCGAGCGGTCTCTCCCAGGATAACAATACCTACAGTTCTGTTTTGTAATTTAAAAATCTTTAGAATTACCATTAAAATCTAACTCTCAAATAATATATGTTTCTGGTACTTCTTTAAATCAGATACAGTGTTTTTTTCCTTGTGCCCTTTGAACCTGGCACAGCACTCTCCACTGCTGCCCGGATGGGCCTTTCTGTGCCTGCGTGGGTCGTCTCTGAGCACTCTGGCTTCCTCCCACAGTCCGCAGACACGCATGAGTGATGTTAATTAAAAAATTCTAAACTGGCCATACAGGTGTGAATGTGAGCTGGTCTGGAGTGTACCCCACCTTTTGCCCTGTGACAGCTGGCACGGGCTGCAGCCCCCACAGCAAACTGAATTACCTGAATGAATGGATTTTTAAACTGAGCAGAAAAATTGCTTATTTAAAGGTTTCTCTAGCGGCAGCGCCCACGCCGCTCGTGTCCTCTCTAAACAATGGTGCAAAGACCTGTTTTTGTGCATTATGTGTCACATTTATTGCATATAAATGTTACACCACTCAACTCAAAAGCGCGCCATCACAGGACATTAAGTGGAAGTGGAGCAATGAGTACGCTCCATATTTTGGTCCCTTGAAATATACATATGCAGCGCCTATGAGGTCTCACTTCCCTCAGTTAAGGTCAGAGTTCACAATTCAACAATAACAGAGAGACTGGGCAAAAATGGCCTCCTCGGGAGGCTCGTCTCACATTTGCCAAAAACAAAACATCTGGATGATCCCCGAGACTTCTGGGAAAATATTCTGTTGACTGACAGGACCGAAGTTTAACTTTTTGGAAGGTCTGAGTCCCGTTACACATGGAATAAAACTAGCAGCATTTCATAAAGAGAAGTGAAGCACGGTGGTGGGAGCGTGATGGTCTGAGGCTGCTTTGCTGCTTCAGGACCTGAAGAGACCTACTGATGGGACCAAGAATTCTGCTCTCTGCCAGAAAATCCTGAAGGAGAACGCCCCTTAATAAATGAAATGATCATTTAATATCTGCATTTGGTGTTTACTTGGGTCAGCTTTGTCTGATATTACAATTTGTTTGATGATCTGAAACATTTAAGTGTACCAGATGTGCAACAAACTAAGAAATCACAGCATTTATCTGTGTGAATATTAAAGGTTTCGTTCCCCTTCAGCATGTTTAGGGACTAAAATAAAAATGGCTTCTACTTATTTCTTTAAAAAGAATATGGATAGTCACAATAAATTTGACATGGGCATTTCCCCATATATACTATATAACACTAAACCAAATCCATACAAGCAGTCTCTCACAGTGCATCACAGGCATCACCTTTACATACAGTGTATCACACCCAACAAGGCCCTTTAGAGTTGCCACTGCCTTCCTGTGGGACTCAGAGTGGTAATTGCTACCCTCTCCCCAGCTCACTAATGAGAGAGAGGTCATTCCTTATACCCAGGATACCAGCAGCTCCGAGCGCGTCTCATCGTGTATATCCAGCGACCCCGCTGTGTAGGAAAAAGAGGAATGCTTAAAGTTTAACACCTGACAATTTTCCTGTGAGTTTGCTCTCAGCTGAAACACGAGAGCTCAGAGCAAGGTTCAAGTTTTAGAGAATTACTGCGTAGTTTGTCTCACGAAAGCGATACGCAGGATTTTGCATTTATACCTTAAAAAGAAATATATTTTTTAATCCGTCTCTAAGTATTTTGTCTTTTTTGAAGTCCCGTAAAGCAGAACTCTTTATCTTTTACGGCCGTCAGGTGTGCTGCTCTGCTCCCTTCGCGGGAGTCTGTCTCCGTGGAGACGTCAAGGTGCTCTCACCCCGCCAGAGCCAGGAGAGACCGCAGCACATCCCCCTGGACCGCCTCCATCCTCGGAATTACACCAGTTCATCTTCATGATGAGCTAATCAGAGCTGCGGAGCTTAATGTGACACATGATAATTACGCTGCTGCACATTTCACTTCGAACAACTGAATCTGAATATGATAAATGTGAATTTTGAGTTTCAAAAACAAAGAACTCTGTTTAATAAGACTGTTGAGGATCCACTAAAATGCTATGACACCTTTTCTGAAGAGGATGGATGGATGGATGGATGGATGGATGGATGGATGGATGGATGGATGGATGGATGGATGGATGGATGGATGGAAATATATAGTAGCTTCAGTATCTATGTGATGCTTTATTTGGTGAATGACAGACAGTCCCGGAATAAAAAGACATAAACGGACACATTTGTGAAGATTTGTTTTTTATTGTATTTCTGCTGTGGTCGGATGTTGCTGTCAGACCATATCACGCCATTATATTAAGAAAGACCATGTCTAGCAATCAATAGCCTTTCCTGGGTCTTGTTTCATTTCCCCCTGTTTTCGCGCTCCTCCCCTCTTCTAAGAATACGCCGGCTGGCCTAATCACAGGAACCGACCCAGGCTAGAGGTGCATGCCTTTGCACATGGCAGCACAAATTAAAATGTCTCCTGCCACCCGCCTCTCTAATTCCCTGGCACTATGCCCTGGCCAGTCCCACGAATTATAACCAGACCTCGATATGCTGCAGCCAGCATGGGGCAGGCCTGCTTATTGACATGAGCTCCTCCCTGAACTCTCTAAGTCAATAACGGAGTATCTCAGAACACACATTCGGCCTGCCGCAGAGGGCTAACCTCATAACATTTTTAGAGGCAATAGCAAAAGGATTTGGACAGGTGTTTTGGGGTTTTTTGTTGAATGAGATTACACATTAATACCACAACACGGGTGCTATAATCAGAAGGAATCAGGATCTAAACCATTCTGGATGTTCTAGCACAATATGAGGTCATCCTCTACCAGATGTAATCTTTTTTTTTCCCCTTCTCCCCGGCGCAATAATCTCTATAAGTATAAAGATCTCAGTCAGTGAAAGAGGGCTCTAATGCTCACAGAGGTGCTTCAAATTATCTGATTCAGTCATAGACGTTGCTATATTTGGTCAAATCAAAAACAAGATTAGAAAAAAGAGAATAGGAGAGAACAAGTGTACTGCGGATAGTCACGAGGGTCAATTTATGAAAAAGTTTAGAAATTTTAGTAGTAATTTCCAGATTAGGGCAATATTAGAGTCCGAAAATAGGTTGATGTATAATGACAGGAAGTCAAAAAGCAGCAAGTGATCAAAAAACTGAAACATACACTCCGCATATCTCGGAGCTGTAAACGGTGTTTATGTTCGCCACAGAGCAAACGCATTTTTATAGGCTGTTATGCACAGAAAGCTTTCAAAAATAAAGCTTCACACACTGAATCCTCAGATGAAAGACGACGGGGGCCTACATAACTGATAACTGGAAATGTAAATGCGCGAGCCTTCGCCACAACAAAGCTGAGGCTGGGAAGAAAAAAAACTTTCGGTTGCTCCAAAGATTTTTTTTTTAAAAATAGTTTTAAAAAAATGCTATAAATTTGGGGAAAGAGGGGTTTGGTTGCTTTGATCTCTGCTTCTTGTATCACTACTTGTTTTTCTTGCTCTTGTTGTTTTTCAGTTCAGTTATTTCCTTCTCGCCACTATAATACCCCATTTCTCTTTGGCGATGCGGTTGAAAGAGACAACAGTGTTCTCCCCGCTCCTCGATGATGCCGTAGGATATGTTACATAAAATATTTTGTGACCGCCACAAATGGATCCCCAAACCCCACCTGATGATTCACTATCCAAGATGGATTTAATCCGTATGTGAACACTTTCAAAAACATCACCAAACCTTCAATAAAACGACACGTTGCTACTTTAAAAATTATATTCACTAAAACTGGATTCGTGTTCAGATGTTTCGGCCGCAAACGTGGTTAGAAATGATGGCACGGAGCACCAGATTGGTTTATTTGTGTCCACTGAGACATCCCATCACCTGCCTGCCAGCCTATAGTAGGTTGCACTTTGATGAACACTTTCATGTATTTTGTATAGAGGAGCAAAATGATGAATATGACCTCACTTACTTCAGAGCCTCTGATAAACAACGATAAACAATGACTTTAATATAAACATGCGCCATTTGTGTTGCATGTTTGAAAATAAGCAAACATTATAGCAAATTTTATTGTGTGAGTGAGAGTTGATATTTAGCACCACTCCCACAGTTTGTTGCCAATCAGTAACACTGAATTAAATCTCCAAAAAGAGTAAAATTAACAGTTTGCGGCGCGGACCCTCTGACAGTGTCAATCTGAGCATCAGAAGGATGAAGAAATTAGTCAGAAAAACTTTTCTTTGTTTGTAAACCTGCGCTGACGCGACACTGAGATAAATCTGACCTTTAACCTAAAAAGGACGATTCTAAACAAAACGGTGAAGTCTGTGGACAGAGACCAAAAACTCGACGATATTGTCGAATCCTTCATTAGAAGGCCGAACTCTGACCGCGCCGGGGATGGGATAAATCCTGCGGTTGGGGCACAGAGACGGACCGCCTCCACCTGCAACTCGGTGCCAGACTTTTCCAAACACACATGCTGCTTTGTTAGGATCAGCGATCGGTGTTTGTCAGCCGCGCTGAGTGCTGTTGATGGTGTTGTTTTCAAATGTCCTGCTGATACTTGGTGCTCGCCCACACATACCCTGGATGCATATTATTAGGGCAGGGCTCAGGTAAACGATATGTTCCGAGGTAAAACGTAAACAAGCCTGAAACACTTTATGACACACGCGAGTGAAGGGGACACTGAATCAAACACACTGATGAATAATTGCATCGCTGACTGAATGAGCAACTGCGGGTTCAGGATACATTGTCCCATCCCCTGCCATTGAAACTGATGCCTTATGGAAAGGTAACACACGCTTGTTCCTGCACTGGTAAACTGAAGACAACTCTTCTGCAAATAAAATCTGCAGGTTACGGGACGACAATTTCAAAAACGGTGTATTCCTCTAGCTGGATTGACACGTTAACATTTGTTGAGATGAACATTTCTCTCTCCTACAAGAGAAAAGCAGAAAACCGCAGCTGATAGATGAGGACCATAAAAAAAAAAAAATGTGGAGCAGATGTGCTCCGTCCACAAGAACTAGCAGACAGTCTTTGTGGCTTCGCTGGAATGAAGTTGAGACTTGCAAATTGGTGCCATTATTCCAAAACAATAAAAATGTACTACGCTGCAAGCTACAACCCAGCAAAGTACTGTTACAGCATCCTGTGGTTTTTAGGTTTTAGGCACTGTGGAGATATATTTGCCCTCATCTGTTTATAATACTAAGGATTTGTTGCTTTGATATAAAATAAATGTGTAGCAAGCCCCATGCTGGTGGCATGAGGGAGTACAGGAGAGGTTAGCAAAGAAGAAGTGGGACAGTCAGGGAGTACGGGGCGGATAGGTGAACAGCAAAGAGACAAGTGGCAAAGGAAAAAGCATTTAGTGAGTTAACTGGAAGGAAAAAAGGACTTGTATTGATTTGGCTGGGCAAATAAATCAAGCTGAGGATGAAGAGTGGAAAGGAGGCTGGTCCTGATGACAACCCTGTGGTGGTACGGAGATGTGTAGGGCCGAGGGCAGTTTTAACTGAGATAGAGCGCTACAGATGTGAGGTTCCCTTTGAGAGTCTTGATGGGGACATATAGAGAAGATCAGAATGGGTTTCACATATGAGAGGGTGCCAAGAGAGGAACTGTGGAACAGCATGAGAATAATCAGAGAAGTGTGTGAGGGTGGCGCAGGACATGCATGAGGACAGTGAGGCAGCGGTAGGAGTGACGGATGGCTTCAAGGTGTGGGTGGGATTACATCAGGGGTCGGCTCTGAGCCCCTTCTTGTTTGTGCTGGTGATGGACAGGTTGGCAGATGAGATCAGGCAGGAGCCTCTGTGGACTGTTGTGATCTGTAGTGAGAGCAGGAAGCAGGTGGAGGTATGCACTGGAGAGAAGAGCAATGAAAGTCAGTAGCAAGATGTAAGGAGTAGAAGAAGGGTAGAGGAGTTTAAATACCTGGGTTCAACCATCCGAAGCAAAGGACAGTGCACAGGAGAGGTGGAGGAGAGGGAGCAGGCAGGGTGGAGCGGATGGAGCTGAGTGTCAGGGGTGATTTGTGACAGAAGGACAGCGGCAAGAGTAAAAGGAAAGGTTTGCAAGATGGCGGTGAGACCTGCTATGATGTGGGGAGGCGGTGGCACTAACAAAAAGACGAGAGGCCGAGCTTCAGGGGGTTAGCTGAAGTCGTTAAGATTTTCATTAGCAGTGACGAGAACGGGCAGCATTAGAAATGATTACAGCTCAGGCTGAGCAGTTTGCAGACAAAGTTAGAGAGGCGAGGCTGAGATGGATAGGACACGTGCAGAGGAGGGATGGAGAGAAGGAAAGGAGGAAGACCACAGAGGAGATTCATGGGTGTAGTGAAGGTCGGTGATGATCTGCTGCACTGACCCCTTAAAAGGAGCAGGCAGAAAGAGCCTGCTTTAGTGGACCAGAGAGAAAAATCTCCACATGTTAGACAGAAATTATATAAACTATTTAAAGTACTGTAGTTTCTGTGAGACTGATTTAAGGACTACTGCAGTAACGTCTTTCAGTGTGTTCGACTTTTATTTCTTCACAGATTTTTATTTAAGCGATTTTCTCCTTTCTGTGGACGTGTTACTGCGCGAGTTGTGTCTTTTCTCCTTTGTATTATTGCAATTTTGCCATAGAAACTTCCATGTTTACATCCTATGTGCCTTTCAAGACTCTGTTTATCCTTGAGCGTGCCGGTGTGTGACTCTCTTACTATCATTCTGGAGGAAATACCATGAGTCGCGTGCCAGTCACAGCTAACCACAAACCCGAGCTGGGTGGAGAGGGGCATTTTTCATGTAAATCATGGAATATGGCTGTGGGCGAGCCATTGCAGGCTGAGCGAACAGCCACAAATAGACTCCCATTGCATGTAGTAACAGCTTTGAGCAACACAAAGGGAGACTGTAGAAACCACTGCCTGTGGTATAGCTGCGGAAAAGGGATCTTATTGTTTCTGTGCGTTACAGTTAGTCATGAGATACAGTACTGAGCAAAAGTCTTGAGTCATATTTTGCTTTCCAGGAGCCGGACTTTCTTGTAGTTTCTTCAAACTGGTCTTGAGCAACAGTTCTCTGGACTCTGAAGTTCTTTCAAGGTTCTTCTTTGTTAACTGGCTGTGTTTGCACTCATTTTTGTACCTGACCATTTTCAGAGGATTGGTTTAATTAGGAATCATTCAAGAATTTAAAAAAACAAACAACTCAATGAATAAACCAGTGTTGTGTCAGCTTAACAGGCCTATTTCCCAGTTTCCTAGCAAAACATAAAGAACTGACTCAAGACTTTTTCACAGTACTGCATTACCAGACAGAGCAGAACTTCCTCCCAGCACCTACAACAATGACGATTTCACTGAAAATGCACCACGCTTGAGACGTTAGCGGGCCGAATGTAACACATGTTGGTCTTCAGCAAAACACTTCCAGACTCTGTTCGGTCTAGCCCCATTTCCCAAGATTTCATACATCATTTGCTATAAGTAGAACTCTCCAGAATATAGTGCTGCGCTAAAAGATACTAAAATAAAGTCTGGGGTGGAAAATAATGTCAGTTAACAAGGTTTCCTTGAGCAAGAATATGCGACGGTACAGATGCACGGAAGCTGAAGTCATGTGGGACTGATCGGTCCCAGCGATGCATTAAAAAAAACAGTGATGGTCAGCAGCACGGTCAGAAACAGTAAAGATAAAAACAGTAAAGATAAAAAGAAAGCAGCGTGCACGTGTGTCATTCGTGTTGTTGGGTATCTTATCAGTTCTCATGGAAGGGTCAAGTCAGGACACAAATCGCGGCCCCAGGCTGCCGTCTCCCCTCGACTTACCCGGCAGTTAAGATCCATCTGTTTCTCCTTTACTCTCTGTGTCTCCCCGTCTTTCTCCCTCAGTCTCTCCTCTCACTCCTGGAAGTGTGCTTTTTTTAAATACTGATGTTTATTGGCCCCAAAGTAGAGTTGCTTTGATACATGGTGATGTAATGAAGTGCAATGGAATACAAGTGGTGATCTAATTGGTGGCATGCACAGATTGTACAGTGGAAGAGGGGAAAAGTGGTACAGTGTCTGCGTCATGGCTTAAGGTCACAATAGATTAGCACCCGAGCAAACTACAGACTCATCTGGGGTTACCGACAGGGTTACGTGACCCCATCAAAGAAACATTTGGAACAAACCAAACAGCCACAGAGGGCCAAAGTGAACCAAAAGAAGCCAACAATAAGGACACATGGAGGGCAAAAAAAAACAGAAAAAGGAGGATATTTGGGACAATTAGAGGGGTACATGTGCCAAAAACAAATGACAACCACAGGGGTACCAAAGAGAAACTTACCAAAGGACGTTTTGAGGGCTTGGACCTAGTGATGGCAGTCCGACACTGATGCTCCGATACGTGCTTCAAATTCCAAAAACCACTGCTTCGAAGCTCACTTTGGGGCCCAAAAAAAACAAAACAAACAAAAATCACGTGACCACCAACCGCTTAATTCCCCCGAGTGAATCACCTGACAGATTCGTGGTCCCGCAGGTGATTCACTGACATCTAGTTACAGCAAAAAAAAAGAAACCGACTCAATCTAAAAGCAGTTGGGAAAAAAATAATTACACGAGAACACCCAATTTATGCCACGTTTCCCCCGCACGCTCTCCTGAATCTTTACCTGTAAGTAGAACATCGCGTCATAATATTCGGTCGTAATGTGGCGCCTCAAAGAACGCAGCGATGCTTCGGGACAAAAGGTATTTCCTGCGAAAGTAAAGCAGCTCACTGAG
This sequence comes from Cichlasoma orientale, assembly GCA_034780415.1. Classification (NCBI taxonomy): domain Eukaryota; kingdom Metazoa; phylum Chordata; class Actinopteri; order Cichliformes; family Cichlidae; genus Cichlasoma; species Cichlasoma orientale. The sequence goes on along the minus strand of JAVDPK010001036.1, from coordinate 213,552 downwards.
GTGCGCGTGCAGGTAAGTAATCTTAAATGGATGGTGTCCGTGGGCGCGCCGGTGACCCAATTATGGCAAACATTTAATCACGTGATCTAGGGGTCCTCTATCGTGCGAATTCGGTATGAATCGGACTGGTAAAAAGCATGCTGACAGGATTAGTGGATTTTTAAAAAAATTAAATACCAATTAAATTGTGGTTAAAAGATTAAAATGATACATTATTAGTGGTTTGCCTACTTTGACTGGCAGGTGGGTGCTGCCACAGCCCAAGTGACCTCTCGGGCTTACCAGTGGGCACTTGGCTATTTGAAGGGGCATAGTAAGGGGCGCTTGACCCAGTCAGACTAGAATGCGGGTTTACCAAACAACCCCATGCAACCAAAGGGTATTTGGGACGACAATTGTTCCTTGGTTGTAAATTTTGGTGAAAATAAAATGTGTAACATTATAACTGCTCGGTCAGTTTTCAGCATGTAGCAGGCAGGCTCAGCTGATGCTGGTGGCCCATGGGTCTGTCATCCACACTGGCACTTCACTAGTTACATGCCCCTTTGCTCAGTGTGTTCTGGGCCCAAAGTCTCTCTGAGACTCATTTGTGTCACCCATAGGACACACCTCTAGTATACACTCTCACACACACATACATGCACACACACTTGCATGTTCAGGCTTGATAGCTGGAGAAGACAAGTGTGATAAATTAAAGATGATACAACTAGTTGCAAAATAGTGTTTTGTGTTCCTGTTATATCCAGTTTTGTCAGGATACTACACACAACTGTGATTCAGTCATTTCCATCAGAACACTTTAAGACATTAATAGAATTATAAAATGTTACATTCAGAAATGGCGGTGTCTGAAAACACAAAGGTACCAGAAGGTGGCTTTGATGAGCGATTGCTTTCTGGCCGGGGCATTCTAGTCCTGAGAGCTTTATGACTGCAAATCTTACAACTCTGCAACATAATAACAGCACAATTCTAACAGTGCAGCTTCTTTTAAATAAATTCTTTAAGCCCGTCAAGCCTGACTGACTGGAAACTGCAGGGGAATGCAAAATCATACACAGCAATAAGAATGAACTCAGTGACACTTTACTACGTCCTCACGCTACATCTGTGTCCTGACATTGCCCCAACCATCTAACCACATTTCGTCTTCTGGCACCCAGAGGAACATAAGGATCACATATGCCTTTGGCAGAAGTCCACACCCACATTCTTCAGCTATGTGCTCACAAGCATTCTCTTTCTCTCATCTCCCTCCCACTTCGCTCTGACACCAGAAACTTGGCCTACAATTTGGACTGTTACATATATACATGCATACATACAGATACTATGGCTGAGTGTGTCCAAACTTTTGACACACATATATATATATGAGAGAGATGTATATGAGAGACTAGCCTAGGTGCTAGTTAAAGGTTATCTTTTACTTATGAGTCAAAGCCAAAGACACTTTGGGGGCAGAGAGGCTGTGCAGTTTACTGTCTGGGGTGACTGGGTTCAGTGGTAGGGGGTGCTTGGTGTGGAATGTGGCTGTAAGAAAAAGCCAGGAGGAACCATTACAGAGAAGAAATGAGACGCCAGAACTGGGAGTGCAGCACAAGATGAGTAGAGATTTTTAATCTTAGTTATAAAACGAGTCTCTGCGTATGGCACCAATCTTTTGTTCTGGGGTCTTTTATCTTCTGGTGACATGTGTAGGCTACTTTCCAGCTTTTACAGTAAGTGTGGATACTTAGTAGCCTAAGATAATTTGATACATTAGGAAATGTCATTCTTATGTTGGAAGATTAGAATTTTGATCAGTAATTTTTGTAAAGTTTCCCCACCTGCCATATTACTGGAAAGTCAACTAAATTATTTCATGTAAAAACGCGTGTGTAGGGTCAAAGGTCTCTTCTCTGAATGTAAGATTTTCAGACTGTTTAACCGTATCTATTAGTCTCCTTCAGGAAACAGTGATTATCTGAAAGCATAGAAATACATGATTACAACAAGTCCAAAATTCTGATATCAAAATCACTCCTCCTCCTTTTGATGTGGAGGAATAGCAGCTCCACTGCTTCGTACAATATCATTTACACTGTAACTGCTTCCATAGAAATTACAGGGGTAAGTTGCACTAAGGTGCTCCTAATCAAAAGCACTTGATTAACTGGTGAAGTGTGACTCTCTCTCTCACCTGGGTTGCCGGGAGAAAGGCTGTTCTCTACAGAACATGGCAGCATGGCTTAGGTTTGCAAAACTGCATCTGAACAAACCTCAACACTTCTGGAACAATGTCCTTTAGACAGCTGAGACCAAAGTGGAGATCCATCCATCCAGTTTCTTCTGCTTATCCAGGGCCGGGTCACGGGGGCCTGGATAAACGCTCCAGTGTGAGCTGGAGGCCACCTGGGATCCCAGTGATATGTTGACTGGGGGCTCTTGCCCCCTGGGAGGGTCTCCCAAGGCAAATTGGTCCTGTGTGAGGGGCCAGACAAAGAGTGATTCCACTGGCCCTTATGGCAGATAGAGCATGGGACAGTTTATCCTGCCCAGGATAGGGTTACTGGGGCCCCACCCTGGAGCCAGGGGAGGGAGCTCGAGGTAGAGCACTAGGTGGCTGGGCCTTAGCCCGTGGGGCCTGGCCGGCTGCAGCCCAAAGAGGAGAGATGGGCCGGTCTAACTGTAGGCCCACCACCAAAAAGAGGTGCCATAGGGGTCAGATGCAATGTGTGTTGGGCGGCGGCGGACTGATTCCCGGCTATCGAGACTGGCTTTTGGGACATGGAACCTCACCTCTCTGATGGGGAAGGAGCCCGAGCTAGTGCACGAGGTTGAGAGATACCGCCTAGATATAGTTGGGCTCACCTCAACGCGCACCCTGGGCTCTGGAGCCAGTTTCCTGGAGAGGGGCTAGACTCTGTTTCAGCCAAAGTGGAGATGTTGGGCCGTAATGCAGAGCACCACATTTGGTGAAAACCAAATACAGCATATCAGCACAAACACCTCATGCCATCGGTCAAGAACGGTGGAGGAGGGGTGATGATTTGGGTTTGCTTTGCAGCCAGGGAACCTGTGCACCTCGCAGTCATTGAGTTGACCATGAATTCCTCTGTATACCAAAATATTCTAGAATGAAACCGTTCACAGGACTGCAACGAATCCTGTGAAGACTTTATTTCTTACATAAATGTATAGTTAATGCCAATCTGACACATGCTTTACACAGAAGTACATTTATTTAGCTTTTTAATACATTAATATTGAACATGTTACATATTTGTATTGATTGCATATCACACAGCACAATTCCAATTTATTCCTGTATACCTGCTCAAGGTAAATGTAACAGATTTCTATTTAAAATATGTAATAGGAACTCTTCCTCTTGTTACGAGGAGCCCTTAGTTATTAAATATACAAGTGAAAGTGCAACATCTGAATTGGTCCAGAATCTGCATTCTGAGCAGGAATTCTCTAATGAATAAATATTGTGTTTCATTTTAAAAATGCGATAAATCTTTTACTCTTTTTTTTTTTCAGTAATTTGCTTTTTGATGACATTTTCTAAAAACTGTAGCTGAATACAATAAAAACAACATTGTCAGTTTACAAAAGCTTAGCGTATCAATCACTGCATCATCTATTTTCTAAATAAACTTCATTTTTTTCCCCATAGAACTATCTGGAACATAGAGTCTTGACAACAACACCATAACACAGCACTATGTTACAATAAAATATCTCGGTTACAAGATTCAAAGAAAAAGAAAAATAGAACAATAGCGACATAAAATTAAAGAATACAATGCATAGATTAAATCATTTTAAAATGTAGAGATATAATTTACTTAGTACAATTCTTTAACTTTTAGAGTGAACCTATGTGGATTCATTACAGTTTATCCTGACTTGAGTGACCGGCACAAATATAAAGATGTATATATATTTATATATATATAGTTCTGAACATATAACATGATAAAAATGCTAAATATATCACTTTGACTTCAAAGGCAAATTTGGCTATAGTACATTATGGTATGTTTGGATAAGAAAAGGCAACACCTGGCAATAAAGCCCAAAAGCAGCTTTTATATCGTCTCCTCTGCCTTTTGAAATGTTAAGAATTTCATTTGATTCTTCCCACACGTGCTCGCTCCCTGGCTGGGGGGGGGGGGGGGGGGGGGGGGGGGGGGGGGGGGGGGGGGGGGGGGGGGGGGGGGGGGGGGGGGGGGGG
>JAVDPK010001036.1:193943-209224 GCA_034780415.1 Cichlasoma orientale | reverse complement strand
GCTCCCTGGCTCCCCCCCCCCCCCCCCCTCGTTGGAATCAGATCATTTGCTGGTCTGGAGGATGCCAGTTTTCATTTCAACCAAAGAAAACTCAAAAACGAATTCAAGAACCTTCACTCGCGGCTGAAGGTAAATTCATTAGCAGTAACGGCTAAAATAAAAACCCGCGTCCTTAACGTCGCGGGATCGCCTCCTGCTGTGTGTGTGCTTTCTGCATCGTAAAGTAAAGACTCGTGTGAATGGGTGACCTTCAGTTTTCGTCTTTGTCTTTCTGCCACCTGACCAGTCCGGCGATCGCGCTTGCAGATATAATCTTCACAAAGCTCGAACGTTATTCTCGACTCTGCTAAATAACTCGCTGACAGGCTGAAAAGTTTGTTGCTACAACAGCAACCGACCGGGAAACGACCGTTGGAAAATGCAAATATACAAGCTCAGATAAAAATCAGACACTTAACACTTAGTGGCAATTTGCAGGGGAAACAAAGAATAATTTAAAATAGACCTGTTACAGAAATGATCATTTGTGCTATCAAGTCGCATGATACCATAATATCAAATGTTTAGAAGGACACAATGATATGTAGAGGTAGGAGGGGCAGTGAAAGCGGTAAGGCTGTTCCTACTGACAGCGTGAGAGGGCTCTTTCGGCCACTGTTCTATCTGAATCGGTCACAGTAACCTTTTAAGACACAGAAGAAGATACAAAAAGTCGAGAAACTGAGCAGGGCACAGGCTGGTTACTGGCAGCGTCTCCTGCAGGTGCTCCACAGCCTTGGTGCGAAAACAACAGCAGCACTGAGAATATCTTTTATCCAAACTTGTTTTGACCTCGTCACATTCGCAGCGCCGAAAAAGTGTCCAGGAAACCATAACAATAACGATTTACAGTCACTTGTTTCTTCCTGACTTCTGAAGAAGAGTAAAAGTAGGAAACTGAAAAGAAAGAGTTCACTGTTCTTCAAGACTGCTGGATTTGAGCATCATGTAGACATTTACAATATAAAAACCCTTCAAGCCTGCAGTCAAAATCTATTTTGTTAGGCACAATAAATAGGCCCCTGTGGTATTAAGGTTCAGAGTGACGAAGGACCCAGAACAGTTCTCATGTCTGAGTGCAGGTTATGCACCAGCATAAATCTATATGAACCACAAATAACTTACACCGAATCTAGTAAACATCTACTGCATCGATTTAACGTACATTCCTAATGTATTTACAAAAAAATCAAACGTGTATTTTCATTTTACAGCCCGACCGATCTCGAGCTCAGACCCGTCCACTCACACTCGGGTTCGGTTTTCTCTGTGGGCTCATTCCCGCTGCCTCGATTTTTGCTTCCATTCTGTAAACACTATTTACAGTCGAGAAAAATACATGACAAGAACTGACTTTACAGACTCTATGATTACAATATATACATTCAAGAAGTAAGTTATTATGTAACATTTCTCAAGCATCCTTTGAGAAATCTCTCACTTTCTTTTTTATCACGTCTGTCACCAGAACCCATTCGCCAGATTACCTTCACAATTTATCCACAGCAGTGATCGATTATCGGTACAAAAAGCTTGATTGATGTGACACAGTAAACAGACTGCTGCTGCTGCTGCTGCAGATGATCACGATGAGATGTACTGTAGCTGGCAGTATCATTTGCAAAGATTACTACTACTGTATAGTATCTGCAAACTTTAGTAAACCAGAGATGTGTGTTTCAGTTTGGCTCATATGTTAAGGCAAAATGTTTGGCACTTAGTTTGTACAGACTCTTATTTCAAAAATAATCCCGACGTCACCTCCGAGAGCTTTGATGGTAATTTGTCCTCAGCAGATCGGGACCGTCCTCCGTCTGCTGCAGTGATCTGAGAAGTATTTTTGAAGCAGGAATAATGATGGAACAGTGACTGCAGGTGATGTCCAGGTGAGGAATGCATCTTGAGATACAGTTTTAGTCCGATGTGAGTTCTGATTGTGACAAGGTCAGCAAAGAGAAGTCTGCAGTCTCTAACCTGACACCCAGCTATGTGTGGTGGTCTTCACCCCGTGCGGGAAGCCTTGTTGGGTCACCACTGGCTCGAAGTTGAAGTCCAATGAGTCTCCGTCCATCAGAGTGTCGTGCAGGACTGTGTCCATGTCAAACTCAAACTTCTCAAGGGACATGTCATCCAGGTCACTGGGCAGTTTTTCTGGGTGGGAGGGTACTGACAGGCCCGGTCGACCGTATCCATTCGTGTTAAGAGGACAGAAGCCACCGGGCATGCCTACCCCGCCGAGGTGGCCAGGGAGGCCATAAGGCATCTGCATCGGGCTTTTGGCTGCAGGCAAACGTGCGGCGCCCCCGCTGTAGTTCAAGGACATGAGCAAGCGTCCATTCATGGCCGATGACGTGGCTGAGGCTGAGCTGTGCACACTGTGGGGTTGACTGTGAGAGAGACCGTGGGGGTGACTTCTTCCTCCTCCCATGAGTTTGGCTGCATGCTGGCTGCTGTTGTACGGTGGCAGCATGCAGCCTCCGCTGGGCTGAGACACCACGGTATCCACTGATGGCATTAGCTCTCCGTGCTGGTCTGTATCTGATGTCAGCAGTTCCTTCAGAAGCCCTGCAGTACAGTTGTACTGGCCCATACTGGGCCCAAAGCTGGATTTACTCTCTGGTAGTGTCTGCAGGGGCATGGATGACAGGGTGTTCATTCCTGCTTGGCCATACACACACTTGTGGTATTCCTGCTGAGACTGGGAAACAATGCTGGGCGAGCTGTAAGACGGGTACCCAGGGCTCGGCTGCATCATGGGAGAGGGGGAGGACTGGGAGGAGCCGGGCGTTGTTGCCCCTCCTCCAACCTGAGAGTTATTTGGAGAGAGCAAGTTCAGGTTGTCCAGAAGGTTCTCCATGACATTCTCAGAACTGTGTCCCAGAGGGCCTGTCATCTCTGTGAGACTGGGCAGCGTGCTTGTCATCTTGGCCCCAGGGGCTCCGGGGTACCCCATATGCACGTCTGCCTCTCCGAGGTCATCCTCAGGCACGAAGGGTGAGAGGCGGCCACTCAGAGTGCTGGCGTTGGAACTGGTCCGAGGCCTGAAGCTGTTCCATGTATCGTAGTCATCGTTGCTGTGGGAGTTGGGGCTGCCAGGCCACTTGGAATAGGAGCCTGGGCTGTCTGCACCTCCATCAGGGCCGCCCTGCAGGGATAGCTGAGGGGAGACAAGGAGACTCTCAGTGAATCAACAATATTATACATGCCAGAGATGGCCAGTTTGAGTCTGTAAGTTAGGCAGAAACCACTGAAAATTAAACACGGGTCTGGCTGATACAAACAAAACACCAAATGATATTCTTTGCTTACACTGTCCCTATAATGCTTCACTGGTTTACCTTTTTCTTTGCTGCTCTTCCTCTGCTCTTAGTGAACTTGCTGTTGTTGTCCATAGAGGCTGCCCTGCGTCGCGGGGACTTGCCGCTCTTCCCGCCCTCCGGGTTTAGCATCCACCACGAGCTCTTCCCCGTCCCCTCGTTCTGCACTCGAATAAATCGGCTGTGCAGGGACAGATTGTGTCTGATGGAGTTCTGCAGAAGAGGGAGAAAGAGAAAAGCTGGGTGAGGAGCAGACAAACAGAGAGTTTTAGGTATGCCCTTTGCTGAAAACACCTTGGGTCTGATTCATCACACAAGTGCAAATCCATCTGTACAGGTGGCCCTTTGTAAAAACACGCTCAGCCTCACAGCTGACTTACGAGGAGAAAGGGGAGATTTTAATGTCAGTCAACAATCTGATGCCGCGTGCTATTCAAAAACACACGTGCACGAGCAAACAGACATTAGACGTCAGTAAGTTTGCTCCTGAACAGAGCGAGGATTAAACTGCAGACACATTTTTCTCCAAATTCACTGTACGTGCGGGCCTACCTAACAAAAACAGAAGGCCCCATTGTAAAATGCTATTATGCTACATTACAGCTAACGGTGTGTCTTGTTTAAACCAGCTCAAAATCAAAGGGAGGAAACAGACTAATCTTCCCTCCTTACAGACGCACTCACGGCGCGCTCTAACGTTGCTTAGTGACACCGCCAGTGGAAAAAGTAATTTTTGTGCAGGAAGCTAGTGAAGCGTTGTTAAAACAGAGCAAACAGGAGAGCGAGAATATCGGACAAACGTGTGCAAAGCACCAAGTAAGACGGCGCTTCTCTCCCGCTTTACTGGAACTACGCTGGGACACTCCTCAGCATTGCAGAGTTAATTTGTTCTGCAGCCTGTAATGATTTTAAAACTCTACATCAGCGACCATTTAACCTCAGATGATAATTTATAGCCCGGCTCCGCATCATTTTCTGTCCAGGTCTTAACATGAAGTAATGAGCCTTGTCCAGACGTTACTGTGCATGCGTAAAGCTTGTTGTTTTGTAAGAAATGCTGAAACTCCCGGCACACACGCACGCGCGCGCGCACACACACACACACACACACACACACACACACACACACACACACACACACAGCTTAGCATGCATAGTGTCTAACGTCAGCAAGGCTGTTCCTGCTGTGAGTCACCGCTTCACATCTGGTTCACAGTCTGCCCTCTGCTCTGCCTTCACCTCTGCTCCTCTACTGAGTCTGGACACTGAAATCGACTCTCAGTATAATTATTTTACTAAAAAATGATTTGTTTATCCTTTAAATAGTGAAAATGAAAGCTCATTATATGATTTCATGCCGTTTAGTTTACAATGACATAAAGCAAAGAAAAGAGTGAAATGTCTCGTACTTTTGCTCACTAGTGACCTCAGTAATTAAAGCTGAACTGCAGTCTTTTAATCAGCATTTGCACTGCAGGAACTCCTCTCAGGGACTAGGAACCTTTGGAAGAGCTCAGGGTGTTTCCACTGCTGGCATCACAGTCTAAATTAAGTTCTGGCTATTACTTTAAAACTATTCTGAACATTTAAGATCTGTGGGGTGGGGTTTGCAGGAGTAAAGATTTATACATTTTAAAGGATTTTTAGGCCGTCCTTCTCAGTCTGCTCACAGTCAGTCTGTGCAATAGCTTATAAAGAGGAGTTTACCAGCAATTCGAGCACTTTGAATCTGTGTTGCTGCCACTGCTGCTTTCTTTCTGGATTTTCTCAGCGACCCCATTTTGCAAAGCAGCAAGAGTTAAATGCGCTCCACGCTCACTGTTAAGTGGTACCTGTCTCCTGCTATCTGTGGCGTCACCGTCACCTGCTGGGCACAGTCACATGTTAAAGTGACACATGTCAGCAGGCTGATTTGAGCAATCTTCGTACAGCGGCACGATCCCTCAAAGCTGAGACGCTTCCGAGGGACGAATTGAAACAAAAAGAATTGCCAAGATTTGAGACGGTAACGTGGGTCAAGCTCTGAAGCCCAAATTGAGTTCATCCTGATTCGATCACAATGGCATCATCAGATTCTTCCCTCACTGGAGAACCTCAGTCCGTAGGGCACACGAGGGCCTGTATGAACGCTGGTGCTTGACGAATGAATGTAATTACCCCTGAATCAAATGACCCGACTGCTTCAGCCAACAGTTTGCATGATCTGAGGTACGTGACAGCCCTTCCGTGATTATCCGAGTAAATGCTTTCCTCCCCCCCTCCACCCCCTCCTCTCCCTCCTGCACATCAGTAGCGATGACAAAAGGCAAAGGAGTAAAGTCTGGTCATGAGCCTCTCTTTCCCATGACTGCTACGAGTGCTGCTGATTTCAGCTGTGCTGGAATAAGGAATGAATGCAATGTGTGCACAGACGCCGGGATGTCCTGCTGCAGCCCTATATTATCCCGATGACAGAAAGGAGACACTGACAGCTAAACTCTCTTATTTCCGTGACTCTAGTTTCTGCTTTGGAAAAATCTCGCAGTCAAAACGCAGGGTGTAATAATCCAGAACATTTTAAACCCGGTTTAAAAATATTGATGCAATAGAGGGAGTACCAGCGAAGGGTCATAAAAGCTGCTCTGATGGGAAATGCCAGAACTCGGCAGAACTCGGTGTGCCTTGCGGGGCGGGCGGCTGAGGGTGTCTGGTGGGGCCAGTGGAAAAGCCTCGTCTCCCGCCGTGTGTGTGCGTGTGTGCGTGTGTGAGAGAGTGCCAGCTCGTGTTTTTAGTGGAATGGCAGTAGGACAAACAGCAGCACGGTATGGTTTTGATTTTGTAGCTCACTCCCCTGCAACCAGTGATATATTGGTTTGAAAACACATGCTATTGAGGACAAACAGACACGCACATAGGAGTGTGTGTGTGTGTGTGTGTGTGTTGGGGGGGACCTGTGGGGTCCTGTGACTGAATGCGACACAGCTTTATCTCTGGCTGCAGTACACAGGAATCTAAACATTCCAGCTAATCACTGTGTGCAAAGTTCAATTGTAATCACGGCTAACTTGTTAGTATCTGTTAGGAAACAGTAAAGGCAGAATTCCCAGCCAGGCAGCCATCACAATCAACATTCCTGAGCAAGGTTACAAAACCCATAATTTCACAGAAGTGAACTCTGATTAGTGTCGCTGGAGGACGCTCCTATCTCGTGCTGTGAAAATATGACAATAACACTCTTTCCCACCAAAAAAATCCAATCTGCCTTTATCACGCTAACATATTACAGGGTGCCTTTAATAAGAATGGGAAGCTGAGCAATCCTAATGATGGAAAACAAGAATACCGTAACCTCCTCTCTGTTGTTTCTGAGCTCGCCGTGAGGAGCACCACCTCCATTCACAGGCAACAGAACGCAGCCCTACTGGCAAAACACGAGGAAGTGACCACATGAAAGAGGACTGTGACAGGAAGCAGAGCTGACTTCCTGTCTCACAGGAAACATGGCGGTCAGTAAGCAGAGAAAAAGGCGAGGAATGCGAAGCCGTGGGCCAATTGGACACTGAGACTTCACCTCCCCAAAAATCCACTGGCAAGAGACTTTATGTTTGGCAACGGGCGCTGATCCCTGATGTCACGCCGCAGTCGTTAAATGAAAGCAAAGTTCACTTTGTCGTGTGACGGCTGAAACCGAATTACACGACCGAATACGTCACGACTCAACAAGTGGCTGCAGCGCGGCCGTCTGGGCGGTGTTAAAGCAGGAGAATGTGTTTTGAATGTGGGCTGTTGAGAAATAGAGAAAGAGGGGTTGTGTGACAGAGTGGGCTTGGATCAGTAAAGAACACGCTGTGCTAATTTCAAAACTCCTTCACTGGCAGCACTACTGAAAGGCCACACTGTTCAGTACATCAGCCTCTCTCTGCTTCTCTCCTCAATGTCCTCTTTTTCTTGCCTTGTCTCCTCTTTCCTGCTCCTTTCATCATATTCTCTCCTCTCCTTTCCACCTCATCCTCTTTGCCCCCCCCTGCCTTTCCCCGTTCTCAACCTGTTTGCTTGCCTTTCCTCTCCTTCCCCCTTGCGGACTGAGCCCAAGCACCTGCAAAAATCGTGCCACACAGGTGTTTCAGATTGACCAAGGTGCCGGGAGCTCTCGGAGTCGCTCAAATGTCAACCCGTCTAATGAAAAAATCCCCAGAAGAGCTCGACACCACCTACATGCAGTGCTGCTTTGAATCAAGTGCAGCCGCAAGTGAAACCTCAGCTGCAAAGGCCATGGAGGTATACGTATAAAGTGCAGCACTGCTCCCACTTCACTGACTGAAAGCTTGCAGCATGTATGATCTCACACGCCAGCAGCTATAGCTTCACACACATTTACCAGAGATACGGAACATATGAAAGTGAAAATGTGGTTTCCATGCACTATTTCCACTGAACTCATTAGAGAAACGGTGCTGTCCTTACCATGCATTTTCACTTTTTGTTACACGATTTTCAGCCTTCGCAGTACTTCTTCACCGTAACTAGTTATTTTATGTGTAATGTCTGCACCTGTGTGTGGGAATAACCTATAGAGCATGTGCACACTTTCTAACCACCACGATAAGTAGCCCTAAAAGCTGCAGCTGGGTCACGTCTGGAGGCTTGTGCTGAGTCTGGCTGAGTTACAGAAATGCGGTTAAGACAGAAAACGTGTAAACCAGTTATTAGCCTAACACCAGCTCAGCATGTCTGCCCACTTAACAACAGCATGGGGCTGAGCACACGGCTCCAGGTGAGGTGGCGGGTCAACAAGTGACAGTGAAGTGCCACTCGCTGGGATAACAAAGTTTCTCCCCTCGGTGTCACTTCGCAATCTTTCATCCAATTTTATTTTTAAGACATCAGAAAAAAATATTAAGGCAATATATCATCTCAGCTAGGGTTAGGAAATTAAATTATCCTGATAATTGTGATGGAAAAATACTTTTAAGAATGTAAAACTTGGTTGCTATAAGCTCACCTGGTTGAACAGGTGACCCATGCACTGAAGGCTTCACTGCAGGGTTTGAGTCTGATCCAGACCGTTTCCTGCCCGTCATCGTTATGTTGCCCCTACTTACTAATCAATCAAATGTATCTAATGTAACTTATTTTGGGTTGGTCAACCTTATCCCCACAGTCAGGCTAGAACAAATATGTTATGGAGCTGGAACAAAATGAAAATGGAGAGGCAACATCTGTGATGTGGAAATGATTTCTAAAGCTATAAACAGTAGAGTGATATATGCTGCAAGATATTGGCAACTTTTCCCCACATTTTAGAGGCTAATGTTACCATCTCATGAGTACAAAGAAAGAGAAAACATCCCCAAATGACCAGCTTAGCATCAGCAGCCAAACTCACTGACAAACCTCTCGTCAGCCGTGACTCAGTCGGTCCTGAGAATCAGCCTGCAGCTGCTCATCTTTACTTCTTTTATCTATAATCACCCAGCACATAAAAGTTTAGATATGCATGATACATTTTGCCTATTTCGGTGCCCCGTTGAGGCGGCGGGCGACGGGGTGCGGATGCAGTTCTAAACCGAGCCGACGTTACCCACTGAACCTAAAATTTAAAAGCTCCTTCTTATTTTATTCCGTTTTTCTCGTGTTCTTTTAAGTCTAACAAAGACGGGAACGAGTTTCCTTCCACATTACTGTTATTGCACGCACACTGAAGTCATTCTTTATCAACGCTTTTGCCCAAATCGTCGAGCTACTTAAAATAAATGTGTTTGTCTGCCTCACACACGTGCAACAATAAAGCAATACGCACTCACATTGCCACATTCACAGAGCAATCTGAACAGACTGTGATGACTTCATGTATTTGCAGTTTGATATGTTATCTTCAGCACCAATATTGAATTGACCAATGATAATCACTGACCTATTTACTAAAGTCAATAAAGCAATGATTATAAAAGGCAGTGGAAATAAAAAGCAAGGCACAGGAAATGTAAAGCCTTGGGCCCGGGCTCATTATTTACAGCATCTGCTTAAAAACATATTCTAAGGAAAAGGAAATGATTGTTGTCATTTATGTTGCATAGCAGCGAGCGGCGGGGCTCGACGCCTCGGGTCAAAGTGGCTCAGGAAAGCACAAACGTGCCACTGTTGGTGGTGATATAAAAAGAAATCTGTTTGACCACAATTTCTGTTTTCAAAAAAGTCGCAGATTAAAAATGGAAACTGACCCTAGGATAAGATTTTAGCCAGAAATAGTTTATTTTTTCTGCACCCTCCCAACATCCAGTCCAGCGTCCCTTCCGCTTGCTCCCCAGGGACATGATGCATGCACACCACTTGCCACAGTTGATCACTCACTCGTGTCGCAGCAGGAAGAGTCCCTTCCTCACCCATTGACGTCAACTTTCAATAAATAAATTTGGCAAAGAGAGCTGAGTGAGGAGGCCTGAAGACAGAGCACTCAGTGTGCAGCAACTCAAATTCACTTTAGAGTTCTATGAGCCCAAGTAGCACTCTGTGTCTTCCAGGAAAGTACCTCTTCAAAATGGTCATTGTCAGATGCTGACTTATATGACCATCGTAAAGCGCAGATGGAAAGGCAGAAAACGCGAGTCACGCAGGAGAAAATCTGTCTGCAAATGTATTTACTGACGGCCTCTTGGCAGAATCGCCTTTACACAATCCTCTGCAAGCAATCTTAGTGCAGCCAGCTCCCCTTCCCCCAAACACACACACACGCACGCACTGACACACACAGAGCTTGGAAGCCTGAGTGGATGCCGACTGGTTAAGCTGAAGACTGATCGATCTCAGACGCTGCAGACACACGATAAATAGCCCGCGAGTGGTTTTGGGCATATGGTGAGAAACAGCAAAGCCACTGACGCTCCAGGATCTTTCACCACCGTCTGATGGTGTGAGACAAGTGGCGAGTGAGATGAGTGGCAGACTGGCTATTAGTGAACTTCCTGCTGCATTGTATCCGCACAGGAAGTACTGGCCAGTCCTGATACTGATCCCTCTGGTTTATATGCAAAAACACTGCAAAATGAGACCCTGGTAGGTACAAAAGCAAGGGACCTGCTGGAGAAAACAGTGGGTTCACAACTTCCTAATCAAAACGCTCCCATCTGAGTGCACAAAACAAGAGGAAAAAGGAAAGAGTGGGGCCTTATCCAGGTAGACTTTTCCAGCGTGATTACAATTGTGGATAAAAGTCTTACTGTATATTTAAGAAACAGTTCCCCACTTAGGATTTGCCCTCATTATGGAGCCAAACAAACACAACTTGGTGAGAGAGGACTGTATCATCTGTCATTTCCTCTCGCCTGGACAGGCCTCATATTTGGACAAATTACTCCAAAGAAAACTTGGCTCAACACACGAGCGAGTGACCATAGATCCAAACTTTAAACACTCAAACAGTCAAAGGGGCAGCTGACTGACAAAAGCAGCTCCAAGTATTCGTTGCCATTGGCAGTGAACTTTAACAGGGGTTTTCCTACAGTTTATTTTCATTTCAGCACATCAGTAAGAAAAGATGAGCAAAAACGTAAAAGATTCTAGTCATTTATTTAATTTAATCTGGTTACATTATTTCAAAGGCTGCAGAAATCTATCATAAATGTTGGCTGCAACATTTGATGAGCGCCTCAGTGAATGAGTCACATGATATTTTGAATTCTCATTCAGACTGTACCGTACGTTATCAACACAAGACGCTTTGAAAATAATGTCCCAGCAAAAAAATGGCGATGGCAGCTTTTCGCGTACATGTTTTGCTCTCTCTCGCGCTCGTTCATTTCATGACTCAGACTTAAGCAGCACACTGCTCGTGTGTATAGACAGGGACTAGGTTGTGCTGCCTAAGCTTACCATGCTAAAATATGTGCATGTGTTGCTATGTGCAACACAATGTGAGTCTGTAAATGCACAGAGCAGTGTCTGTGGAGCGGGGATATTTTTTGCCTCTGATCGGCACAACTGCTGGGCTGGGCCGCTGCCTGCTCTGCCTGGATAAAGATGCAGTGTGTGGACCACTGCTGGGTGCCTGTGTGGTGGCCTGCCTCCACAGGCCTGGTCGAACCGCTGGATTGAGGGGGGTGAGGGGGTGGGGGGAGTGTTTTGGGGATTTTATTTATATGCTTCTTACCCCAGTTCAAACCGGCAAACACAGGGATATCCCAAAGCTGTTCTATGGCTTCCAGTGGAAAATCTCTATTCAGTGACATAGTTGAGAGGATTTCTCATTACCACAGGTCCTCTTAGTGTTGCACAATCAGACTGCAAAGCACTGATACATATGCATTTCTGAGACGGTGTCTTTAAGAAAACGGCTGCATGCAAACACGCTGGACACGAGTCCCCATTTATAAGATTTAGCAATATGTGGAAGAGAAAAAAAAAGTGGCATCTGCCAGAATTCAAACATCAGCAGAAAATCGGAGAAAAATGACCGCCCACGCTGTCTGAACAATGTCTGTTCTCAAAAGTAGCCTTCAAAGCAGCGGGGAGATTTCTGCTAAGCACTAAACATTTCACCAGAACTGAAGGATGTCACTCGGAGGCTGGCGGAGTGTAAAAGTGTCCACATCGTCACTTTAGCAGGAAATCAGTGCTAATATTTTAGGCTGATTTCTTTCCATTGCTGAGAAGATTGATTGTTGTGCCAAGTATACGACTGGCTACAGTTAGTTACATGTTAGTTACCATGTTTTTAACTGATCAAAGTATCATGCTGAAAAAAATGCAGGTCCTGATTGCTTTTGTGGTCCTTGGTAAGCAAAATCTAGAAGCAAGAACGCACATTAATCAGCCTGTGTACATCCATAATGCACTTAGCTGTTTTTTCAGGTCTAAAATTAGCGCGATTCGTGAGTGGCTGTTTTCAACAAAAGGAACTTGCAAAAGGAACCTTAAAAGATGCACTGGAACCATTTTTTCTTTTATCGAAAAATAGTTTCTAATGGGCTCACTTTAAAGAGAAAATAACAAATCTGAAAAAATATAGAAATACATACAGCATGCAAATCAAGCAGGAGGGCAACTATACAAACGAGGCTTTTAACAGACACCAAACCACCCAAATATATCTTGAAAATGATCTCCATGTGTTCAGAAATATAAAAGGAAGTCGCTCTGCTTGTTACATCTTTTCTAAATGTCGCTAACATCCTTGTAATTCAGCCTCGTTGGTTTTACACCAGCACCTGCTAGAAGACGCACGCTGAGCGTGCTGAATACTAAATAAAAGCCTTGTGAGGACAGAGGAACTTGACCACAAAAAGAGACCACAAAAAAAGTCACAGAATGTGTGAACGGCTCAGTTTTCTCATGAGGCACAAAGTGAAACTAGATTGATATCTCCCATTATGTGAGGGACAGCTGGAGACGGTAAGAGCCGAGACCTGGACTCGGTCCTGGAGATCATTATCAAGCTGGCATCAGTGCAGGCCAGGGCAAGTCTCATTTCGGCATTTACATTGTATCTATAATTATATTAAGTCTAAACTGCATTAAACCACATTATCTACACCACATCTTAGTATTTGACAAATATATATAAGTAGGTATTGAAGGATGATCAGCAATAACAGTGACTCACTTCCAAGCTCTGAGCAGAACGACGAAGAAAAACATGAAGGAAACACTGGAAGAGGAAGAAGCCGCCGAATCTGCCGTCACGCTCAGCGCTGCTTCCTCTCCTGATGACATCACTACCCTCGCGTTGCATACCTTGTAGTGCTTTCAAAGCACCCACTTCCTGTCAGTCCGAGCCTCAATTTGCACCTCTTAAAAGGGAGATCAGCACAGATAAGAGATTCTAGAAAAAGGTTTTCTACAGTTATTGCAGCCAACTGCATGCAGCGACATAAATAATACCTTTCATTGCGTTCAGTGTGTCCAGCAGTAAATGAATCACTTTCTGAATGTCGCACGTTTGCACAAAACGGATGTGTGTGCAATCAATTCAAACTCTTCAGAGTGTTAGGAAATAATTAGCTAATGCGTGTGTTCAACAATTAGCATTAAAGCATCAATATCACAAAAGTAGCTCAATAGTGAAAGCAGCTAAAGTTTTCCTGTGAAATGGAGCCCTCGTAAAATAATGAAAATGCCGGTGTTGTAAACAGACAATTTTCTTTTCAATGAAATCGTGCTTGTCAATCACATCAACCACAGTATGAATGAATCACTGAGAGCAGAATGTGTTGACATGCCATTACACATCAAATTGGCCCGACTCGCACTGCAGTGTTTCCCAGAATCCAGCACAGCAGCCCTGAAAGCAGCGCTGTTACCCGCAGACTGCACAGCGACATTCACCCTCAAAAACACTGATGTTTATTTTGAGTAGAGGTACTGCGCGCCATTTACGCAGGCAGCCTCGGGAGAAACGCACGCTGCCTGTCTCAGATACGCCAACAGTGACAAACTGATATCCTCCTTTGGTAGGTGCGTTTCAACCAGTTTTAACCCAATGCCGGTTAAGGTCGAGTAACCTGCCCTACCCTCTGCAAGGTGTTTCTTTTATAAACACTCCACCAGACGAGAGCCTTTCTACACAAAACAAATAGTGCAGCAATACAAAAACAATACAAATCTAAAGGGAACGCTCCCGAGGGAAGCTCGGGCATAGGTTTGTGCACTTTGGCCTTGAAACGACCTATTAGTTCCTATGACAGAAGAAGCAGGAAACCTGCCAGCAGATGCACATTCATAACAGCACTTCTGATTTAGGCGTAGATTTTAATTTCCACCCATGTCAGCCAGCTGTACCGCTCCAGTGAGCGCGCATGTATGTGACAGAGGGCCAAAATGGATGCGTGATGGTGTGATAATACCAGTCCAGTCTGACAGGCACCGTGCATAATCGCTCCAGGGCAGGAATTGCACAACAATGTGGGTCTGGGTAATGCCTGTGGTTTGGGGCCCTCAGCAGTGAGCCTTCCCATTAAAGTGTTGCTCTGTCCAATCCTTGTGTGTCTGCAGCTGGTTCACACATACACACGAGCTATGAGAAACTGACGGGACACCGCATTTGCAAGCGTGAAGAAGCTCTGAGGGCTTTCACTTCTCATTTCTATGGTGAAATTTTTAAAATCCACACCACAGTTCCTCTTTTTGACCATAAAGCAATGCTGAGGTCTGAATGGTAACCCCGCAGGAGATTTTTTTCAGTTTTCCTGACTGATGAGAAGTTTTTTGGGGTTTTTTTTTTGGAAGAGGAAAAAAAGGGAAGAAAAAGATCACGTGGTTTTGTCCTGCTACTACCAAACCCATAATCTTCAAAACAAAATATTCTGACTCATCCTAAATGACTGTTTACCTGACAACGGCACTGGATGTCAACGCCGCATTTTCAACTCTAGCGTAAAGCTACCTGCGTGGGCGCCACTCCTCTGTAAGGTTGAATGGAGCTCTACTATCTGCTGGTATCTTTTTGTATATCACTTCTACTTCCTCGCAGTTACTGGACGCTACAATCGCCGAGTGATCTCGCTCCCGAACGATCTGGCCTGCAGCCAGAGAAAGAACTGACAAAAGAAAAGTCTGGCAGGGGTGCTGCAGGGCTCTGTCATGCCAGCGTTTGAGGTGGTGGAAACAGCCGTGTGCACATTGGACATGATTTGCTTGAATCCACGAAATGAAAGGGGCGGGCTGTGGGGTTTTCCAGTTTCCTTTCCAGTGAGATAAAGGCTCCGTAAGTAAGCTACGCCGCTACGCCGCTAACTGAGCTTAAAAACATCACTTCCAACTAGTTACTTAGTTACTCTTCATCTTAAAAAACAGTGTTTTGATAGATCATTCTCTAATTACTTATGTTAAATTACTTCTTGAGTGCCAGTTGCATTTCTTAATTTGGTTCCAGCTAGTGTCTGCACACACACACACACACACACACACACACACACACACACACACACACACACACACACACACACACACACA
>JAVDPK010001036.1:183254-193843 GCA_034780415.1 Cichlasoma orientale | reverse complement strand
ACACACACACACACACACACACACACACACACACACACACACACACACACACACACACACACACACACACTGTATATGCTCCAACTAAACGCATTTTTGTTTCAGGTTTGTGTACTAGTGTGACACATTCATCAGCTGTACTGAGACATTTTTTTTGCACTTACAGTCATAAAATACATCGAGAAAAGATTCTTTTTTCTCAGGTTTCTCAGTGAAATCTCTCACTGATGGCTCATTCCTTAAGGAAAAACCTTGGCTGCATAGCTTTTGCCAGACCATCTGGAACATCTTGTCAGCCCCAAGCACTTAAAATTTGCTTGGTTTTTTTCTTGTTTTGTTTGTGAAGCAGGAAAAAGAAAAGCAAAAACTTTATTTTGCATATATTGCATGGGTTCTTTGCGTTTTGTGGTTTCGTTTCAGAATGGAGAAAACCTGCAATGCGACCTGGCAAGCGGAGCAGCGAAGAAGATCTTGAGCGAGAGCTGCAGACTGTAAAACCTCCCGGATGAACGCAGAAAGAAGCACCACATGGGACCAATCGCCGACGTTCGTGCGAGGTTAAAGTGACGCAGAACGGCTGGATCCCTAAATAAAACACACGTGATCCACACGCAGATGTAAACATTCAAAAATCATCTGACCTGCTTTCCTGGCTGTTTATTATTATTTCAGCCCGCTGACCCCTCAGCATCACAGAGTGTTTCTCAGTAACAATGAAAGATAACAGAGGGTAACACTAACGCCGGGCTTTAGAAGTAAACAAATATGGAGTAGGACAGAAGGAAAACACGACATTGTGAAACAATCTGTGGGGCTACTAGTTTCACACTATTGCTCAATCATGTCAGTGTAGATGAGCACCATTTCATCACATCATCTGCATCACACTGGTACGTTACGCAGAGCCAAGAGCACCTCTGCAAGCGGATCTGCTTACGTCAACTGAAAAGGACAAACATTTGCCGGCTCTTTGAAATGTGTCGCTCTTTTTCACAATTAGATACAATAAACCGTCCTCGCTTTCACCAAAGTGTCACCTTTGAGTCCTGGAATTTTTATTGACTAAACAGTCAAAGGGTCAAATGATTGATATGCTCACTGATAACAGGAATAATCATTACTGCCGTACTAGGCAGAGAAGATTAAAGACTAACAGGTACCAATCATCAATACTCGCAGCTACTTTTTAACACCCCTGGTGCGCCAGCTATGGGTGATTCACAACTTCAAAGCGCTCGGTGATACAAAAAGCGAAGGGGAAAGGCGCTCGTAAGTGGATACAGGATTGAGATCAGCTGGGGAGAAAAGGAAAGGCAGAATATCACGCCACAATAAAAAAGATATAAAAGCCCCGGCTGGAATGTTCCCTGTGTCAGCCTGTCTGTCTGCCATCATGTCTGTGCATCTGCCAGCAGCAGGGCTTTAATTATGAGGCCCAGGTTATGCGCACACACACAGGAGACTAACGTCCCACATATCTCTAACACAGTGCCTCACAGTTCCGCTGACTAACCAGTGGCACCAGACTTTGGCCTGCGGCTCCCTGATTCCAGTAAATGTCTTGTTATGCAACTCCTAACACCCAGACTGAACTTAGAGCATTCTGGGTCTCTGCTGTGCTCGCGCTCTCCTTTCTTGGTTTTCCTCTGAAGACAGCGAGCAGTTAACTCCTCGGGCTTTTGCCACGGTGGGGCTTGGGTAGCGGAGCAGGGGGATGGAGGTTAGTAACCCTTCAAAACACCGAGTGTGGCCCGCTTTGTGCTGAGGCAGAAAACCAGGAATGGAGAGGCAGGCGGTGCAGTCAGGAAATGGGGAGGAGGGTGAGGAGAGCTCCTTCAGCTCTGTGCCTGAGAAACACAGCTGCCCCTCATGTCTTGGGGCAATGCCAAGGTTGGACTCCCTGATTGCCTCAGGGGGGTGAGAAGTGTGAGTGTGTGAGTGTGTGTGTTTCCAACCAGCAAAAACAGGAGGACTACTGTTTTATCCAGCTATCTGTCCCACTAATACACATTCAGACCCAGAGAAACAAACCGTCTGTGACTGGTGATAAAACACCACCGGTTTTCTGCTCACTCAGCTCCAATACCTCATGTGTTAGCTTCTCTCACTCCCGGTGAGCACATTTTAGATAGCAAGCAGCAATCCGAGTCACCTCTGCATCCTCTGCAACGGTTAAACCATAAAAACTATGGGTGCAGTGTGACTCTAAATCCTATTACCGATCAATTAAACTTAAAGTTGTTCGTTAGCTTTACCTTAAAAGATATTTCTGGTACCGGTAACGATTCCCTTTGATAACTCAGGTTTGTGTCAAACCGTTTTCCTGCAGCTGGAGGGCCGTGAAGTAAATTTTCCTTAATGCACTGGAATAAACAAACAATATCACTTTGACTGCTGAGCAGCATTTACTACATTTAAATCACGACTGTTGAGATAGAACAGCAGATTTCATTCATATCACTACAGCTCATATATTCCACAGCACACTGCAGTTCAGTCTTTATCCTAAACAGGCCCACGGGATCTTGGGAATACCTATCTACCGCACAGCCTATGTTTACTGTAAGACTAAGAGGGATTGGAGTCAATAGGTGCATTTACATGGTAATGACCCTCGTGTCGCTCACTGTACAATCTGCTCGGACCTACGTGTTTGTCTGCTCCGGCACAGTTTGCTCTGAGACCCGTGGGAGTGTTTACCAGCGTAGGCCGAGGAATTTCAGGTCAAGAGATCATCGAGCGGAGAGAAGACCCATGACCGAATTGATCTGGTAACTGACATCAAAGCCTACCTGAGCCATCCAGGTCCATCAGCAAAAAGCAAATATTTATCCCGCAGTGACGTACTTATAAGCAGAGAAATACACAAAAGAACAGACTTCTGACCGGCATGCAAGTGTGTGTGTAATATATATAATATTGCCTACTTAATGCATGTATAGTTTTTATGCATGCTGCAGCATGAAAGGCTGCTTGTAATACTTGAAGTATAGTAATCTAAAGAGTGATTTTTAATTTAAAAAAAGTGGTGGATGTATATAAGGAAAAAAAATAAGCAGCTCTGCAGAGAGGTTTGGTGATGCATCATTTGTGCCATCTGTTCTCCTTCCTGTTGGATGGCATCCTGTGCCAGGGCCAATGTCCAGTCCACTCTGAGAGCTTCTCCAAGCTGGTCCCACCTGGCACCGCCATCCTCAAAATTCACACTGTCACAGACGGCCTGAGAAGTGAGGAGGTTGTCATGACTCAGTTCAGACACGACCAACTGTGTAGGATCAGCAGCGCTTTGAATCAAGCTCGGCCTCAAACAATCAAGAGTAGCTAGCTCTAATCAGAGGCTAATGAAAGCTTCACGTGCTTCAGCCGCTTCCTGCTCAGAGAGACGAGTAACACGGAGGAATAATCCTTAACAGGTTCAGAGGCGCTGATCCGAAGGTAAATTACGACTAATATTTTAAGGTGTTGAGCAGTCACTGCTTCCTAGAAACAAAGCATTCGGGTTGTGACTTCAGTCATTGAGATCTGTGTCTTACAGCATGCCAGTGGCCATGGAAAAGCTCAGTCTACGTCTTAGTCAACCAGTGTTTCAACCCAACATACCCACAAGCCACAGATTACGTTCTATTGTGTTTTATGCTCTCGCGAAAGCTCAAAGGGTAAAAATCGAAGGTTATTTGGCGGCACTGTAGCCACCAGATCGACTGCTTGATCGATGTGCTCTCATCCAATACAACAATGTAACGGTGTTGCTTTCACAAAGACACGAGCGCTTCATGGATAACCATTGAGGAGTGATCCATTCTTTTTGGCGGGGTGAGGAAAAAACAAACCTAACTCAAACTCAACTGAGACGGGAATGTCTAACTTTACTTTACTGAACGTTAACTCAGCTCCAAACTATGTTTGCATAACACAACTCAACACCTAATGACGCGTATCGTCTGAAGCGGGATCATCAAGCCGACTTTCGTGTAATGTTTGGTCTCTTTGTGCCATCAAAAAAGAATAAATGCAGTTAACCACTAAAGTGAGGCCGGTTCGAGCTTTTGCTTCATAGTTTTTGTGCCGATGCAGTTCTGCTGTCACAAATCACACGGCTACGGGCAGGTGCACTGGTTGACTCGAGCTTTTTACGTTTATTCATAATTCATTAAGGCCAGTGGGCAGATTTATTTTTCCTCTGTGATGAATCAGTGGTTTAAAGGCTAGTCACGGTTTCAGCTGACAAAGTTGATCTCTGGTTTTCTGTTATTTAGTTTGACTGCTTTTGCTGATATATTTGCACTCCTGGAAGGACGTCTGCCACACAACTGGCACATTTTCACATTTCCAACAGGTCACTTCACCCAGAGGCAGATGACACACAGCAGGACCGAAGATCGTGAAGCTGAAAAAATATTTTTCACATTTTATTAAAAGGGAGCGGTCATAATAAACACCGATTAATTGGATTAATAAACGATTCTTTTTATATCAGAAAACAACAACAAAATGCACGTTATATTTAACATCCTCATCGCTGCCACAGCCTCATGAGCGCGGCTGCTTTGGAGAGACAATGTGTGATAGCCCCCCTGCGTGGAAGCGAGAGGAGAGCTTTATGAATAACTCCCCTCGTAGCCATGAATGGCACTTTGCTTTCCCACAGTATTGCTCAGTTTACACCCCCACCATGGCAGGATAAGCAGCGAGCCCGAGCGGCGGCTGAGCGCCCCTCTCCAAGCTGCCAGTCACACACAAACTGCTAAATGGATGCAATAAAAGTGAGAAACTCGATTGTTTATTTCGTTATATTTATGAAGTCACAAGCGCGTATTAAGACTTCGTCACTGCGACTCTGCTGCATGCTTTAAATTTTTTTAAATGATCTATTTTTGAGAATGATGCACAAGATGATTAACGCTCAGTGGCCTGTCATATCGGCTGCATAACTTCTTAATTACACTAGAATCAGTGAGTCTCACTGAGAAAAAGTTGATCAGAGATGTGCTTGGAGTATTGGTACTAATGACGCGCGCGCGCGCACGCACAGCCAAGTAAGCAGTCAAGTTTAAAAAATGGAAACAAAAAAGGTCTCTTCTGATACTTTGCAGCGCGACTCTTAACGTGACTAACACTACGTGGGTGTTTACGTTTCGAGGTGTCGGCTCACCCACACACTACCTGGATGGATTCTCAACTGCTTCTTTCATCTCCCATGAACATGCAGCCTTCCTCATTTCTACTCGATATTAAGGATGAGTATCATCTGCTGCTCACTGGGAAAACTGGCCTTAAAAACATGGTAAACGTTCCTTAAGCAATCACGCGCGCACACACACACACACACACACACACACACACACACACCTTACGCTCAACAAAGCCAGAGAGCAGCACAAACCTGGAACCTTTTAGAGTGTGAATGCGCACAAAGAAGAAGTGAAGGGGAAAAATGGCTTCTAGGACGATATCACCACCCTAGCAACACATCTGTCCAGTGCCGGCTTTGTTTACTGGGGGATATTTCACCGCAGCGAAGGGGGTTTTTCCACTCTCGTTTAATTTGTCTTCACGGGACTACGTCTGACAGCTCAGCAAAAGTTTGTGTCCTTTCTGCAAACACTGAAGTCAGATGAGTGGGTGAGTACGCGGAAGGCTGTGCATTGTGGCAGTATTTTAGCAAAAAATATGCAGGTCGCGTGTGAATGATTAATTAAAGACAAATATCTGTCTGCACGTCCGATTCAGTGAGAACTAAAAAAAGAAATTCTCTCCAGCCTTTGTGACTGAGCCGAATGTGTCATCTCTCAGCACATGACTCAAACATGAGATCCTGCTCTGACACGAGAAGGAAAAAAAACAAAACAAAAGCTTTAAATTTCATCGGCAGCCCAGACAGCCTACAACAGAGGGAAGCCATAATAAATCTCTCACTGTGTGGCTACAGGCTCAATATGATTTCCTGCTGCGAGAGTAGACTCTCATTAATTTATTGTCAGACACCAATGAAACTAAATGTCTCCAAAGGGAGGTTTACGCCCTTCAATAGTGTTCAGTGGGAGGGCCTGTCACACCACATCACAGATTTTAAGCCCTCTCTTGCGTAATGTTTTGGACACATGAATGCTGGTATCTCCTTACAACACAGATGTATAAATAAAGCTTCATTCGGCGCTCACGCACTCTAATATGGAAAACTGTGATTTGGGCTAAAAAGATGTGAAAGAAGAGAGCTGTCTCAGTGATTCTGATGCTAGGATTAGTGCACTTACGGAATTCAAGGATAAGAAACATTTGTATAAATCATCAAGTCAGATTACTGCCCAAAGTTATGGTGACTGTAGCAAACTAACCTTAAGTGGGGGGATAACAGTGAAGGAGGACACGGCTTTATGTGAGCATAAAACTGATATTTGTCAATATGGAAACAGCTGAGGATAAATGCATGGGGAGCAAATCGTGCATTAGCATAAGTCTC
This sequence comes from Cichlasoma orientale, assembly GCA_034780415.1. Lineage (NCBI taxonomy): Eukaryota > Metazoa > Chordata > Actinopteri > Cichliformes > Cichlidae > Cichlasoma > Cichlasoma orientale. Next base: position 187,383 of record JAVDPK010001036.1, on the reverse strand, counting down.
TGCAGATGATAACACTTGGAATGATAATAGATGATAAAAATAAACAGCCCTGACCAAATGCATTATACAGTCACAATACACAGACTATTGAACACCACAGACGAGCCAGAAATCCCTGGAGGGGTATTACAGTGATACCACAGGAGATAAAAACATAGCATGAAGCACAATGAAGCCCCTGTGAGCCCACTGTTAAGCACCACAGACGCACCAAAACTACCCACTCAATTACTTTCCCCCCCCCCCCCCACTACAAGAACTGTCTCAAGCAAGTGTTTTATCAGTTGCTACAGCCACTCATGAACAGCCGCCGCACACAACCGCGCTAAAAGTCACAGTTAAGAATAAAAGTGGTTACCTTCCAGCCCGCAGAGCTGTTGCTGTCTCCTTTGTCCTTGAAATAAGGCACACTCTTCACCATCCAGTCATAAATCTGAGAGAGAGTTAGTCGGTTCTCAGGAGAACTTTCGATAGCTTTGGTTATGAGGTCTGCATATGACATATTCCCCCATGCGTTTCGCCGGGAGGAGCTGCTCTTTCTCTGGGCAGCGGCTGCAGCTGCGGCCGCGGCCGCTGATGACGCCGGACCGACCGGGGTGGAGAGCAGAGGCACCTGCTGCTGCTGCTGCTGCTGCTGCTGCTGCTGATGCGGGAGTTGCGGGTTCGGGTGCTGCTGCTGCTGCGGATGCTGCTGATGTTGCTGTTGCTGCTGCTGTGGGGGTTGCTGGTGGACGCAGCTCTCCTGACACTGGAAATCAGTGCACAGGATGATGGGTTTCTGCTCCGTGAAGTCCTCGGTCTCCTCGAGCAGGCTCAGGTTGTTGATGAACTCAGTGTTGCTGGCTGGTTCCTGCTTTACAGATGGGACCGGCGAAGAGGTGTTGGAGTCGCCCGGGTTGATAAACTCCGGCCGGGGCAAGGGCCAAGTGCACGACCGGGGCCGCGACAGCGGTTCAAAATCCGGGTCGATGTCCACCAGGTGTGGCTGCTGAGCCGCTTCCGCCATGGTCGAAAGGTAAGTGAGAAAAGTGTTACAATGTCATGTAAATGTGACGAACCTGTCGCTCCTTAAAAGTAGCAACTTCGCCTCGGAAACGTGAGCGAACGCGAGATAAAAACTAGCCGGGAAAAGAGTGCTCCGCTCGGGCGCAAGAGCCACACTGAAAGTTACATCCCAAGTCGGTAAAAACCTGTAACGATAATTAAAAGAATGTTTCTAAAAGGTCTTTCAAGTGAAATGAAGTTGAGTAAATGGTCAGAGTATGTTGACCCGCTGCTTTGTTTTTGTTGTCCAGTCCTGCTGACGTTCCGTCTGCTCGTCGTACTGCCCGTTAACTCTCTGTTGTACAGGCGGCGTGTGGGGACTTACTGGAAGTATCATCTGTCAGTTGACACCGCCCACATTTGACTGACAGCCAAAAAGCACCAATAAGCTGCATCCAAAGAGTTGCTGAAAAAAAAAGTTAACCTGTGGACCACAAATGGAAGATTTCTCTGTCGACTGCGTCTCAGAGTGAAATGGAGACTATTCATTTATACACAGTGTACAGAGATTTCATCCATTGCTTCCACCTGCGTGTCCTGCTGTTAGATCAAAACTGTGCAACCTTAAATCCTTCGTTATTTCGGATTAAATAACAGCAAAGGCAAACTAAGTATCCAGTTACATTTTAAAGTGAAAAGGAGCAGCCTTACAGCCTCTGCAGCAAGAGTAATTGTAGCGTGCGCAAACGTTTGGACACTGCTCGGCTTGTAACTCCTTGACCCTTAATTAGGCCTTCAAGACTTATAAGGCAGGTCCAGAACTAACATTAGCCATTTTTAGAACACGAGATTCAAGAGATTTGTCACTCTGATCACTCAACACTGCTGATCCACGTCTGCAGCAATGGCACACTACATGCAATATCTTTATAACCTGGAGTCACTTCGGTTAAAACTAAATCTGGGCTCTTTGAGCTCAATAAAAGCAGCTGCATTTCACAAAAGAACACTTTGCCAACTGTTAAGCATTGAGCTGGAAATATTGTGCTTTGTGGGCTGCGCGGCAGCCTGTGGCACAGGAAACGTGGTTAGAGAAATGAATGGATTCCGCCGGCTATCCACAAATTCTGCACCCAAAAGCCATATAGTCGGTCCGGAAACTGAAACTGAAAGATTCTGTACCTCGACAAACGCGAGGTCACATTAGTTGAACATTACTGAGAATCTGGGTAGATTTTAAACGTGCTGCGTGTGCTGTGATAGCCAACAGTAGAAGAATGACTATTTACTTACTAAATAGATATTTATACTTTGGCACACATCACCCAAAAATTTATTATTGCCCTATTGCATAATTCATTTGATACTTATGCCCCATGGATGAGAAGCTGTATTTGCCAAAGGCATCCACACTGTGTAAGGCTATAATCATTTATAAAGTAATTTTATGCATTTTTATAGATTTTATTAGCATTCTTATGAGCAAAAAAAAATTCCATTAAAAGTGAAGAGTTTATAAAATGTTCACAAATCATGAAAAAAGCAAATAACAAATGAAACATTTCAAAACTGATGTTGTAGAAAGACAAATACGGCATTAACTACTGCATAATGAACACTATCTTCATGCACAGACTTAGAGGAGGGTTTAATAAATCGTGAGTTGTGGAGCAGAGGCTGTTTGGGTGTCTTATCTGCGGAGTAGAGTGACATCTCGCGGCCATCGTCAGGTATTACAATCAACGCGGCATAATTGGTATAAAACGCATTAACCCGCATTAATTTGCGAGTAGTCATTCTGTCCAAGACTGCACAATTATCTGCCTACATGAGCGGCACGAATACACGATTATGACGTACTCTATCAGGTAAAGTACTCTACTTGCAGTCATGGGATCGGTTCCTTTCCCGTATTTACACCCCGTTAAATCACCAGCACTATAAATAAATAAATCTATCGATTTATATATGGATAAGTCATCTATGTATGATTTATCCATAGATGAAGCAGAAAGCTGTTTTATTCTAACCGCACAACAGTCAAAAGGCAGTGCGCGTTAAAAAAAAAAATAGAGCCTGTTGCCAAATATGACTTCAGCGATTCATAAAAGCAAAGACAACGCGAAGAGTCTCAGCGGTGTAAGTGATATAATTTAATTATTACCCAGTTATTTCATCGTAAATATTATACTACGCATTTAATTGCACGTGACCTCCTCTCCCCTTCCGCGTCGCGCGCCGGTAGGACGGTGCAACTTATTACGGCCAATGAAATTAACGCCTCGGCAAAACGAAAGCGCAGTAATAAGACACTGCGGGCGTTGCATTAACCAACACCGAGCCCCCGGCACGCTTGAACATTAGCAGGTCTGACTTGTGTCCCGTGTTGCCTGAATCTGTGTTGCCATTCGGCGGACTGAGATCGTGTGGAAACTTGTTGCGCTGCTGAGGCGCAGCCTGGCGCGCTGTGACTGCACCGCAACGCAGCAAATGTGCTCACAGCTGTTCTCCGTGAGGGATTAACCGGCACTACAGAGATTAGGGGTGAGCATCGCGATCTCCTTTAGATGCTTTCTTTGCCCGTCTTGCTCTGTTATAGAAACTGCTTAAATATCTTTTACACGTTAAAGGGCTTTAAAGTATTGTGGATGTTTTCAGGTTCATGCCCTTTGAGTCACGATGGCTCCTCACCCTGTAATTCAGGCGATTATCGACTTCTCCGCTGGGGCAGCAGGTGAGTTCAACTGCAAAGAACACAGAGGTATTTCAAGCCACTCCCATCAGATTGAAGGCAATAAATTAGAAAAACTTTGATTTACAAGTGAGTCAAAACAGCTACCTGATCCCCACACTGTGGGGGTTTAGTGTTAGCTATTATTATCAAATTATTAAGTTAAAAAAGTGAAGAAGGTTAACTTTAAAAAAAAAAGTCAAGGTTAAGATCAGAGGTCAGCAGGAGGCCACATGTGTATTAATACATTTCTGTATAAAGTTATGTATCTGCAGTATTTTTCTGACCCTGTGTGGCTTAGAGAAAATCCAAAATGATGATGATGAGTGTATTAAAACCTCTGACCACAACTGTAGCTGGGGGTTAGGGTTAGGGTTCTAACCCTAACCCCCAGCTACAGTTGTGGTCCCTATA
>JAVDPK010001036.1:152194-183191 GCA_034780415.1 Cichlasoma orientale | reverse complement strand
AATCTCTGAATTTTTACCAAATGTCTTGCTGTCCCTCCTCAGGTGGTACAGCCTGTGTGCTGAGTGGTCAGCCATTTGACACCGCAAAGGTGAAGATGCAGACTTTCCCCACAATGTACCGTGGCTTCATCCACTGCTTCATCTCAACCTTCAGACAGGTGGGACTCCGTGGTCTTTACGAAGGCACAACGCCAGCGCTGATAGCCAACATTGCTGAGAACGCTGTGCTCTTCTTGAGTTATGGGCTGTGCCAGGATGTGGTCCGCTTTATGTTAAGGATGGACAAAGGTGCTGATCTCAGGTTGGAAGCAGATATTTCTGAGTATTTATTTACATAATAAGCTACATAGTATGTAATAGAGTGCCTTGCGGAGCAGCTGGATACATCAACACTTTATGGTATAACAAGCGTTCATATGAATCAGAGGTTCAGTCTTCCTCTTTTCACTTCCAGTGTAGAAAATCGTTTTTTCCTGCACTGAGTTGCATCATTACATCAGAATTGGGTGCGGTCACACAGTTTACAACTGTCAATTGAATGTCTTTGGTGGCAGAAAACTAAATAATAAACTAAATAATAACTGAGTAATTCACCTACATGCATATATTAGCAGTAATAGCATACCTGGACCTGACAGTAATTTTCTGTGTTCACAGTTCCATTAATTTTGGCAAGATCCATGAGAACCGTGAGAGGCCGTCAAGCCGTAGACACTCACTGCTGCACTGATTTCCTGACCTCCTCCAAATATGCTGATGTTGTCTTGACTGTGTGATCGTTGGCGTTTTTCCCAGATTCAGCTAAAGAAGTGGGAACAAATGATGTGTTTTGTAACAGGCTGGCAGTAACAAAGTATCTAAAGATACAGTTTCAAACTGGTTCCTCGCTGGGCTCTTTGTTATGTGTAGACACAAAGAAAAAGCCGAGCTGTTGCCGTAGCCTCCAGCGTCTGCTCCACAAAGACGTTAACGTTCGAGTTAGACCTCTCACACGTCACACACTTGTTCTCTGTCACACGGGCTACATGCTGACCAAAGGCCATAACTCTGTGATACATTTTTACTTATTTATCCCCCATTTTTTTTGTGCTTGCTGTCATTGCTCATCAGTGATATTCAGAAGGCATCTGCAGGGTCTTTAGCCTCCATCTTCTCCTCCATGGCCTTATGTCCCACAGAGCTGGTGAAATGTCGTCTGCAGGCCATGCATGAAATGGAAGCTTCTGGCAAGGTGGCAAGAGGGCAGAAGAGGTGAGTGGAATCAAAAACCGACATTGTCATGACAAGAAAAGCTCTCGTTGACTAAAATAATTTTGACTCTGTCTCCAGCACGGTGTGGACCGTGGTTAAGACTGTCCTGAAGACAAACGGTCCTTTAGGGTTCTACCAAGGACTGACGTCCACCATCGTGAGGGAGATTCCGGGTTACTTCTGCTTCTTTGGAGCCTATGAATGGAGTCGGTCCACATTCGCACGGCACATGGGCACAGACAAAGATAGTATAGGTATGGTTGTATCATTTTCTTGGTTTTGCGGTTTATGATGTTCACACAAACGCACACAAAACATTTTCTGTCTTTGCAGGTATCCTTCCGCTCATGTTCAGCGGTGGATTTGGGGGCGCTTGCCTTTGGTTGGTGGTCTATCCAATAGACTGTGTGAAGTCCAGGATCCAGGTGTACTCCTTAGCTGGGAGGCAAGAGGGCTTCATGAAGACCTTCATGGGTGTTATACGCACTGAAGGTAACGTTTATTAAACATGCATTTTAAATAGAGATTCACCCAGATGGGTATGGACCACACCTGTAAGCTACTAGGTAGAACTATAGTGCTATATCGCTTCATCTTCTCTGCAGCGTCGGGGATAGTAATAGCTGAATATCTGTCACCTTCACAGGAGTCAAAGTGTTTTGTTGCATGTTTTATGCCCTTATGTTATCTATCGGAGATAAATGTACTGTAAAATACTGTTTTGTGATACTGCAGCCATCATGCAGTGTGTGCGACCTGTGTGGGAAGGGTACACTAACAGACTATCATCAGAAACACGTGTGAGTGTGGATGCATTGTGTTTTTGAATCTTTGGAGAAGAGTCTGTGAAGCTTTTGCCTCTTTCTCCCTGCAGGGTTCACCGCTCTGTACTCTGGATTAACTCCAACAATGGTGCGCACCTTCCCCGCCAACGGCGCCCTCTTCCTGGCTTATGAGTTTAGTCGCAAGTTTATGATGGACGCAGTCGGTGCCTGATGTGAGGCAAATGTTCTGCTCAGAAGAATCCCAGTAACAACATGAGTGCTGTGTGCTGTGTGCCGGCCGTTTGAAATAAAGTATTCATCTTGACAATCTTCAAGTCTTAGTACTTCAGTACTTTTAAAAATGCTGCACCCCCACCGGCCTCAAACGTAGGTTTCATTTGTAAGGCCCGCACTGTCAGCGCTCTGTGTTAGGTTCCCTACGACAGAGCGCTGCTCCCTTATGCGCTTTCTGCTTTTTGCCTACACTCACCACAGACGAGCAGTGGCTTTTGAGGCGAAGAGGGAGTAAAAACGTAAAATACTGCAAAATATTTAATTGACACATCCGTTTTTTTATTTCCTAATTTATTGCTAAGTGTTAATATTCAAATATGTCAAAATATGGTGTGCAGAAGTTTTATTTTATTTTTTGCAGAAACATTAGAAACATGCTGGCCAGCCGTGGCCGTTACAGCCGTTATCTCTCTTGGCTGACTAAAATATGTTCGTCCTACAGCGGCCACCGTAGCTTGGATTATGCTCTTGAACTGGGAGGGGTGTGAAAACAGAACTCACCTGACTGCAATCTGTTGACATCTAGCAGTGATATTTCATACACTGTAAATTTACGCTCATTCATAAACACTGAAGTGAGCATGTGTAAACACCATGCTCAGTGCATCATGCAGGATGCATTAAAAAAAGATGCAAGGGTATAGAAAATAGAACTACATATATAAAAAAGGAAAAGTTCTCAAAGAACAAGTACACGCTGCACCCACTAGTCAGTTTCATCGACTTCCAGAAAGCCTTTGACAGCCTGCACCTTAAAACCCTGTGGAAGGTCCTAAGGTCCTATGGACTACCTCCTAAGATAGCGACCTTGGTAAGGTTGTTCTACCGTCACTGTGAGTGCAGCGTCATACTTTATGGACGTGGTGGAAACAAGCTTCCAGAGTTCTGTGTGGTGAGGTCAGCTGTAGAGGCAAACAGTGAATAAGGGTGCAGACATAGGAGCAATGAGACAACACTGCCACCACGAGGTCAAACTGGAACATTGCACCAGATAATTCTCCATAAAAACTGAGAGCTGAGACCTCAAACACACAGCTCTCTTTAAAGCAAATTATTAAATATTATTATATTTATAAAAGCTTTTCCCACTGCTGAATAGAACCTGGCGACTTTGGACTTCTTTCTAGGAGCGAGGAAGACACCAAGAACTCCTTCATAACGCCTTTGATCACGGCTTTGATGAATCCACAGATTCAGCCTTTGTGATTTCCACCATCACAACTTGTGTAATCACATTTGTCAGACTGATGGTGACCTTATCAACTATAAGTCCCCGAACAGCGGTTCCGCTCCGGGCCCATGGGGCAGCGCTTCTCTACGGTAAGAACTGTGAACTGTTCTGTTAAATGTGCTTCTTTCATGGCGTTCCCTGTTCAGTAAAATGATCCTGTAGACCAAAACCAAGTGACCCTGCAATCCGCCGGCAGCAGAGGGCATTCTTGACTTTGACATCAGTCAGCCCAAAAAAGAAGAGGTCCAGCATGTGTTAATGTGTTAACTAGATCTCCAACACATGCCATCATTACTATCAAAAGTCTTCTGACAGAATCAGCTCAGCTACTGACACCGAGCTGAGACAAGAACAGGTTGGATTCAGAAAAGGAAGATCAGATATTTGCTCTCAGAAACATCATAGAGCAATGCCTGGACTGGAACAGCCCACTAGTGGATGTATAAGTAATAAACCGATGTACAAAGTGACGAGTGGATAAAAGGCAACAAAAGACGGAAAAGTGGTGCAATATTTCCCAGAGAAATTGTTATCACACATCACACAGGCTTCACTATTTATAGCTTGAAAATGCCTGTAAATGAGTTCAGTGTCTCACTGGATCGCTGTGTACTGTCATAGGACCCTGTGCAAACACCCAGTTCTACATTATAATGTGTGATTTAAAAAAAACAACCCTAAGTGTGGCTTATGGGATGTACCTGCTGTTCGTGGAGCTGCCAGTTTTAGGTGAAAATAGCATATGATCAAATACGAAATCCTGCTCATATTCAACCACACACACTGTGTGGCTGAAAATATGTTGCAATAATGTCACACACTGATCTGCGACCTGACACGGGGGGCACGAGGAGACCAGTTTTGATGTCATGGAAGTTACCAGGACTGGTTCCTCGCCTGAGGATAGTGTGTAGCACTGTGAACATGTCACTGAATGATTAATGATGTAATTAGCCACAAATGATTTGCCAGCTAAATCATACTGAAAACAACCTTCAACCTTTCACAGCTTCCGCCTTCAAGTTTCGTTTGAAACATTTTTTTCTTTAACCAAATGTAACCGTTTCATTTGGCATCAACGAATCAGAGCAACATTATTTTAATTATATGTAAATTATTTGGCGTAAAACCTCAGCGCGGTGCAAACACAGTTTTTGAAACCGACCTCGTTTCTCCATAAAAAAAAATATTACAGTTGGATTTTTAAGCCGTCCACTTCATGGAAACTGGAGGATTTATCGTAAAATAAAAAAACAACTTGCTGCTGAAGCTACAAATGCAGCTCCACAAACAAGGAGGATGCTGTTCAGCTGGAATCAGGTGTGAGAGGCCTGAAGAAGCCAAAACACTGCCGTGCAAATAACCTCAAGTATAAAGTTCAGTGTGTTATATTCCATGCAATAGATTTCAAACTACTTAACTAATCTTTAATTTTATAAAAACTTGGGGATCTGTGGGAGAAATGTGAGGAAATCGACTCGTAAGATGAGACACGGGCATGCTCACGTCTTTGAACACCATCTCTCATTTTTCATGACTTGGATACCACAATAATTTATTCACAAGAAGCGCTCAGGTGACAGGCTGCCGGACCTAAATGTAAGAAAGCACAAGGGTCAGACTGAGCTGAGCTTTGATATACAAGATAGATGCTGGATAAAGGTTCTTGTTACATATTGGCAGCCCACAGGTGAGTCACACACCTCTGTGGAAAGCTACAGGTGGTGAGGGAAATGGGTCGCTCACACCCCACAGAGCGAACAGACACGTAAACAAGTGCAGCACTTCTCCAACTTGCTCCATCACTCAGACGACTAATGATCTCTACAGCATCCAGCACAGCAGAGATGGTTACAGGAGATAAACTGCAAACAAATCAAGGCAACATTGAAGGTAAATACTTCATACGATCCATTTCAGTTTTTAACTGAAATGTTTATTTTTGGAATAAAAGCCAGAAAGGGGTAGATGAGCTGCAAAGTCTCGGTAAGGGTTATTTCAAGCGTCCAGTAAAGCTTATTTTAAAGTCTCCAGAATGTAGCAGTTCCGTAGGATACAGAGCAGTGCAACATTTTATATATTGCTCGGCAAATGGGAAGTGGGTACTATGAAACATATTAAAATGTGCACATGTACGTGGGGGTACAGTGTATGAGACAAAAACAGAGTTTGTAAATCTAACGAGCTTGAAAGTCAATATTTGGTACGACCACCTTTATTCTTAAACACAGCCTGAACTCTTTGGGGCAGCTCGCTCTGATTTCTTTAAGCAGTCTTCAGGAACCGGCCTCGGTTCTGTCGGGATGATCCCACTCAGTCATGCTGAGGTCCGGGCTCCGGGGAGGCCGATCTATGACTGATGGGGTTCCATTGTGTGCTTTTCTATAAAGGTTTGCGTTCACTGCAGTGTGTTTGGGATCAATTAAGCTGTTGTCAACCAGACACTTTCTAGATGGTATTATATGGTGGATCAAAATCTGACAGCACTTTAAAGATCTCCAACACCATCGGCTGGAATGCAGCCTCAGACCGTGACAGAGCCTCCACCTCTCTCCTGACCTCTTCCGCTTATCCTTTTCAGGGTCGCGGGGGGCTGGAGCCTATCCCAGCTGTCATGGGGTGAGAGGCAGGGTGCACCCTGTACAGGTTGCCTGTAACACAATTTAGAATCACCACTAACTGCATGTCTTTGGACTGTGGGAGGAAACCAGAGTACCTGCAGAAAGGCCCGAGCCAAGGTGGATTCAAATCCAGACCTTCGCACTGTGAGGCAGCAATATATCCATATATATTTGAACCAGAATTCCCAGTTTGGAGTCATCACTCCATAAGACCTGTTGCCGCTGATTTTCAGTGCAGTTCTTGTGTAATTTGGCGCGCCTCAGCCTTCTCCCTGTGCTCCTTCATTAAGAACGGCTTCTTGACAGCCATCCTTCCACTGAGACCATTTCTGATGAGGCTTCAGTGAAATGTAAACGGATCACCTAAAGGGCCAGATGCACGTTTCAGGTCCTGTGTCAGGACTATGTCTGCCCCCCCTCCCCCTCCTTCTTAAGTGCAGAACTTTGAGATGTTCATGTTCAGGCTCGTCACTTCTTTTGTCCTCCACTCGTCTATTTTTAAGGACACACTGCACACCATACTGAAGTATAAGAATTCAGTTTAACAGTTATTTGGGAATCACCTTCGAGGTGCAAAATATTATTGTATGCATGTTATCTTTGGCATTTTTCATAGTGAAATAAAGAAATGGGACCCCAAGTATGTGGTTTTGCGACAGGCTGCTGCTAAAGTGCCTGAAGATACAATTTAAAATACTCTCTGCGCTAAGTTGTCTGTTATATGTAGACACAACACTGGTTCATGCCTTTTTTTATGCTTGAATAATTCATAGGTCATACAATTCATACAGACCTCCAGAAAACCTGGAGATCTTATTAAGAATAACAAGAAAGCCTGGAAATGAGGGGCGGCTCAAGAATACTGCTCAGTACTGTGTTTTGTAAGCATACCGACATTTCCGTCCTCTGCCACCCTCCATATGACACAGAAAGTGACATCACAGCGTTTTAATGATGATGCATCAGTAGTGCGGTAGGTTTACACAACACTTCATCGCTCAGGTGGATCTTAAGCCACGCCCCTTCCCTTAGAGATGATTTGTGACAAGTGGGAAGTGTAGATCATGACATCTCTTGGCACGTGTGTCTTGCGTCACCTTTAGTAAAAGATGCCGAATTTAAAAATGCTGCACTTAAAGTGTTTCCGCCCTCTCTGCAGATAAAAACTCGGGGCCACTGGGATGCTTTGGTTGGCTGTTGGTTTTCATATCCGTGATCTTTCTGGCAGTAACCTTCCCAGTCACAATATTCTTCTGTGTTAAGGTACAGTATGTTCTCATTGCAGAACTACAGTGTGTGTGTGTATACGTGCCATGAGGCATTTATTTACTTCTTATTTGCGTTTGTGTGCTGGTCTCTAACGTTCAGGTCGTGAAGGAGTACGAGCGAGCGGTCATTTTTAGGCTCGGCCGGATCACAGACAGAAGAGCTAAAGGGCCAGGTTTGTGGTTAAATATCGAACACTGTGAGAGAGCCGTTCCAGAAAAGAAAAATAGGAGTCTGCTTTGGAAGATCTAACTTGGCTTTTATTTCTTTCCAGGACTTTTCTTAGTACTGCCCTGCACCGATAACTTTGTGAAAGTTGATCTGAGAACTCTGTCCTTTCAAATTCCTCTTCAAGAGGTATGTTCTTGCTTCTTTTTATTCAGAAGACATGCGCCTCACAGGCTGTCTGCAGCCTCAGCCATTAAAGAAACCGCGATCTCCTTTTTTTAAAAACATTTGTAGATCCTAACCAGAGACTCAGTGACCGTGTCTGTGGACGGGGTGGTGTACTTCCGCATATACTGCCCCATCTCTTCAGTGGCCAATGTGGTCAGTGCTCACTCATCTACTCGGCTGCTCGCTCAAACCACTCTGAGGAATGTGCTTGGTACCAAAAACCTTTCAGAACTTCTGTCCGACAGGGAGGGCATTTCACTCAGCATGCAGGTGAGGAGCGATTCTTTGAGCTTAAGAGCAGCCAGTGATGGCTAAAAAAAATTGCACAGAGCTGAAGACTTTCACGGGCTTTTGATTGTTTATTAAACGATAACTGTGACGGGAGTGTTTGTGATATTACCCTGCAGGAAACCCTGGATGACGCCACTCAGCCGTGGGGCATCAAAGTGGAGCGCGTAGAGATCAAGGATGTGATGTTGCCTCGTCAGCTGCAGCGAGCCATGGCAGCAGAGGCAGAAGCCAGCCGGGAGGCCAGGGCCAAGGTAATGAGAGCAACGGAAGATTTAATTTAATTTCCTGTTCGTGTGTTCTGGCCCAGAAAGAGAACATTGGAAAATACTGATTGTATTTCAGATCGTGGCTGCAGAGGGAGAGATGAATGCTTCCAGGGCTCTGAAAGAAGCCTCTGTTGTGATGTCTGACTCACCCTGTGCTCTTCAGCTGAGATACCTTCAGACTCTCAACACCATCTCAGCAGAGAAGAATTCCACCATCATCTTCCCTCTGCCCATAGATTTAATACAACACTTCATGCAGTGGAAGGCGTGAATCTCATATCAACCAAGTTCCATATAATTTAAATTAAATCATATTCCTGCTGGTTTTTGCCATATTATCATTTTTACATTGAGAACGCTCCGGTGCGTCTCCTGGTTCTGGCTGGTCCAACAGGCCTAACGTGACTGCTGGAATACGCTTTATTACTTAATAACTTTAAAGAAAGGAGCTCTACATCAAAATAATATGTTTAAATACACACCCATATCAAATCTCGCATTTGTACACTTGTGTATACTTGTTGTGATTTAATACTTAAATACAAAGTGCAACATATATAGTATAGACATTATTCCTCATCATTCAGCACAATATGTTAACCAGCTAAGCTACAGTTACAGTTTTGGAGGATGACAATAAATAAATAAGTGTGAGATTAAAAACACATAAACCTCATAAAAGGCATGCTTTCATACGAACGTACCCAGAGCATGGACGTACCGATTAAGAACATAAATCATGTAAACGGCAGAAGCAGCGACATCCCTGTGATGCACCGACCTTTTCTGACACTGTAAACAAAACCTCATCTAGTGCTGGACACACATTCAGTAAATGAGCACAAGGACATGTCCACAGGACACAGAGGCAATCAGTGCAGTCAGAGTACCTGATGGAGAGAGCTGTCATTCCCACGTCCCTCCAAAACAAACACCAGCAATCAAGATAAACATCAACGTGTTGTCCAGACAGTAAATTTAACTCGCAGATTTCCATATTTATGTCTGAGGGAATGGATAAAAGAAAGCCTGCTTTATTACAATAATATAATATATTAATGTAATAAAACACCATTTCACTTAATTCTTTATGTATTTCCTGACTTTACTGTGTTCTTTAATACTGTTTTTAAACACCGCTTCCATCCAAATACATTTTTCTAGAAATGGAATCTGGCAAAGCAGACATTTGAGACAGGCGGTTATGTAAACATGGAAAAAAATACAATACAAAAAAAGGCAGTTGCTTCCTTCTGATGACTCATAATTCTCCTCAAGACCTGAGATTGTTCTCTACAATGAGAAGTGAGGTAACACTGCAATCAGACTCTCATTCTTGTTTCGGTAAAACTGTAGCCAGTTTTGGAATTTTTGTCAACTGCGGTTACAATTTTTTCTCTATAAAGAATTCTGTGGTGAATACACACACATACACACACACACACGTAAAATAAAATAATTATCAACACAAAAACAGCAACAGTTTTCAGGGAGCTGCAGGAGCCCTGATAGCATAATCTTAAAATGCAACAAAACAGATCTATGTTCTGCAACATCTGCACCATTTATGGCTGATTCTGCAGCAATCAGTTCCAACCATATGACGGCTACAGTACTTAATGAATGTGGTGTTTAATGATTTCCTCTTTGGTGGTTTTTTTTACAGAGCACGTGTTTTTGTTTTGTAGGAGATGTTTACTGCTCAAACAAAAAAAAAAAAACGCCAACACACCCCCCCCCCCCCCCCCCCCCCCTTAACACAACGCCAGTTGAGCTTTAGAGGTGTGCCCAGTTAGGAAGCATAAACCATTGCGAGTCTATTTCACCTGCTTTGGTGCAAATGAATGGGGCACCGAGTGCACTGGACAGGACCACCCCTCAAAAAGGGAACGGTTTACAGGTGGGGACCAGACCACTGCTCTCTCCTTCTCCTTCCTGACTGATTTTTCTCTAGTTTTGCTCTTTGCTTTTGTCACTGTCACTACTGGCAGTGTCAGACTGCACTTGCAGCCCATTCAGTTTGCACAGTTTGCACAGGTAGTCCAGGTCCTCCAGGTCGGGACCAGGAGAGGAACCATTGCATGAGTTGAGCTGAAGAAGAGGAAAAACCCAGCAGCAGGACTGGTTTCTGCTCCTTTGTGTGAGGAAGAGCAGGAGGAGCCTACAAAATGACCTGCAGGTGGTTACTGACTCCATAACAGGAGAGATCCCGAAATCTTTTTGTGGGATTTGTGATCACAGCCCAGCCCCGTGCAGCTCGACTGGTATCCGCCAATGAAAATGCCTTTCCAGACTATCGCAGACCCACTGTCAGATCTAAAGCTGACAGTAGGTCTGCGATAAAGTTCCCCACAATGTCTCCAGATGCTTTCACGTCAGTCACACGTGCTCCGTGTGAAACTGCTCATCTGCCAGCGGCAGACCTGCCAGTTCCGGTGTTCTTGGGCGAAATCGTGCTGAGCCGTGAGCACAGCTCACACAAGAACGTTGGGATCTCATGGTTATGGAGTCTGTTTCTAACAGTTAGGCCAGAAACACGCGCCTGCTGGAGCGATCTCCCCGGTGCTGCTCGCAGAAATGAGCAGCCACTGTCAATGCTGCAGAGCCGACGCCTTTCTACAGCCCGTCTCGCTCTCCTCAGGTCACAGCCTGTCCCCCTGGGCTCTCCCCTGAGTGAGAAACGGTCTGTGGCATCCAGCTGCATCACCTTCCTGCGGGCTGTCCTGTTGCCTCTCCGGTACACCTCGTCACTTTGATTTGCACCGAAGCAGATGAGATGGATTCACGAGGATTTTTGCTTCCTAACTGCACACACTGATATCCCTGCAGTTTAGCTGACATTTCATTGCACCACGATTAGCAAGTGTTTCCTTCGTTTTCTGAGCAGTGCATTTTATTAACGGAGCTGAAGGCGAAGGGCATCAACTCGCCTACTGTGACATGTATAACACAACGCTTTAACTCTAATGGATCCTGTTCAGTTTCATCAGAAATTAATTTTGAACTGTGACGTTCCTTTGCCCTTCCATCCCACTTCATCAGACTGCAGGTAATCCTAAAATATAGCTAATTATAACTGGAAGACAGATCATGCTTTAAAGAGAGCAATACATGTACAGATTTTACAAAGTATGGCCCGGAAAACTTCTGTCTATAAGTCGTGATGATGTTGCAGCCGCGCGTTTCGGGTCAATGCTGATACGCAAGTTAGAAAGTAGCATGGATGGTTGAGGTTGAATGGCTTGGTCGTCGGTCATAAACTCCTGAAACAGCCCCAGAGAAGAATCTGCACGCTGAGTGTAACTTCCTGCAGGTAGTTTTGTGACTTTTACTCAAAGAATTTCCCCTGCCCTGGTGGATGCTGCTGGTGGGAGAGAATGGATGGCAAAAGGCGCTTTTTGTGTTTGCTGTTGCACTTTTGATTATCATTCTGTCTTGTTCATCCATCATCCTGAGCGCTGGATGAGAAGATGAAGAGATGTAGGCGAAAACATGGAAATGAGGCACCGCGATACTGATTCTGCTCTCCGATCCATCTACAGTCTCTGGGGGGCATCTGTCGTGTGGGGCGTTGGCGTGGAATAGGAAACGTGGAGGGCTGAGAATTCCTTCTTGGTGTAACAGGTGTGATCATCAGTACAATTGGTTAGGTCATTGGGGTTCAACTTTGGAAATGCATCACATAAGCAAGTGGATTTTTCCAAGAAACAGACGTAGCGTAGCATCGCTCCCTCCTCTCACTGAAACATTCACCAAAGCGTTTTTAAAAATGAGGGCTTCTGCAAAAAGCTTTTGGCGACAAGCGCTTCCAGCAGAGCGTCACTGATGGTAGGAATGTGGGCGGGCGGGGGAGCCTTGTCCGGAGGGGGGCCGATGGACTGGGGAGGAGCTGGGGGACATGCGAGGACTCAGCTCGCCGGTCTGCAGCCGCCACAGCAGCTCCTCGTTGGTGCGACTAAGGCGCTTCTTCTCGTTGCTCTCCTTCTCCACGTTCACTTGCAGATTAGCATTCTCTTCAGAGAGTTGCCTAAAGAGGAAAGGAGACAAGGAAAGAAGGTAGGGATGTGTTCAAGTATTGCTGTTTGTTTTTTTTTTTTTAAATGTAGGACAATAGATGAAAATAATACAGGTTAAAGGAAAGCAATTGGGCTGCTTGATTATAGCAAAAACCACAGTTATTTAGGAGAGCTGTGCATCAATCAATGCTGGCAAACCTCAATGAACTGAAGCAACACTGAACAGAAAAGTGCACCAAAATGCCTCCACAATGACGGGAGAACCTGATGAAGTCAGACAGAAGTTAGTGATGCTAAAGCTGGTTCTAAAAGATACTTTGTTTTAATTTAAAGTATAAAATTGCTGCATTCCTGTAAATGTTCTCATTTCCACTCAATGATGAGCCTCTGTAAACAAAAATATTGCGGATTCTCAGCGAGACATCTAAGCCGGTCTGAACTGAACCAGCACCAGTTTGCGCTTCCTCTGACCTGGAGACAGCGAGGTTCTTGTCTATTCGTTCCTTCAGGTCCTCGTTCTGCTGCTGTAACACCTGCAGTTTCTCCTCCAGGAACACGTTCTTTGCAGCCTGCTCAAAAACACAGGTGACAGCGTACACCACATTAAATTCTTCGAGTGACGCGTGGAACGAGTGGAACGGGGGGAGCAGACTAAATGACGGGTTCACAGGCGGGATGTAAATGGGAAGGCTGCAGTAATGATACACTTCATGACTAATTCAATCATTTAGAAATCTCAGCAAGCTGCCCTGTTAGCCTACCAGCATCACCTGTTATTAGAGTTTTAATGCATTTGATAGTTGGAAACACTCCAAATTTTCTTTGATGCTAAATTAAAGCAAAAACTTGAAACCTACTATTTTCTCCAGTTCTGAAATCTTCAGCTCCTGTTCGTGGATTTGTTGATTTTTCATCTCCAGAACTTCTTTGAGGCTCTTCAGGTCCTCCTCAATGTGTTTATATGGAGCCAAAGCGTCCTCAAAAAGCATCAGAAATAACACCGCCGAGCTTTAAGGCCAACCAGTGAAAAGTTTTACGCTGCTACTGTTGCAAGAGCAGCCGGAAGCACTTACCACTATCTGCTCATCTGTGCTCTTGCGGAGAGCTTCTTCGAATCGCTTCGCTCGGTCTCGGAGGCTTCGGTTCTGAAAGGTCAGCGTGTCCACCTGATCCTGGTGACCGCGAGCCGAGAGATAAGAAACTGTTAATGACTTTAATAATCTATAAATCGTGTCATTTTTTTTTAAAGGAAAACTGTTAACCTGCAGCGAGAGTCTGATCTTTTCAAACTCTTCTTCCAAAGACTTCCTCTGTTGTTCATGGGCCATCTTCAAATCTGACACGAGAAACAGCACATCATCATCATCACCATCATCATCATCTCTCCTGACCTGCAGGGAGTCAGTGCAGGTTTTGCACGGGGTGCTTACTCTTCACGGTCCTGGCATGCTCCTCTTGCAGAGTGGCCAGCGTGTCGTTGTGAGCCGTCTCCATCTCCATCAAGGACGCCTCATGATCCTGACTCATCACCTCCAGCTGCAGGCAACAATCACACAGATAACTCATCAGTGCTGCCAGCTGTTCACACACACATGCGTGCATAAGGTCCAGGAGTGTTAGAATTTGACAGATAAAAGTATTTACTGCCTTTTTCTTCTCTCCCACTGAAAGAAAATAAATGTTCCTGTTCGTATTTACTAAATAAAAACAATATTTTCCAAATGCAGTGAGAGCACAAACAAAAATGACATTTATTTGTGATGTTTTTTGTCATGTAGATGAACTTTTTTAGTGAAACTGCATTCTCACTTCTCACGTGAGACGCAGGTAAACGGCTTCTATCCACAGACCTGCTCCTGCTGTCTGAAGCGCAGCTCTTCCAGCTCAGCTTGCTGTTGGGCCTGCAGACTCTCCGTCTCATCCGCGTGCTGCGCTTTCAGCCGCTCCTCCAGCGCTCCCAGCTCCTCCTGCTGCTGAGCCCGCAATCCCTGCAGCTCGGACTCAAAACGACGCTCCAGGTCCTCCTTCTCCTGCTGCAGTTGCTCCCAGTGTGCAACACTGAAGGCTGGAACAGAGACAGAATAGAGAAAGACAGGAGGAAAAAAAGACTTTAAGTTATTTCAACTCTACACGATCTCGGTTTTTCTTTTTTTTTTTATTCTTATGGATTTTAATGTCACAAGGGATACACTTGTAGTGATGAAAGGTAAGTATGGTAACTTTACATAATTCTTTATTTTTTTTTTTATTGTATATTATGGCTCGTGAGAGTTTGTTCTAGAGTCTGACTTGAAACAATGTTACTGCAGGTGTTTTCTGCTGCACAGTGGGTGGTATATAACGTTCAGTCTGGGACTAAATCCAGACTGCCATCTGCAAGGTGAATTCCCACGAGCCCCCTTGTGTTCCCGCTCCCTGTGGTAAAACACCGGGTAATACATCACGGCCTGTGAGCGATGAGTGACTCACTGCTTTCTGTCCTCCCTGCGACGCCGTATCTGTAACGCCGTATCCCACTTACCCACTTCATCACGGATTCTAGCGAGCTCCAGGGACAGCTCCCTCTCCTTCACAATGGCGCTCTCACTCTGGAAAGACACACAGAGACGTGCATCTCTAGTCAACAAGGATTCTGGTGTTTCGTGTCAGTGCAGCAGTAAAAATAAAGCATGGAATTCCAATAATGGAAGATCTCTGTCGTAGATGCTGATGGTGGCAGCGAGCGAGCGCGACAAACAATCGTAACAGCTCCTGTTTTCATTCTGGCGTCACCCGTTTTCACTAGAGTTTGTTATGATACGCTCAGGTGAATAAGATACCTGTTAGTGTGAGTCACAATGTCACAAGCTTCACGTAAACTTTAAACCATCCTCTCAGCCATAAAACTGCACGCCTCCTTCAAGATTACAGACACAGAGTTAAACAAACCAAACATGTTCGGCCGTGAACGGGTTCAACTAACTCGATGTTTAGTGGGTGCATCTACGGTATCAGATCGAACATCCTAGGTCACATCGTTCTCAAGATATCATGCTCACAAGATTTTCAGAAAACCTGACCTCTGACCTTGAGGTCAAGGCCACTGAGATTTGAACTTTTTAGTAGATGCATTCATGGTATCAATTTAGACATCTTAGGTCGCATCATTCTTGTTCTCAAAGCTGAAAGCTGGCTGCCCACCCGGCGGGGTGACGACAGTACCCCATTAGCCTAAAAATCATTTAATTATTTTTTTCTCAACAACCCTGAGTTATTAGAAATATTAATGTTGCAGATCTTTGTATTATAACACTAGGACATTACAGAGTAACCAAGACCAAAAATAAATAAAAAAAACAACCACAAACTAAATTTTACATTGAAACAAACCCATCAGCAGCTCGAGCACAATCTGAATCCTGTGATAAGGAAAAGTTGCGGTGGGACAGGCTCTTCTTTCCTAGATTTCTGCCTATAGCAAAAGTTTAAGCTAAATGCCACGTGGAAGCCAGTAAGCACCACCTTCAGTGTTTGTATCACATGCAGCACTCGCACAGGCCGCGTCCGGTCTGCACAGAGCAAAGACTCAGACTGTGAAACGACTGCACGAGATTAAAAGAAGAAGAGATCATAAATGTGTGCTGAGGGGAAACAAAGAAACAGAGCAGCAGGTGAAAAATGTATGAGAGAGCAAACAGCATGTCCCGGCAGCCGTGATGTCATCCTCTAAGAGGTTTTACTTGGAACATAAAGCCATCAAGAAGAGTGACCTCAGGAGGGTCAGCAGCTTTTTTTATTTCATACGCTTCAGCTCCACCTCTGCTCCTACCCATCAATCGATAGTCCTGCCCACCGGACCCACCTATTTAAATCTCCAGGGAGTTACGTGACGTGCATCCTAATTTTCCCATATCATATTCAGCTCCCGCCAAGGCAACTTAACCCGTCTTTAGGGCGGCCGCTGATGATGGTTCTCCTTTAGCACTCACACTGCTTTGCAGCTCTTTTATTAATCACCTGATCTGTTACCAAATGTGGAAAATGACCATCATAATTAACCAACGGTGGTCATTAAAGGTCTCATTAAAGTTCACATATGAACAATATTGTTTACACTCAGAATGAGCTGAAACAATCAGCTTATTGATAATTTCACTACATTTCAAACTATTTTGACAGTAATCGTGCTTATTCTCAACTATATACTGTAATGGGTTAATTGACCTAATTAGTGGCACCATAAAAAGCTTCCAGTGTGCAGCTGCTTTTTAAGAGGAGACTGTGTAATGAACACACAGGAAACTCCAGCTCACATTTTATAAAGAACACCAAACATGTGAGTTCTTGTAGATTAATTAGCACCAAATAAACAAAAAACAATGCATTCTATGCCACATAATAACCAGCAGACATATATTACAGCACAGCAGCAGTGACATGTTATACTGCATGTGCCTGTAAACTGATGAAAGAAACATCTTCAGTGCAGCACACAAGCCTGCTTTGACTCAGCACAATCACGCACAGCTTTACACTGACCATCACGATCGCTCTCTCGGAAACAAGCGAAAATAATGATCATATAAACACCACCACCCCCCCACACTAAACACATGCGCACAGCCACGCGTACATGGAGGAATCCCCGGTGCTGAAACGAGCTCGCTGCCCGCAGAAGACACGGACTTTACCGTTTGGTCCAGACAGAGCAGACGGAGGAAATGGAGCCTACAGCAGCAGTGGCCCATACTAGGCTAGCAGATAGCAGCAGCAGCAGCATCCCTCAGCCGGCTCGGGAGGCAGCAGTGACAGATGCGAGTCCCAGAAAGATGCAGAAAGAGAGACAGAGGGGGAGGGAAGGAGAGGGGAGGAGAGATGGGAAGACCGAAGCCTCACCTCACATCCTGGTGTGCGACCATCATTTATCCCTGCTAGAACAAAGACTGCCAGCCCCAGCCCAGCTCTGCCTGCCTTCTCCTTAAACCCCCACCAACACGCCCCATATCACATTCACACACATGGCAGGGAGCAATGTGTGCACACGCACACACACACATACACGCACACACACAAGGTCTTTTTAATCTATGAGAAAATAAATGTAGCAGAAGAAGAAGGAGAGGGAGATCATTTTTATTTCAATAGCTTTGACTAAAGAAATCACATCCAAATCTACTCTGGATAAAAACTTTGCTGCAAAAAATCTCACTGCCCAAACAGCTCATTTAGTCATCATTATAAGGCATTTAAACTGGGCTGATGTTAATGCAATATTAGGCATCTGGTTTAATAATTTCTTCACTCTTTAAAACATAATTAACCCTCATCAGGATGTGAGGTCACGCATCCTAAAACAGCGCATGGACACGTGCGCATGGAAAGATCTCCTAGTTACAAATATCCACTCATATCACCACAGAAATACAGGAAGTATCAGAAACATCGCCCAGTACTGAAACACTGACAATCCAAATATATTCAGTTATTCAGTTAAGCCACCCTTTAGAGGTTATTCTGCTCGTGACTTGCAGCTGGTCTTATAAAAAGCAGAGGCAGGCCCGGACAGTCAGCTCCACTCTCATTCATCTCCAGCTGTGGAGCACCACCCGTGGGCGGGGCTGGCAGATATATTAAATGTAAATGGAGGACCAGGAAAGGGCCATCGCAAGTGGTAAATCCAGGTTTAAGAAAGAGAAAACACTGTCAGCCTCCTCTCAGCAGAATGCAGGCAAAGAGAACAAACAGAGAATATTAAATATGAAATGTATTTAGATTCCACTGAGTCAACCATCCAGCAGCACCAGAAGAATAGACACAAGATACGCCGCACACCTCTATCAAATGCACGTCAATGTACTTACACGCATAAAAACCCACAATAAAAGCATTCCCTTTCTATAAACCAGCAAAAACACCCGTTGGAAATCCTCAGTATTCCACTACAAAGCCATAAATGCGGCCGCCTTTAGAGCCATTCTCAAAATAAGTCACAAGAGCTTTAAAAGCAAGCGGCTCCCTTTGTGAACAAAGAATCCCGACAACAAAGACGGACGCTACAGGTGCCATCTGTGACAGGGAATGCAGCGCACTGTGCGGCTGCTTTGCGGAGCTCACTACAACACCCATCTTTCACTTTTTGACTGCAGCCCTACGAGAGAGCTCAGTAATAGCTGCACAATGATTTAGACAACATATATAGCAATGCAATTTTTCCTTTTTTAAAATTTGATAAAGCATTCAAGTTTCAGCTTCAGTGAGCAGCTTGTTCTGTGTGGCATGAAAGTCAACCTGCAGGGTCATTAAACAAAAGTTGTGTGACAGACACTACACATGCTATCGTTGCAGTCATGCAGCTGCAAGCAGGGACTCTTTTCATAATTCTCAACAGAAACTCAGACTTTTTAATGCAAGAACATCAAATTCCTGATATCCAGAAACCGGCTGAGCATCATTTAACACACTGTTTGAATTGTGCTCTAAAAGGTTATCTTAAGATCAGAAATCTAGCAAATCTTGGATATTAAAGCTAACTTAAAAAGACCTTAAAGGAACCCAGTAGAAGACGAACATGCGACACACTCCTATTTTAGGATTAAGACTGAAAGGATGCGGATGCCGCGCTCTTCCAGGGCTTTGCAAAGTCTACGGTCCACCTTGCTAAGATTCCAGAGCTCTGCTAAATGTTACCTTGTGACAGAAGTGCTGGGTGGTGATGCTGAAAACATCCGTGCACAGCGAGGCCCTCTTTAACTGATCCTGGAGGGTCTGCAGCTGCAGGGCCTGTCGCTTGCATCGCTCCCGCAGCTGCTGGATCAGGGCACGATCCAGCTCCTGTGCCCTTTCGGTCCGAACGGCACCGACAGCGGCCGCTGCCGTCTGACCGCGAGCTGCAGATGCACAGAACAGGAGCACGAATACAGCATTTGGTGTATTTCTCCTCAGACTTCATAAAGGGAACAATATAACATGTCTAAATATCAAACTGTGAGATCAAACTGGCGAATTTCTTTATGTAATTGCTGGCATAATTTTAATACAATTATTAAAATGTCTTTCCATCATTTGTTTAGGTAAAACACAAGAACAGCAAGAGTACAAACATGAGTGCCACATCACATTACAGCAGCTTAAACATTCTCACAGTTTATATTATCAAAACACACACTAGCAAATATTGGTAGTTGTTATTCAATAACATATTAACAGATTCTGATTACCTGTTGTTTAATAACTGTGCGAAATATAACGACTTAATCGTTTTTGATGATTAATTAAAGCCATCTACTGTATAATACAAAATAGCAAAGCCAATACCATCATTTCCAGCTCCTAAATCATCAGGATTTCCTGACATTAAAAAATATTTTTTGGTCAAACAAAACCTAAAATGCATTTTAGTTTATCTGTTGAGCCCACGCACATATAAAAATAAATGAACTCGTCATTGCCCGGATCTTCAGTGGTTTATCTGCTCCCACAGTGACAACTTAATGTTAATCATCTGCTCGGTGATCAGAACAATCTGCATCAATTTCCTTCCTAAACTCCACTCATATTTCCCCCGTATGACTGTATTATTCGTGCAGCATGAAGACCTTCATGACCTGCGCTGTTCGGCCCGTGTGGCCTCTGAGAAAAGCATAAACTGCTGACTTGTGCTGCTGTAATCTGAGACAGCAGCGCCGCTGCTGAAGGAGCCGTCCCAGCATTAGAGCTGCTGAGGCTTGTTGCTATGACAACATCACGGTGCCATGGGTAAAGTCTGGGATGAGGTGCGGGGAGAGAGCGAGAGCGACACGGGAAGGAAATGTGCCTGCAGTTTTAAAGCTACAGTGGCAGCTGACGGTGTAAACCAGAGACACAATATTAGGTATAGCTTATGTGCTTACAGCGTGTGTTTGAATGCATGCAGTGTGGTTGGGCCGGCTCACCGGGGGATTGCGGCTTGGGTGAAACCACTGCAAATCTTTTAGGGGAGGACTTTGGTGACAGCTCCGCCTCCGTGTCCTTCTGCAGCTCTCTCCTAGAAGCTGTGTAGAGAAGAAAAATGTTAATATGCGTAATTAAAACATAAAAAAAAAAACACAGTTTTCTCTGACAGATATTATTTCTCTAAATATTAGTAAATCTATATTTCGGTTACATTACCTTCTTGAGAACAATATTCTTTGAAGTCTTTTACTTAAGATCAAAGTTTAAAATAAAACATGTACGACTCTAAAAACTGAATCAGCTTGAATAAACTATGATATTCATGTGCAGACAGATGGCAAATTTAACTAAAACTGAACCACTGACTCCTGCAGTGAGGAGATTTGGTGGCCATGTTATGCTCCTGTGTGATCTCATACATCCCATAATAAGATAAGAGCCATCCAGATGAGAGTTCTTTTTCCCACTGAATGAGGGAGATGCTCATCCCTCCTAAAATAGGAGGCTAAAAGGCACCAAAAGCCTCAGTGATGGTCACTGTAGTGTAGTGACCACTAGGTGGAGTTGCTGCTCCACTTGTTCACACAGATTCTGTTGCAGGAAGCTGGAGAAGGTGACGGTCCACCCACAAATACAAAGTGTGGCCACTGGATGACACCAATACTCCAAATTCCCTGCAAAGACACTAACAGGAGCACCACTGTGCATCCATCAACTGACATGCCTGCATGATCACAGTAGGGGTCCACTGTGTGGTACTGTACCCCTACTGTGATGCAATGCTAGGCAACAGTTAAGAAGCACTGCAGATGGCCCAGCTGGGAGAAATACTACATTTTGTATTAATTGGAACCTCGATAAGCAAACTGGACATTAAAAAGCAAATTAATATGCACAATCATTAGTCATCATATTCTCAACTGCAATCATAATTGTCATCACTGTAAAAAAAAAGCACAGCTGTGTTTAATGTCGCCAGCTCAACTTCTCGCTCATGCTCAGTTCAGGGTCCCTTTATTTTCTGCTGAACACGCACTGTCTCCCATATTGTCAGTCAAGAACTGCATGTACATGTTTAAATACTGGAAGAAGAGGGGACGCGGTACATTAATAATGTTCTGTTAGGAAACACTTCACAGAAACAGAGAAAAATCTGCATAATAGCCGGACAGCAGCCCTGTGGTTGAAATGCTGGAATAGCAAAAGTAATTTTACTCAGACTAATTGGGACTCATTAAACTATTTCATTTTACCTTTTAGTGTGCCGTTCAAAAATCATTCAAATTAAATGTAAAACACAACAGATCAGCGTTTGTAAGCTGCTCGCATTTCATCTAAAACTCATCAGTAACTTCAATAACGGACACATTTCTCTGAGTGTGAATTGCAGGCTACAGTTTATCAGTCAGACACACACATGCGCACACACACACACACACACACACACACACACTATCGCTTGCTTTCCCTGGCTGTGTGTTGAAGTACCGAGTGGGGAGCAGTGCTGTGGTGGCAGACTGCGCCGCTGGAGGCTGGGGGCGTTAGGAGGCTGAGGCCGGCTCTGAGCTGGGGAGGCTTCTCTGGGTGACGCTGTGGTTTTATGCTGAGGTGTGTCATCACTGCCACTGCTGGGATCTACAGAGTTGGAAGGATATCAGAGAACAGAAAAACATGCTGAGTGACTGTGGCAAGATCACACAATGTTGCTATTTGTATATGATGAGTCAGTTTTTATTTTAATACATGGGTCGCCCCCTGAAATATCAGTGAGCGCCTCCCACCCGATTCCTTCAGAATCTGTGGATTTTTTTGGTTTGGTTTTCCAGATGTCACCACTGTGTGGTTAATTTGTGACTGGTTCAGTGTCTCCCAGCTTTTTGTGTAACACGTTCATGGATATGTTTCAGGAGTTTAACACCTGCTCACGTCTCAGCGGGCCGAGCACAGAGCCCGGCGTGGCCCACAGTAAATTATGCTCCTGTATTCTTGCTGTGTTCTCCTTTCTTAACACAAAAGATTTCATTTGGTTTAGTGATACTGAGCGAATTCTGACTGCCAGTTTGAAAATGAAACACTGTGGAATGGTGGTATTAAAGCTTTCAGTTGTCAATTTTACGCACGTTTCAGACCATTACACTCCTTCCTAATGGAGTTTTTCTCTTTTTTTTGCTAAACTGCAAAATCTCATCAAGATTTGCATGTTGTAAACATCGTAATTATTCACGAGAGCTGCTGTTATGCCTCCAGCTTTTATGGAAATGAAGGACTTTGTTTTTCAACCAAACTGAAGGAATAGTGGGGCCAGAAACATCCTTCAAATAATCAGGATGAAATTATTATAGTTGTTACATATTTTTTGCATCATGCACACTGTATACATTTCTATGACATAAACAGTTAAAAATTCCATAATTTCAATTTACTTTGTCTTCACGAGAAAAAGAGTCAAACTGGAGATCTCTAGTTACTCATGCTCATAAAATATTCAGCGCCTCAGTCAATGGCTGTGCTGACACAAGCTGCAACTATTGGTAATGTAACACTTTCTAAGAAGAAAGGACAGCTTTGTGCCCCTGAATTAAAATACCATCATTAAGATCTGAGAATGCCAAACTGTGACCCAAGGAGGCTGCAATTATTCATAAAACCTTAAGCTATTATGATAAATATATATAGTACCATATTTTAGTGACACGAGAGGCAGTATGGAGGACAAAAATGGATTAAATGAAAACATCAAATTACTTTGATGTTAAAACGCACAGGGCCTGTGCAGCACCTCCACTGGGATCACAGTGACTCTTCTCACTGCAGCAGAATGAATTCAGCCGGGAGAGTCAGCACATGTTTTTCTTTTCCCAAAGGAGTCCTACTGAAATGAAGATGAAGCCAAGAAAGGAATTGGCTAAAGGAGATGGCCGGAGGCTGACTCACACTGCTAAACGCTTGTTTCTAGCATGCATGTACAGTACAAATCCACCCCCCGTAGTAAGCATCCTCTGATCACCAGCACAGAGGACTCTGCTTGTGACTAATTCACAAGCAGCGAGGAAAGATGGGCTGAGAACATAAAAAAAACCACTATTTTTTCTTTTTTAATGAAGCTCTCAGTGTTCAAGCATTGGTGATACATTTGGATAAAAATGGAAGGAAAAGTCTGTGTTTTGATTTTTGCCTGTTTAACTGGACTAAAAAGAAAAGTGAAACTGAAACAGATCTGCACTGCTACACTTCTTTTTATTTTTTATTTTTATTAGGACTCCAGTCATAAATATTGTTTGGCAGTATCTTGTCCTATAGTAGGTCAAGATACACCAACATCAAGTTGGTGAAAAAGGTGCTCGATAAAAGAGAAATCACTCAAATAAAAAATAAAAGTAATAAAAAATATTTTAAAACGATCAAAAATAAAGTTTAAAAGATATTTATGAACATAAAAAAAAAGCTTCAAAGAAAATCTTCCTTTTTTTTTGCTACCATAACCTGTGATCTGTTCACTGCATTTGAGCATGGTATTGCAGTAGGACGTCACCGCTGCAAGAAGTCGGTTTGTGAAATTTCTTCTACATATTCCACGATCGACTGTAAATGGTATCACTGCAAAGTGGACGTGTTTGGGAACCACAGCAATTCAGCCACGATAAACATGGAGATGGAGAAGAGAATATGTGCCTTCAAAATGGCCTGCCGTCAACGCCTACTGCAGATCTTCCCACACTACCAGTGTTGAGGTCTCAGAGTCCAAGCCCTGATTGGAGACCATGATTCCTTCCTTACTGAGATTAAAAGAGAGCCAAAGGAACATGATCCTCCAAGGAACAGCTGAGGGGACACGCAAAAGGGGACGGCCTCTGCGTCAGTGGAAAGATGACATCAGAGCCTGGATTGGACTCTTTTTCCGTGCGCTCATCCGTCTTGCTGAAGACCGGACTAGGTGGTGAATGATGCTTGCTCTGCCCCCACAGCATATAGCTAAGGTACTGATGATGATGATGAATCGGCCTAGGCTGCTGATGGGTTCCCATGATGCACTATTTCTTTTTCACTTACATCTTTTCAGTCTCTATGTGTTTAAACATGCTCTGCATTTATCCATTAGTTATTATTAATCTCTGACTCCCTTCCCCTCTCTCTCCCCCCTCAGCCCCAACCAGTCGCAGCAGATGGCTGCCCCTCCCTGAGCCTGGTTCTGCCGGTGGTCTCTTCCTGTTAAAAGGGAGTTTTTCCTTCCCACTGTTGCCAAGTGCTTGCTCGAAGGGGGTTGTATCGATTGTTGGGTTTTTCTGTAATTATTGTAGGGTCTTTACCTTAAAATATAAAGCGCCTTGAGGAAACGGGTTGTTGCGATTTGGTGCTATATATGTAAAACTGAAATAAACTGTCCTGAAACATGTCAGTCAACAATAAAGTTGTTCTAGACTATACTTATAGTGTATAAAACAACTTTGCTCCTCAAACGTTATGCTTTTTTATGTGCACCTTGGAAGCATCTGAAGTTAAAACAAAAACCTCTACTCGGACTCTGGAAACAAGTTTCAGGGTTTTTTTCCCCTAATGAAGAATCTGTTTCAGTTTTTGTAAATCAGCCAGTCATGTGTTTCATTACTATTAATATTTCTATTCAAAAACTCTTAAGGGTTAAATGACTCTCCAGACACTTCAAATGGAAATTTCTAACATGCCATAGTTCAAAACACATACAGCATAACTCTTGTGTCATTTTATCCAAAGCACAATAGACACAGTCAGCATAATGTATAATAACTTCCTCCTGACTGATCCACAGAACGCCAGTGACTTCTTTGTTTTACCAGGCCTGATCATCATGGTGACAAGGATGTACCGGGGGAGCAAAATGTTGTGACTGGCTGCATTCGACGCATATGGAAGCTGGTAACAGAGCGGTGCAGCCGGAGCCAACAGCCTAAAGGGAAACATTGTGATGCACGCAGACAGCTGTCTGAGCTGCTCCCGAGTATTTTACAATCTGAGAGAAACGGAGTCAATGAAAATGAAAAGAAACACGGCAAACTTGCATTCAGCTCTAAAAAGACAAAGACTACAGTGTCTTTGTTCACCAAGGCTGGTCACCCTCACACTACTCTTGTCTTGAACTGCAGTTGGTTTTTCATGAGAATGTTACCAAGTGATTAAGTGAACTATGGAGGACAGCATTAACCCGTGACTATACGCATCAATGAGACACAACAGAGACACTTACATGTACACTATGGATAAAAAATAACCACCTTACCTGAGTGCTTACAGTGAGTTTTATCCGATGTTCACCGACTTATGATCTTGTTTTAAGGAGCCACTTTCCCTGATATTTTTTATATTTGTTCCTTGTGTTATTTTTACCATGACTTGTGTATATTGTGTCGTTGCTTTACTGTGTCTGTGTTTGCTTTTAGTGTTGCAGGTTTCTGGGTGGTTGGAGCTGGAAGCTTTTAAGAAATTGGAGGCAGTTGGCTCCTGACCCTGTTTCTCTGAGGCCCATCTGTCCTAGTAGTTTGGAGGCTCCCTCTTCCCTGGGTGCACCTTGTGTTACATTAAAGTTATGAATTTACATGCCAGTCGCATTTGTTAGATCTGATAACTAAGTTCCATATTTTGTAAAACAAAATCAGTGTCTATGAAGAATCATTACTTTTAGTGAACCCCCTGCACAGGCTATTATTTCATTATTTGCTATAGTTTTAGACCCAGACCATTAAAGTGTGTCTAAACATTTTCCAGGAAATAGTGAGCCTGGTCAGTGAGTCAGCCCTGTGAATCAGCAGACAGCACACCAGAGGTGCTCATATTTAGTAAAACCCCTTTTTCTATAATAATAACTCTTAAATGGCACCTTATTTTCTGACACTTTGCTGATATCTCCATTGCACACAGAGATAATTATATTGCTGGCTGAATTTTGCTGTCATTGCTTTATTTAAATGAAGCCTGTAGGATGCTTATAAGTGATGGTACTGTTGGGAATTCTGCGGCATGCAGGCTGATGAAAGGCAGCAGAGCACTTCAGGATTTCTTCCTCAAAGGCTCGGTGCTGCAGCAGCTTCCAAATGCACATTTGTGACAAATGAATGAAAACGGAAACAAAATGAGCAGCTGTTACTATAGTAACTGAGGACAGAAAGAACAGCCACACCTGCTGGTGAAGTAATAAGGAGATTTGGATGTAATAAGACAGAGGTGTGGAATATTCTTTTAATTAGGCAGAGCACTGCCGGATGTCTGAAGCTGAAGCAGTAAAAGCAGCATTACCCTAATTCATAAAAACGTGTGTGGAGTGGACGCGACTCACGCTGAGAACCTCGGCCCGGATCACTGTGGATGCTGTCATTAGACTGGTTGCTGGATACAGATGAGACACTGGAGCTCCGGACAAAGCCTAGAGAAGCCAGACGGGCAGCTGGAAGGGCGGAGAAGCCTGGAGGACGAAGGCCAGACTGGCCTGATTTGAGAAGGAGGCTTTTAGGGGTGGTTTCTGGGCCTGTCCTCTTGAGCTCTCCTTGAGGTAAGTAGATAGAAAAACACCCTTTACAAACCTGGATTATAATTTTAATGAATGAATTAATATATTTGCAGTCATGGCAGCAGAGTGAGTGACAGAGACTAATTATTTTGCACTGAAATAAAAAGAAGAAAATTCAGGACATGCTAATTACAGATTTAATACACCACTGACATCTGCTGCGATGAGCAAAACGAGAGCGTTCACGTCACTTTCACCGATGCTTTGCAGCTGTAAAAATGATACGCACAGATGAAAATATATATAACCAATGCGCATAAATAAGACGGCACCATGTGTGCAACCTGCCAAGGTTCTGATTTATAATGTAAGAAGGCAAAATTAGTTCAGTTCAAGCTGTTAGGATGTGAAAGTTACAATCTTTTCAAACGCTTTGCACTTCAAAGAGCTGAGGCGCCAAAAGCCAAGCTTCATCCATAAGCATGACAGGAAGGGAGAAAAATGAGGCGGATCATTCAGCAGCCGCCTGTTGAATAAAAAACTCTGCGGCTCGACATCATCGGGACGGGATGTGAGGAGAATACCAGAGGAGAGCGAGATGAGAAAGATCTGCTGCAATCATTTCTCGAGACCATACACGAGAGTATACACAAATACAGCGTGTGTTACACTTTTGAAAAACACGCCCAAAACAGCCTCTGAAATGTGTGCAGCCGTCTCTGACATTAAAAAATGTAACTAACATTTCAGTAAAAAGTTCACTTTGAAGCCATTCTGATGAGACGTTACCATCTCACCTGCCGGATCTTGTTGGCCCGGGGTGGACACTTTAGCTGCCGGGCACGGCGAGGAGCCTGACCTTTGACCTGCCTGCTGAACTCTTGACTTGGCTGCAGGCTGCCTAGTGACTGCACCTAACCCGAGCTGAGGCCTCAGGGTTCTCGGTGAGCGGTAGACGCCGCCTCCTTCGTGGGAAACATGCTGCAGAAGGACATTATCAATAGAGCTAATTATTGTGACATCATTCACATTTCAGAGTGACGGGCAGCAAGGTGCCGTACGATAGGTTGATTCACTTATGTGATAATACAACCCCATCTATTACCATTCTGTTGCTGTGTGTGGTGCAATCTGTTTTTGATTTCTCATTTTGCAGACGGTCACAGCTGCTGCAGAAAGAATCAATTTGTGACCAAAATAATGTATAATGTGCACAGTGTGTGCAGTGCAGCCTAAACTGACCGCTCCTCTTATCAAATCAAATTTAAGCGGTTAAAACTTTTGCACATTTCAGTCACGTGTTGCCACCTTGCTGCCAGCCTGAGCCGCCATCATTTTAAGTCGGAGGATTTGTACCGCACATAACAAGACTGCGCTCTCACCTCTTGAAGAAATTTCACAGATGCCTCGTGAAAGCCGTCCGACTTTCCGCTTCTTAGAGGGATGGTGCTGCTTGGCGGTTTTATCCCAGTCACAGCGAGGCCCGGAGGATAGTACCCCGTCTTCTGCATCTCCTGCCGATATTTGTCAAACAGCACGTTGGAAGAACAGAGCGCCGGTGCGGGTTTAGTTTGAGGAGCAACCTTTGGATCTTTGAGAGCTGGCGGGTTGGAGTAAGCGGATAATCTCGACGCTTGCGTGGAGCCTTCGTTTGGTGCATCGGTGACTTGCGGTTTTGCTTGAGTATTCTTTCGAACATATGTGATGATTTTTGGTCGCACGTTTTTGGGCTTCTGGGTGGGTGAAGATCTCCTGGGTTCGGACTCTTTCTGTTGAGGCGCGACAGGTTTGGGGATTCCGCTGCTGAAACTGGTCTTAGCCGGTAGCTTGACAGTTTGGCTTATTCCTCTTTGAGCGGAGTCACTGCGCTCTAGGCTCAGCGCCCTGGTGCCCTGGACCTTGGCTGGAGAACCAGGAGGCCGTCTCTTAGGCGAAGAGGAGGTAGTTTTAGGGGATGTAGGAGTTGCTGGTCGACTAGGGCTTCCCCACGGCTTCCTCCCTTCCAGACTCGAAGAGCTGGGAGCGACAGTGTTCTCAAAGGAGCCCTGCTTTTTTAAGGTGTTATCAAAAGAGAGCTGCTTCTTTAAAGAATTCTCAAATGAAGGCTGCTTTTTAAGATTCCTGTCAAAAGAGTTTTGTTTTTTCAGCGTGTTATCAAATGAGCCTTGTTTCTTTATGGCTTTGGGTTCAACACATGACTGAGTCCCCTTTGTACCTGTTCTGGCAGCCGTGTAGTTCACATCAGGGCTGTCATCAGCTTGTGTGCTTTTATCTATTTTAGTGTTAATTTCTTTAAGACATTTTGTTGGAAAGGTTAGAACCTTGTGCTCAGTACAATTTACATCCGGAACACTGCACGCTGCTTTATTTCTGTGGTTATTATTCAACCTGTGCGTGTCGCCGGCATCCTGTCCCTGCGATGCAGCATCCTCTGACTGAATTGCTGAATTCAAATTCACGTCCACATCTTTCTGGGTTATTGTGCTTTTTCTAGCAAAAAAAGAAGAATCGTCAGCTCTTTGAGAGGCCTTGCCTCTCTCAGAGATAGTGCTGCATATCTGGGAAGTCAGGTCCTCTGAGATGGTTGAATGAGGACCGGAGGCAACACGCCAGGAGTCTGTCGTCTGAGCCTTGCCAACAGTGTCCAAAGCAGTGGCCATGCTTGAAACGGTGGACAGACAGGACACAAAGACATCCGTTTCAGAGCTTAACTCGGTCCTGGAAGCCTCTCTGCTCTCAGAGACATGAGAGGCACTGGATTCTTGCTCACTGGCACCATTCAGAACTGACTTCCTCTCTTCTCTGCTCTTATTATCTGTCGCCGCTTCTGCTGTGGCTTTTCTGCATGTCGAGGGCTGTTCTTGAAGTTCCTTCCGCTCTGCAAGCCCAACAAAGTCCTCTTCCTCCTCGACCAGATAAGCCTCCAGCTCCTGACACTCCAGCATCTCAAACTCAGCCAGATCGGGGTCATCGCACTGAGAGTCGGTGCCCCAGATGATGACTTTGTCTTGCTCCGCTGTTTCAGTTATCAGTCCCGGCAGACAGCCAGTATCCCCGGTTCTTCCACCATCTCCTGTCTGAATGTCATTGGCATTGGCGTCGCCGTCAGCCAGCATGCCACCCTGCTGGTTGTTATTCCTTAACTCCCCCTCGCTAAAGGCCTCCTCTCGCTCACACATTATGGAATCAGCTCTGAGTTTGGGGCAGCCTCACGAGCACTTAAAATCAATCATCCAGTCTGTCTGGCCATCAAGCTGCCTTATTGGCACAGCAGGAGCCTATTTTCAGTATGTCAGAAATCCGAGCGTTGAACATCATGTCTGATTTGGAAGCTGGATCTTCACTGGATCTGGGGTCCTGTATAAAAACAGCAGATCAAGAGTAAAGACACTAAATTAAAGAGGACTGAGATGCTGCAATAGCTTCAGTCTTTCATTCTGCTTCATCAAAACAGCATGAAATGAAGTCGGGGCTTCGGGGGCGGAGGCGAGGATGCGTGGTTGCAGAAAAAGCAATGTGGGCTGGACCAGCAGGAGGAGTAGCCTCGGTCACACACAGCCACGAGTGAATTAGCCAAAATGAATGTAAAAGACTGATATTGATACCATTTAAAGTGGTATTAAGACTTAAACTTTGTTTGGCTCTTTTAAAATTTTTTATAATTGTTCTCTCTTCTTTATAGCTAAAATAATACTTCAGGGGCGTTTTTGTATATATAAGTTAATAACATATATCAGTTAACTTAATGGTTACGACTTTTTTAAGAGGAAAAAAAGATAGATCCTCAGGCCAGGTGTGGGGTCAGCTCAGGCCCTCCCCTTCGGATTGCACTAACCTGTGCTGGTGGAAACGATGAATTTACCCCCCAAATATTAAACATGCCATAACATCTTGTCTGACTGAAATATCGTCAGGGCCCCGGAGTTACTCGCAGCACCCCTGCGAAGAGCGCAGAACCGCTTTCTTTTCTGTCGGGCTCTTCGGTACTCATGATACTGACTTAAAAAATGACATTAAGGACTTAAATCTCAGCTGGCTGCTGCTCTACGTCTCGCTTTAGCATTATGAGCGAATTTGCTACTTAACGAATAATAAACTCTGCGCAGTCTAAGTGGGAACATTCACTGTTTAAAATGGTCTCAAACTCGCGTCCCGCGGGCCGCATCCGGCCACGCCCCCTACTTCCGGTCCGCGATCTGATGTAAAAATATA
>JAVDPK010001036.1:84997-121651 GCA_034780415.1 Cichlasoma orientale | reverse complement strand
CAGGTATCATCCTATCACGGTACCACGCTGGAACTCACTGAGCTCCTGAGAGCGACCCATTCTTTCACTGATGTTTGCAGAAGCACTCTGCATGCCGAGGTGCTTGGTTTATACACCTGTGGAAGTGACTGGAACACCTGAATTCAATGATTTAGATGAGTGAGTGAACACTTTTGACTGTATAGTGTATATACTCTATGAACACACAATGTCACCTGTAAAATCCAGCACATGACATTTTGGAAGGACAGGTGTGTACTTAACTCATCTCATCCTAAGGCCATAATTTGTATTTTGCATTAGACTATAAAGCATTTTTCTGTTATTTGAAATCAGCATGATTAGTATATTATATTGCATAGTATCCACTATAAGATGGAAAAAAAAGGAAAAGCTTATTATGTTTGGCAATTTACAGGAGACAGAAAAGCTGCATGAGACATTTCATGCAGGTTCAAAACATGAATCCAAAACCGGCTCAGACACACAGGCTCAACATGCGCAGGGTAACGAGCCAACTGCAGAAACACCAGAGAGAACACCCAGAAAACGCACGCCTCAAAAATAACCACATAATTGAATCAGTACCTTTGTGAAAAAGCCTCCAGAAAAGCTGATCTCCCCAAACTGCTTTTCATGGTGCAGCTGCTAATAAGAAGCTGCTGCTTGTATCAATACCGACGCACAAAGACACATAATCTGGTGTAAGTAGCACAAACTGCAGACGCCTAGGAAATGGAAATTGGAGTATTATTGTCTGATGAGATGTCTTTCATCCCCCTTACATCATGTTGTGGGAATCGCTGAGGTGATTGCTCTGTATAGTCATGTAACAAGATTTCACAGCTCCCCCAGTCACCAAATGGAAATGGAAACTTTATGTTCTGCAGCGCAGAGCGAGAAGTGGATTCCTCCCTTTGTCATCTTAAAGGTGTCGGGGCTTTCCTGGTCCGGTATCCAGCTCCACACACACACACACACACACGGCCCAGGTTTACAGCTGCTCTCAAAAACTCAATTAAAATGGATTTTTTATTTTTTATTATTAATCCTTCAGTTTGTTGGTGTGAAAAGCACCAAGATATCAAAGTTGTGCACACTATTGTGATATACAGAAGAAGAGTTTCTTGCAACTTTAGAGTTTCAGAACCGAAGCGCTTCATAAAAACAAACGGACTCAATATCAGGACTTTAAAAAGCCAAAGAAATGTAAACACATCAGAATCTCCTTTTGGGACTTGACTTACCTTCAAATTACATCCAAATACGAAGAACGAATACCAAGAAACAACAACACGTGTGATTGGAAGCCAACGTTAGCTCAGTTTTTAATAGATTTGGTTGACGGAATCAGAAAAACAAATAAGTACAAGCAGTTGTGTGCATATTTGTGAGCTCGAATCGCTATTTGACAGGTGACATGTTAAAATGAACACGACGAGCTTCCAGACGGCAAAGACCAAACTGCACGTTTGCACCGCGTTACAGCATCCTGCTGCTGGAGCCTCCACGTTTCCCCGAGCGCGCGCTGGGACAGGATCAGCAGTCAGACGGTGTGTGTGGAGTTCATTCACATTCTTGTGGTTTGACAGCGACTGATTTATTATCATTAGTAATAATGAAAGAAATCTGCTGAAATTGTTACAGTATATCAGACATCAATTTTACTTTTGAGAACAAATGCAGACAATTCATTTTGGCAGCGGTAAAGTGACAATGACATTGGGTCAGATGAGGGATGATTATACCCTCCGATTCGGTCTCATAACCTCGTCGTCTGAAATATATGCAGAGCCTCTGCGCTGCTTTAAAGATGGAGAAAAAGGCCTTTTTGGACGCTTCTGGTTTTACACATAAAGAAACGACACTTTTGGCTACACACAGACGGGTGGTGCTGAAAATTAATGTTTTTATTTTTTCCAGCTGCACGGGACGCGCGTCAAAACCTGCCATAAGCTACAATATACGCGATGGTTAAATGACCCCGGATCTGGAATAATGCTGCGGGCGAGGATGACAGAACCCCAGTATCAATGGCAGGAATTTGCTTTATCTGAGATGCACAAAAATCATCTTGTTTCCCTTCTGCCAAAAGCTGATGTGATAAAACGTGCAGAGGATGCTTAAAATGGACAGAAATGCACCTTTTTATACGCCAACTTTAAGGAGGAGGAGAAACAAGACCGCAAGAAGGCCGGACGTTTTTACAGGTGAGTTCAGCAGTCACCTGTTGTGATGTTTTAGTTAACTAATAACCTCACATAGCGACCGTGATGGATTCTATAACACAGAATGAGGAGCGCGGCTGCTCTTTGAGATTTTCAATCATCAACCGAGTTGCGACAAAAGTCACAGAAGTCGCAGCTAATTGGAAGAGGCACGTGCGGTGCTCTGCGTGAATTTAGGCCGCTCCTGTGTTTTTCTGGAACATTCTCAGGGGAATGCCTAATGAAGACGGTGCACATAAATCATATCCTAGTAGTCAAGTGTGTGAGTCATCCCCGTCTTCACTAACACAAAAGGACACACTGATCTTCAGCGGTTTGGCTCCTCCAGTCGATTGCGGCACGGCGTAACGTGAAATTCATAAGCTACTCTAATGTGATGCAGTGTGGGAGAAAACTATGCAATGCTTTACACAAAGTGGGGAAAATGGCCTAATTCAGCCAAATGTTGCTTGCGTATTATGCAACACACTGAACACTTCAAATTAAGTGATTTTATCAGCGCTTTAGCTGCAAATTACCGGCTTAATAACTGAGCCATAAATAACCACTTAAACGCTCCCAGTAGCTGCATAAATTCAAACATTGCAACACAACTGTTTTAGACACTCGTTAAAAAGTACAGTAATTCAAAGCGGTTTATTACGCTGTGCAAATTACAATATATTTTTATACCCACAATGTCCCACAGTGCAAATTAACAAAGACACAACACCAGCGATTAAATAGCTCACCTGCACGTTTTGATATTCAAGCGCTAGTAATAGTGTAGGCCTCGCCCTCTCTGTGCAACTACAATGTTAGTCATATTTAAACACCAAATTAAAAAGCTAGCATGCTGTATTTAAACACACCCAACATTCCTGAGCTTGTATTATGTTTAAATAAATGAATCCTGGTGTTACGCTGCAGCTTTCCCCCCGCCACAGTTGCTGTTCATGTATTTCAGATATGTCAAATGCAAGAGTACCTATAAATGGCTGCTGGCTAGTGGTGGATGCACTCGGCAGGGTTTTGAATTTGAGCATCTAGCTGCTGGTTAGGCTGGACACTTCCCAAATGGACCAATCTGTGGTAAATGGGGTTACACGGCGTCTTAGGCTGCAGATGGTGTTTGAAAGCACACGGGCCCGCAATGCTATTTCCCCATTTAGAAGGCTCAAACACAAAAAAGCAGGTTTGGGTGGTGTACAAGGTTGACATTAAGATGAAGGTGATTGTTAACACTCAGTCTGAGTTTGGAATCCATTCTCAATCCCGATCTCTGTGGAGACAATCATCCTCTAATAACAGTAATCTATCTCCTCGTTGGCCAGGACAATAGCTGTTCTGCAGGGGATGTAGACCTGAGAGAGAAAGAGAAAGAGAGCAGCAGGGGAGAAAGTGGGGAGAAAAGTGAGATGACAGCTGAAGATTAATGATGTTAACAAGATGTCTCAGTCATCCAGGTCATGGTAGTCTTGCATGCTTGAAAAAAAAAGGGAAAATAAAGGCAGCCGGACTTCTTTAGGTTCGTGAAGACATTTCGCCTCTCGTGCAAGAGGCTTCTTCAGCGGGAAAACCGGTCTCGAGGGGTCGTTGAGTCATCGCATGAGCACGAGGACGCCCCGCGCCCATGTGACGACTCACGCGGTCACCTCCGAGGGGTTAAATACCCGGGAGTCTCCGCCGCTGCCTTCTTTTCAAGCACTCGAGACTGTATTAATAAGATCACCCAGTTTTCAGGTTTCAGGTTTATTCTTTTCAGAAGTGAGAAATGAATTCAGAAGGCGGCGCCGTGATGGCCGGACACGATCGCCTCTCGCAATCAAGGTCGACACGACGGCTAAACAAAGGGGAGCAGAACAGGGGAAAAAGGAACGTGAGGAAGAGGACGGGATAGAGTAATCTTCGCATATCAGCAGAAGAGGAACTCTTCAGATCGACGCCACGGTCTCGGTCTAAGACAGCTGGGAGTAAAGTGTACTTTAAGTATATCTTAAGTGTGACAGAACTGCAGCTACACTGGGTGGCAGTGGCGTCAGCACTGAGGAGAGGTCTCCGCTTGAATCTGTCTCTGTGAAGTGGTGGACTACATCTGTCTAAAAACATATAATTAAATTTGCATTCTATTCAAAGCGCGAGCATTGAACTGAACAATCTGCAAATGAGTCATCTCGCCAGAAGTGGAGGCGCGCTCCCAAATTTTAATTTCTGAACTCTCTAATCAATGCAGCAGTTTCACCATCTCTAAACATCGGACTGGAAATCTGCAATGCTGTTCAGATATAATGTAATTCTGGGAGAATCTTTGGGTTCATCGGGCTAAAGAAGAAACATGTCGGGGAAAAAGAAGCAACAGAGGGAAAAGACTTGAAATGCATATGTATATATATATATATATAGTACAAAAAAGTAGCTAATAAAGCCTTTGATCAATCCTTTTGATATTCGCAGTGTCATTTGGCAGCAAGAAGCCACCGTGTACCATTAGTCATTTCAGATTTATGCCAAAGGAAAAGGCGAGCAGGCATAAATGATGCTATATTTCCCAACAGAAATCTAAAAAAGCCAGCAGAGCTGTAAACAATTCAATCACCCCCTGAACTCTCCGAGTCGCCCCTCAGCATCGGCGGATCTAAGCTTGCTGTGGATGTGCTTCTTTGGCAACAGTTTGCCACTGAGGGAGTCGAGCAGCCCGGCGCTGGAACACTGACACAGACATTGGTGACTAATTAAACAGTCACAGTGGGAGAGTCTCCATACAGAAGCGGCGCAGAGAGAAGGAGAGGCAGAATGAATCACTGCACCTGTTTGGACAAAAGCTACCACTGCGCCTAACCTGGGATATGTCAACAGCTTTTATTTCCAGCAAACAGACAGAAATAGTGACAAATTATAAATGAATCTGTGAAAAATAAAGGACCAGCAGATACTCTCAAGTGTTGGCACAGCAATTAGCGGAAGACGTTCTAATTAACATATTACCGCTTCCATCGTTAGGCACATACATACCTGACATACTGTCACGAATACTTACATTGGAGACCAGAAAAATGCCATCAAATACTTCCCTTTATATGCAAATATTTATGAATGAACTAAAACAATATTAAGTACACTCATAACCAGCTAATGTGTTTAGTTGCAGTCTTTCCCAGCGTGGTCACATTTGTCACCGATCAGGCTTCGGTGCATCTGCTGAGACGTGACCGCGAGTGACCTTCAAACCGCGTTGTGTTTGCATTGCAATGCATATCATATTTTATCCTCCATAACACTGAAACTCGTGAAAATGAAACTAAAAGACATTCAGACAATAACCAGAAGGTCAGTGACGCAGCAGCTCGCCGTCATCGGTCACATCCAGGACAAATTCATCTCATTCACCACCGACTTGAACGGGTCTGAGTTCAGGAGTATTACGACTCAGTCGCTAACCAGGGCGATGAGGAGGAGAATCAATTCTTGTGGACGGCGGGTGGATGCCTCACCGTGGCGGGAAAAATGTCCCTAAATGGTGAAACTCAGTTCAGGAACGAGCTGAACAAAAACCTTAAATTAAAAATCCAGCTAATGCACATGTTGCTGCTCACTGCAGCAATGCATGGCAACTGCAATGGAAAGGACACAGTAATGCACAATATGACAATATTGTTTGTGAAGAACTGCATCAGGAAACAAAAACTTGGCTGTGTGTCCTTTCTTGACTTCTTCTGGATGCTGAACTCTGCCTTACAGCAAGCTCACATGTGAGAATTTGGACTCTGCAGAACAGAATCCAGCCTTTGGGCTAATACTAAATCTGATCAATGTTCAAACACGCTGATAAAGGATTCATGAGCCGCTTCACAGGAACACATCATCCACCCTGTCTCCAGACCCCAGCGCCCAGCTAGAGGACTGCCTGACTATAGGCTATCTGTGCGCTTTAACTCTCCAGACATGTCTCTGTTTGGCTCCATTACTCACTTAACAAGTATCAGCTCCCTGTAAACACTTGTGTACATGTAAGTTGTACTTTAGGCGAAGTCCAAGGATCTGACAGGGTAACAAAACAAACCTGACTTGGATGGGTAACTGAACCGAAGACCTGAAGAATTACACCCGATTTACAGCTAAGGCTCCA
The DNA here is from genome assembly GCA_034780415.1 of Cichlasoma orientale. Taxonomy (NCBI): domain Eukaryota; kingdom Metazoa; phylum Chordata; class Actinopteri; order Cichliformes; family Cichlidae; genus Cichlasoma; species Cichlasoma orientale. The sequence continues at coordinate 115,318 of JAVDPK010001036.1, read as the reverse complement.
ATTTATAGGAGATTATTTTCAAAAGAAATCCACCACGCTGAGCAGCATAATGTCTGAAAGAGAGTTGTATTGATATTTAGTACTTCATCTATTTATCTCTATATACATCTGTCTGTCCATCCATCGCTGCACAGCGAGAGCCTTCAAATACAAATGCTACACTTAAGATAATCTCCAGACCCCTGCTTGAAACAGCCTTTGAGTGAACTGTTCAACATACACTCAGTGGCCACTTTGTCAGTTACAACTTGCTGGAGCGGGAAAGTGCCATATAAGAACCCATTTCCCATGTTAATCTCCCATTCCACCGAATCCCAGAGCTGCTCCATTGGACTGAAATCTGGTGACTGCGGAGGCCATCTGAGTGCAGTGAACTCAAACCAGTCATAGAGGGACGGACCACACCGGGACCCGGTGTGGTCTTCTGCTGCTGGAGCCCTCCTGCACACCTCTGATATAACGAGCGGTTACTGTTGCCTTCCTGTCGGCTTGAAGAAGCCAGTATTTCCGAGCTGAGAGCGGTCTTCGAGCGCACGCTCATCGTATAACTGTAACATGCACAGTTCAGAAAAAATAGATACATATATAGATATTTATATGTAAAAGTGTTAAGTAGGTCCCTTATGCCGTGTCACAGTTTCTGTTAGTTCATACTTGCTCATCAGCATCAGGTGTTAGATCTCGCTGATGGAAACGCACATCTTTTGATCATTTGCCACAAGCTCGCTCTGCTCTCTTATTTCCCTTTTTCATTTCAGCTTAATTTCTTTTTTGTGAAACTGTCAAAGACGACAACCCCTTTGAAGCGCGCAAAGTTTATCGGAAGGTTCTGATGCGGCTAATTATTCACCAGCGTTTCTTAGCATCACATCTCTGACATTAGAACACCCAAACAAAACTGTGCGTATGACACGTACCCGAAGGGGGTCATCTAAAATAGGTTTCTTCTCTTGGGGACATTTTATTCTGTGACTGTTTAAAATGTGTCCTGCTAAATGAATGAGCTCTAAATGTTCAACAGCGGAACTTCTTGATGTACGCGATTCCTATGAAAAGGCTGCTGAGGACACCAGGGTGTCATTTTTTATTATTTTTTTTTATCCGCATAAGCAGAACAAAGCATTTTTTTAAAATCATTTTTTATGCAGCTTCATGGCAGGCTGTTCAAACTTTCACTCTTTTCACAAAGTGGATAAAATGAAATACGGCTGATTACGATTTTAAAAATGTCCCACATGTTAAACAGAGAAGTACTTTTATACGGTAAATATGTGCCATTTAAATATGCACAATTTAAACATACTGTACTGTGGGAAGGAAAGCTATGAATAGTATTTGTTTATCATTTAAGTTCATGCAAAATGTAGTAAACAGGAAAAAAAACGCAAACTAAATGTAAAAGAGGCGTGCAAAGTTTTTAAAGGTGCAGGACACGCGAGTCCTGTATAGATGGATGCAGGCGCCACCTCTCTTCATGATGCTGAGATCAGAGCTGTGTTGTGGGCCATACCATTTCTTGCATTATTCTTTCCTCTAAAAACAGCTTTTATGATTCTGTCTGACATCATCTGTCTGCAGAATGAATTTTGGAGCCAGTAAGAAGCCTCCTCTATGATACTGCTAGTTGCATAAAAAACTGTAAAACCAATCCTGACTTTTGGCAGAATGCAGAAATGCTCCACGGTTTCCTCGAGGTGCTCTTCCTCAGAGCACTTTCAGGCCTTTTGGTGGAGAAACAAAGCATTTTTTTTTTGGTTTTGTTTCCACATCAGAGGAATGTTTTTTGTTTTTTTTTGGGAAAAAAATTCTTCTATAAAGACCAGGTCTGACCCTGACTGTACATGGATGTAGTAAAGTCAGTTTTCTGCCAGTTGTGAAGCGATGGAAATCTTATGCATTGCAGTTTTGAAAAAAAAGAATGCACTCAGTTAACCTGGCTAATGTTTCTGCTCCTCAGTCTCGGCCGCTTCTTTGTGCCTCTGCAAACAGCTTGTGTCCTGTTACCCTTTAATACAGCTGTGCCTAAGAAGGGGTTATTTATCCTGCATGGCAATACCTTATTAAGAAGGCATATGACTAACAAATATACTGTATAATGAAAATGAAAAAGGGGCCAGACTGGAAGGGCTAAAGAGATGCCGGATGACCAGATTTGTAAACACAGTCACACGGTGCTCGCCACAACCTAACATGTTACCACCAGCATGCAGAAGACTCGTGCTTAATCCAATTATGTGCATTCTCAGTCTGAGGTGTGATGCGTTCTTGGAGGATATGAGAGTTTATTATCACACTGTAACGAGAAAGCTGGAGAACTGACAGACCCATTAAAAAGACAGGAGAAACCAAGTTTGTGCAGACTTTGAAAGCAAAAGTTGTTAAATAAAACATGGATGGTGTGGGCACCTCTCGCAGCCCCCACAGAGGCTCTTGTCTGATTATTCTTGTCATAACCAGGTAGGTGTGAGGAGGAGGAGGAGAAAAGCATCTTTATGCAAGACTACAGTCTCGCTGTGCAATCTCTACGAAGGAGCCTATAAAGGATATACAGTATGTGCAGAAGGGTCCCCGCTTGCCTTCTTCCTCCCTCTCTGTCGGCTCCATCCCTCTCACTTCCTTTCATTCCCCATTAATCTATGATGGTGCCAGAATTAGCAGATGACTTGTTAACTAAACTTCACATTTTGGCCAAGAGGGATGTGGGTGAAGCAGCAGTGTTTGAATTAATAAGAGTTAGAAAAGATTTAAGAGATTGTGGAATTTGCGTCCTTAACTGATGAAACCTAAGTTAATACGATGGAGGAATCACTGTCTGCATGAAAGAAGAAGAGGCTTTTAAACCGGGGTCGACAGAATCTTAAATAAAGCTGAATTGATGCTCTTAATAGCGGCGCGAGCTTTGCCAAACACATTTTTGATGCATTAAAGCGCTCCGTCCAACTCTTAATATCGAGTAATATCCTCTATCCATTAACTGCAACACTTTCAGTATTGATCTGAGGAAGTTCAAGCAGAGTTCAGATACACAAACACCTCATCAGGTGCTACGTCAACTCTGGTACCAAGTGAAAGGACTTAAGCACTGCCTCAAAATGTTTAATCTAATAAACGCAGTGAAGAAAAAAAACCCGCACACACACACACACACACACACAGAGAAGGAGATGATGACTCTACAGACCACTTCACAGACATCACTGTCCTTGTGCATTAATTGGATTCATTAGCATAAGATGTAGCATGCAATCAGTCGTGCACATTTGAGGTGTCTGCGGTGATGCTCGCTTAATTCATTCCTGACTTTATTAATAAACATCTTATTGGCTTTCAGCATTTTAATAAAAGGAAAAAACATCAGAAAAAAAAAGAAGGAAGGCAAACAAGAGGAAGATCCTCAAGCGCTCTGCTTAAAATGCATATCAGTGTTTCTTTCTATATTTCAAGGACAGATTTATTTCATGGTATTAGCCTTAAGCAGTCCTCATGATGGAAGCCCAGTGGTTCCTTCTCACAGACATTTTTCTCCCCTCCATGATGCCGCGCAAGCTTAAGTGGTGCGCACATGAAAAAGGTAAGTTCTGGCACCATGAATAATGCACATTGTTTGCTGTGAAATGTGAAAGAGCTGTAGATATCAGATTCACATAACGTTCACCGACTCCAGGAGAGCTGCCAGCATGAGCAGAGTGAATGCATAGCAGCCAGATATGCTATGCACAAACAAAGCTTAGCACTGTGGAGACCACAAACAATGGCAACTGGCCCCTGGTGGGGATCTAGCTTCTATTTATTTATTTTTTTTAAAATGCAGAACGATATTTTCTTGATATTGCATTAAATATTGTATTAAATAAATAATCACTCTAATGAACAAGATACTAAATTATATTGCTGCTGTTAAGCTGAGAGTCCCAGACCAGGGAAACTGTGGCTTTTTGCCAGAACAAGCAGCCCTCTTTCATCCCAGCACACTTAAACCTCATTAGAAAGGCTTCGAAAGATCCTCTCACTACAAAACCCATTTCAGGCTAATTAAAATGATTTGTGAAATTAAACATAAAACATGAAAGGACAAAACACGAACACACAGGCAGCTTTTCATCGCCTTTTGCAAGCGGTTGCACAATGTGCCTGCAACCCCCCCCCCCCCCCCCAATCACCTCATGGTTTGAACATTATTGAGAACTTTTATACTATAAAATACAACAATACTATACTATAAACAATCCTTGACACATTTATTAAACTTAGCTTCATTTCATGTGTTTCACCTGGTCCTCTGCGCCCCGCCTGCAGTGGCCACAGCGGGGGCCCTGCCCCTCAGTTTGTGCACCACTGTGCAGGAGCACGAAAACGAGCTGGCAGTAACAGACTTGTCATGAAAAGGAAAGGATGCTTTCATAAGCTGTTGTAGGTGCCTAAATGCTAAAAACGGGCCATTTTTAGCCCACTGCCGATGATGTCATAACACCTGATACAGATAGGGCCCTTCAGGGGCCGTCGGTAAGATGCACTTGTGTGCCAAGTTACTCATCGTGCGATTGTGTAAGTGTTGGCAGCCAAAAAAAAGAGACAAACAAAAGAAGAAATTCAGGAGATGAAGTCTCTGCATATTTATGTTAAAAAAAAAAAAGTTCTTTAAATTGTTAAACTTGCCCAAATGTCCCCTCCACCCGCTCCGTTATTGCACTCGTCTTTGTGCTTTGACTTGCACATTTAGAGCTTAAACGATCAACAAATTCAGTTCCTTTTCACATTTTTGGGGAAACTGCACTTTTGTGATATTTGTTATACTTTTGTAATAAAAGCAGCTGATGTGAGACAAGTGACTTTGTAATGCTAGAAGCTAAATTAATTTGGTAACAACAACAAAGAAAAATGTTTGTCTCTCTCTCTCTCTCGCTCATCACCCACCCACAACTCCTTTTGATGTTTTTCGGCTGTGGGCAACTTCTCCATTAGCCTACATATGTGCACTGCATTGTGGGACAATAGTGTCTATCAACAGCACACTCACAAGTGATTTAGCATGCATGCTGACATTTTTGAGTAATGCTTAATTTTGTCACTCTTTCAGCACGAATGCACAACAACCTCCAAAACATATTAATGGTATGCAGGATGGGACAGTTTAGAGCCCAGTGGTCTAGAGACTAGTATACTCTACATGTAAATATAACGACATGCAACAAAGGATCACCCTTTATAGTCACTGAATGCGATGGCGCAGGTATTTACCTGAATGGAGTTGGAGCGGCCGTTGAAGGGTTCGGGCTGCGTGAAGAACTCCGTGTTGGGGTCCAGCCGCCCGTGACCTCCATACTGAGCCGCATCTGAATCCAGCTTGATTTTGTATCTGGCAAAGATTGAGGGTTAAGGCACAACAGCAGTGGGAAACTAGCTTATGAGATTGAAGACCTTAGAAGCGCAGGAGGAGCTTTAGCACTCGTGCTTTTGGTGTGCAGATTTGGTTGAGCAGTGCTCAGCTGGTTTATACTCATTGAAATCCTCACATCCATCAGCGCTTCCCTCTTCCTCGCGGCGCAGCAAAGCCGCAGCCCGGACAGATGAGGAGAAGCGACTCACCGCCGCTCCACATCCAGCCTGCATCTCCAATTTATCCGATTCACTGCATAAATAATGAATTTAATAATTTAAAAAAGTGATCAAGTGAGTGACAACAGATACACGGCAGAGATCATAAAAAAAAAAAATTCTCTCCTCCTCTAGGACTTGTTCACAGTTTGTTGTTTTACAACTTGACAAGAGGACCGACTGATTCAAGTCAAGGACTCAGCAAATCACCACAGACTCGTCTAAAGACTCGCGCAAAATAATATTCAGTCAGCCAAGGTGTTCAAGCCCACTCAGGTTACTATTTAAATTTGATACTAGCCAAACAAACACTGCAACCAGCTCAACGTTTGTATACTGAAACACTGCATATGGAAGAGAGATGATTTAAAGAATGATTAGAGCCACAGAGGCTGCGGGGATGCGGCTCAAGCTCCGATTTCCATAAAGAAATAGTCAAGAGGAAATGTAAATACGTGTGTTGATGTTTACAAAAGCTGCAGGTAGTGTATGCATGCATGTATGGCTGCACAGTGAATCCCTTTGATGCCACCTTTACCTTCTTTTAGCACACAGTCTCCCCGCTGTCCTTGTACAATAAAAGCACTCAAACACTTCGGGGCTGAACAACTGCAGCTGCTTTAACTCGGCCATCGCGAAATCTGCACGGCTCTTAATAACAAACCAGTGCAGAAGGACGCCGGATGAAATATAATACGCAAGTCATGTTACGCGCTCTTGTGGGCGCTCCAGCATATATTCACCTTTTTGTGGAAGTGCAACATCAAACTGATAACATGAGTAATTGTGGCCTTCAGCTGTGGGAAATATAGAATACTGCCTAATGTGAGACTGAAATTGTTAAGAAGGAGCCAGAATCGGGAGACTTCCTGAAAACTCCTCCTTTATTTCTTAAACGGCTTGACGCGAGCGCGATCCCCGTGCTGTTGCTTTGCAAAAAAAAAAAAAAAAACGGAAAAAGGACGGGTGTCAGAATTAGCCGCAGGGCTGTTATTAATGTCAAAATTTTAAAACACTTTAAAAGCCGGATTTAAGAATGAAAGAAAGTGCACTTTGACAAACATATAAATGTATAACATATACAGTACTGTGCAAAAGTATTGAGTCAACCCTCATTTCTTTATATTTTGCTTCCAAGGAGGCAGACTTCACTTCCCCGAAGCCTCATCAGAAATGCTCTCAGTGGAAGGGCGGCTGTCAAGAAGTCCTTCTTAAGGAAACGGGGAGAAAAGGCTGAGGTGTGTCAAATTACACAGGAACTGGCAACAGGTCTTTTTTTTGGCTCAAATCATCATCGGTACGTAGAGGGGAGGTCAGGAGAGAGGTACAACTGTAAGTGTCTGCGGCCCAAACACGCTTCCAATGTGGTAAAAGCATCCCTGGATAGAAACTGGGACACTAGCAGTCGTGGATTGGCCTCCCCAGGTCCCGGACCTCAACATTACTGCAGCAGCGCGGGATCATCTCGACACACGGAGGGAAGGGTCATTCTCCAGGTTTACCTCAAAGATTTTCATATAAAGTAAACCACAACATTTATTTAAAATCAAGAAATGGAAATATCCACGTGTCTTTACAATAAACCACACGAATATTTTTTTTAAATTATGTTTTAAAAATTTTTATGGCTTGCCGAGATATAGAGGTCAGCCAAATGAGCACGTCCCCACTGATCAACTTTATTCTTTCACTGAATATAAAACAAATAAAAATAGCCACTAACTGGAAGTTATTTCTACTAATACAAAAATTTGCCGGTATTCTTTAACCTAAAAAAAAAGAAATATGAGAACAATGTGTGATTTATTTATAAAATAGTACTTTTTAATCTTGTCTCCCAGTTTTGTTCAACCCCGTAACAGCATATCAATCCCCCCCCCCTTTTTTTTTTAAAAAAAAAATGGTTCAGCTTAACTTCCTCAGCACCCAGGAAGTGACATCACTCAAGTCTTTTCCCGCTCACACTGTAAAGACTTTGTTTTTATCCACAGACTGACATCGTCAAGCTCAACCTTTCAACACTGTTACGTGCATAAATGATATTTACTATTTTTTGGGAAAAAGCAAAGAGTTGTTTTGGAAAAATATATTCATTTCTTGTTTTCCTCATGCCATATGCTGCCTCATACCCTAGCTAAGGTGGACTTATGGCTACTTTTAGACAAAATCGTCAACCCCGTAACAAACCGCACTGTTACGGGGTTGAATCTTTGTTATGGGACTGAGGGTTGGGCTGTTCTTAAGTCAGGCAGCCCATTTTCTCTAAATGTTATTTCATGATTACTATTTTCAGATTGTGGCTATCGGATGGCTAAATCAAATGCAGAGATGTGACGGGACGTGATTCATTTATAAGGTGGGAAAACATCTTTTCTCAGAGGTTCAAATAGTTCTTCAGTACTTGCAGTATTCTGAAACACAATTTTTTTGAGGTATATTTTTCAGTAACCTGAGAACCCAAAGTGCACCGAATTCAGAGAATGACCCGGAACAGAACAAAAGGAAGAAATATCCACAGAAGAGCTCTGAATGTCCTCTGAGAAGCCCGGAGAACGATTCCTGAAGACTGCTTCAGGTCAACAGTCTCGCGCAGTACTGCATCCTAACCTAAAAGCCTCCCAACAGACACAGTTTAATGCTTGGTCGCCATCGTGTCCACGCGTAATGTAAACATCCGTGCTGTGCATTAAACAAGCTCAGGACTGGGAACTATAAAGAGTAGTACTACAACAACAGGAGAACGGGATAAACATGCAAACAACCCCTTAATTGGCTGGCTGAATAATCACCTTATCTACCCAGAGGCGACATTCCTGAGTTTTAGCGTGATCCTCAAACGCTGCCTCGTTCAGCCCTCAAAGATTCTGCTTTTGCTGTCTGCTCGACTGCTTTGATAGCGATGATTAAAAAGAAGTTCTCCTCTGTGCATTGTTTCTGCTCCAGAGGAAGATCCCTTCCTCCACACCTCCTCTGCTCAACGTGCCACTATGGTGATTTATTGACAGAGCAAACTCATTTTGCAAAAGGAGGCTTTGCAATACCTATCGAAGAAAAAAAAAAAAACACAGAAATATTCTCTCAGGCATTATAATGCTTCTGGGAAACTGGGATACATGATGTGATGTGTGAAACTTTAATCTTTCTAATACAAAAACCACAAAAAAACTTCCCAACTGAGTGAATGTAATAAGGTTGCGAACTGTAAATATTCCAATAGGATGTTTCAGAACAGATTTGGAGCGCGAGCAGCACCGCAGTGCTCCTTCCCTCCTTCTATATATACACACCGCATGTGTTGCTATGGCACAGAGTGCATGCTGGAAATGCACAGAGTGGCTCACAGGTCCCCGGCAAATTTCTCTGAAAGGAGGTGAAAACTGGCACAAATTGGTAGTTGGATGCTTTGAGCGATTACATCTTTGTTAGTGGCTACAGATGGCTGCAACAACAGCTTACAGTATTGTAATCAATACAGCCCGTGTGAATAAAGGAGAAGATTAAAGAACACAATCAATTTTGCCCAATGAGCAGAAAGGCAGTCTGAAGCTCGACGATTCGAGTCATTGATGACCTGAAAACAATCTTGGCATGGCCGTGATCGCAGACCACGCTACCACTTAGTTTCTCCATCAACCTGCCCCCCACCCACCCCCCACCCAGGCCATATGAAAGTAATAGCACCCCGGTGAGGGTAAACAAGAGCCGAGCGAGCTGCATGTGCACATCTGAAGAATGTGGCACGGCCTCGTAAGCCTTCTAAATAGTGTATCCAGTCCTTTTTCAGAGTCGATTTTTACCCGGCTTGCCGCTCAGCTGGTGCAAGTTTCATCAGAGTGGAAGAAACGATTCCTTTGTGACGGAAAATGTTGAGGCAGCTCGAGCCAACTGATGCAAAGTGGAAGCTTTAAAGAATATTGCTATGAAATAAAAATAAACTGCATTTAAATTCAATCATTTCGTATAAAGAAAAGTATGTTTTTAAAGTCTTAAATTTACCGCTTAGTTTCGTTTTTTACACTTTGGGGCGATTCACAGATATCTTTGTCATACTTTTGATACTGTGACAGATTTATTTTCATTTAAAAATTATATTACATATTTGCATAGAAAATGAGCTGTTGCAGAGAGCGCTGTAGCATTGTTTACGTAAGCGTAGCTTTGTGTGTAAATAAACATAAACATGAGCAGAAAAATGCACAATTCTTGAACTATCAACACTCAAACGGAATTCTGGGATCACCTCTGACTTACTGCATTTTCCATAATATTCCAATGTAAACTTCTGGACTTCATTTTTCATGATTAGCTTTGTTAAAGATTTTAAATATTGAATGTGGTGATTTTGGATGACTGAACTGGACTTTATGAATGACAAAGCATTTGCTGTCTTTAGCTGCAGATTATTGTTTGTGCACCTGGCTGGTGACTTATGTATTCCTATCAGTGTATCTGTCACTGCAGACAGCGCCTAAAAAGGCTGCGGCATATTAACATAGTAGATGTTATAGAGGTTTAGTGGGATGCAGATTGGGCCGCGGTTCATTCAGATAATTTGGTCGAACCGTTTGTTTACGGCGTCTCGTATCGTCCGCCTGCTCACGTTTCTTGCCTCAGCATACTTTTGATAATAATCAGTCTGTTTCCAGAAGTCAGGGATTACCTTACCGAGCACAATGCTATCATAAACGTGAGAAACGACGGCCAACAGTACAAAAATAAAACCCAAGGATTTAACTCGCCTTTAATGGCTGAAATAAAGCAGCTCCTCTATCTGTCTACAGCACTCGAACATCTTCTGGAATCAGAGATTAGGCCTCTGGACTGATGAGGATGTCTGTGGATGATATCTGTTAGAATTACGACCTAATGGAATACCACGCAGCCACATCTTCATTTATCTTAAAGCAGTCTGCGAAGAGCTGTATTAAAAAGAAATGGATGTACATTTTCTCCCCCCCCCCTCCCCCCCCCAGAAACCTCACCTGGAATATTATAGATAATATCAGAGCACGTTATTTTCGCTCATGCATAGTTAGTCAGTTAGTGTCACTACACCTGTAGTTGAATTATCCCAAATGGCATTCCGGGAGCAGCTCAGACAGGAAAGTAAAATGATGACCTGACACAATCGCAACTGCCTATTGGCACAGTGTAAATCAAAGACCAATCAGCCCTGACAGCTACAGCTTTCATGACAGGATCCAACCGGGATTTCAAATACTCTAACCAGCCAGATAAAGACCACTGCCTGAAGAAGGTGTCCACCACGATTCGCAGAGAAAATAATAAAAATCACCGACGGCTTGAGTGCCTGTCGAAAAACCTGACATTGACTGCATTTTAATGGGCGACAACTTTTTAGGTGAGGTGCTTCACTTTACTTTCACTGCTGTTCTTCTGAGAGGGAAACAAACACGCGTTCTAAAGAGAACAATTAAAAGGAGCAGGAAGCTGGAGGCCGAACGGTTACTGAGGCTCGAAGATGGAGGGACTACTATAGGGCAGAATTTAAGCTTTGCATCATATCTCATGATATCATATCTGTTACACTGTTGCCATTATATGGACAACTATTTTCCAGTGTTTAGTTGTGCTGAGGAGTTATTCAGAACCGCTGATATCTTTGCTACTAAGGCAACAATGTGCTTATTTTTTTAACTGATAACATAATTATGGAAGATGCCAGAACAAACACCTGAAGATCTATTTAAATGCTTTGCAATCATGCAACACGAGATGGAGGGCAAAAGAAGGTAACCTTTTTTTTTTTTTTGCTACAGAGGGGCATCCTCTGATATAATATGGTACTTGCTGTATTGCCAAAGGAAATGACATCCTGTATTGGATCAATTTTCAGTGGTGCACAGCATGGTCACCTGCATCCAGCTATTATTTCCAGATACAGCAGCGGTGCAGAGCTCCACCGTGACATCCCTGACCCTCACACAGGTAGAAGAAAGTTTAAGTATATGACGGCTGAGTGTAATGAAAAAGCACTTTTGGACTCTTTGAGCTCGTCTTGTTTACCTCCTCTGCCTCTGAGTGGCACTTTCATCTGTCTTCTAGCCTAATTGGATCCTCTGCACACATTCCCATCGGAGGATCTGCATCTCCTCATACACACGGCACATTTACCTTCCTCACACACACAGCACATTTGCCTTTATGTGTTTACCGCCTCGCTGTATAATGACAGGCAAAGCTTTGCCCTCACATTTATTTGCATTTCCTCTCAACCCACCCAGTGTCTGAGGCCTCTCCTTAAACATCAAAAGAAGCACCAGGAGGAAAAGATGTGGTTGCATCTAAATGAAAATAAACCCTCAAAAACGATGTTACCGACACTGTGAAGCAAGGCTATTAGTGCTTTGCCCAAGATTCACCCGATCAAGGCAGAGTGAAAACACAAGGCATTGCTGCACATCAAACGAGCTCACAATTAAAAGATGATATTAAAATATTAGAGGTTACTTCTCTTGGTTTTTAATCATCAAATAAACTTGATTAATGTTTTGTCTCACCATTCACATTTGATACTGTGCTCATTAACGCCAAGCATAGACAGCAGAAGCCTTTCTTTGCTGGGATTGCAGCTGAATTTTTTTATGCTACCACGACAATGACAATGTAGCCTAAACATTTACTGTATGTAACTATATACAATAATTACAAATAACACAATTAGGCACAAATATTCCCACTGAAATGATTCTGATTGTGATGATGTCACATCTGTTACGCTGCTTTCATTTATGATATTCTATTACAGTTCGACAGTTTGAGTTTCATTATTTCACTTACTGGCCAGAGGCACCACTTATCCATCTAAATAAAACAAAAACCGTGCAGAAATAATAGGAATAGCTCCCGTTTAATACCCTCGACGTCAGCCAATCGAATCATTACCATCTGAGATAGAATTTCTCATGTGTAATAATCCGAACTGCTGGCATCCAGAGAAAAACCACCAAACTCCGTCTCGCGTTTTGACTCGCCGTCAAATTATTTAAGTCGTGGCTGGAAATGCATCACAGCTTCACATCCGTCCGGGAAGCCGTTGGTGTGAGCTACAGTGGGCCTCATAAGGGAGCGATGTCCGTTATAATAAATACAAATCTGTCAGCTTCCTGTCCCCGCTCACATGCCTGATCATTAAGCCTGCTGTAATCACAACTGTGGGACTCATTAAATTTCTGACAGCTAGTGCTGCTAAAGAGAATGCTTTCTGAATCACTGGGCTCTGCTATTACTTCTCTCTAATAGCATAACAACACTGCTATAAACAACCGACTCATATTCCCCTCAACAGCAACTGCTAAAATTATATCACGAAAGTCCTAGCTCTAGAGAAAACACTGCCATTAAAGCTGCGGGTCTTTACAACACACACTTACTTTTAACAAGTCTGATCTCAGCCTAAAATCTTTTCGTACCGAATGCACTTATTGGAGTTTTATGTAGAGCCACGCGACACTTTCACTTTGTCAGTAGTGAAGATTAAACGTGATGCAGCTTAAGAAACTGATGTACAGTTTATGATTGTAAGAGCCAGCTTATCCATCCATCCATCCATCATCCATCCATCCATCCATCCATCCATCATCCATCCAACTAGGGTCACGGGGCTGTGGGGGTAGTAGCTGGAGCCTATCCCAGCTGACACTGGGTGAGATGCAAGGTACATCCCAGACAGGTTGCCAGGCTGTTGTAAGGCTAATAAAGAGAGACAGACAACCATTCACCAATTAAGCTAACAAGCGTGTCTTTCGACTGTGGGAGAAAACTGAAGTCCCCAAAGAGAACTCACACAGGCACAGCGAGATGACATGCAAACTCCACGCCGAGAGGCTCCAGCAGTGCCGAGCACTGCAACACCCTCCTATACAGCCAACCTGTGGAAACCAGCTACTGCTAGATAGTCGGCTACACAGCAGGTTAGCTTAAGCGCAATCCGGGATCCCACTGGCTATTCTGCTGCCTTAACCACCGGGGACACTTCCAGCCAATAGAACCCCTCTTTGCATTAAACACAAACTACTCACCAGCATGGAACCAACGTCTGTATGAATGTGTACCTAAAGCTCCTGTATATATATATATATATATATATATATATATATATTAATAAACACATCTGTTTATAGATGCGTCGTGCACACTGGACACTTGTCAAGTGAAGTCTGTAACCCACAGCAGTCTCAGAGGAAACTGAGATGAATCAGTCCTGAACCGATGTGATAAAAATGATACTTTATGGAACAGGTCACACACACAAACACAGAAGTCTCCATTCCCATGAAAAATGTATCCATTACACTCCTCCTGTTGCACGACGTTTGTTCCGGACTGCAGAGAGCAGCAATCTAAAACTTCACTTAAGACAAATTCGATCTTTTTTTGGGGGGGCTTTTGCCAGCTGTTTGTTTTAGTACATCCTCTTTTGGAGGAGTTATGGGGAATGCTCAAAACTTACAGAACACCCAGAGCAGAGAAGATTTATCCAGCGGGGTAAAATAATGCCGAGGAAAGAAGCACCTTCCCCAAAAACAGATCACATGTTCTCTGTGAGCTCTCGGAGGCCAGCTGCGCGCTGCGGATCCTGCGTTTCCATTTCAGTCTCCCCTTTAACACTCAATTACTGTCTTGGTTGAAATATTGGCAGTTAGCGATTTGTCAAGCTCAAAAGATTAGTCGTGTTATTATATAAAGGGAGTAACTAACAAGGACAACATCACCGTGAGAGCGCGCACCGTGCTGTAACAGAGGAAAGCCACAGTCTGAAGATTTAAAATGAAGAATGACACGTGAAGGATACTTTCCTGGAACTTCTACAGCCACCTTGTAGTCCTGGAAGCTCTTACTGGGGTGGAAGTTGAAGATAAAGAGCACATTTGCCCTGTCAAACACAATGACCTTGTCCTCCTCGTGCTTGGCGCTGACAAAGGCCTAGAGGGGGAAAAGGGAGAGAAAAGAAAAGCTAATAAAGTATTTCTTCATGAATAGTCATTACCTTTCTCATCTTGGATTTAGAGAGTTATAATGGAGCACATTATATCAGTGGACTACACATTTCCAAATAGACTAAGACATTTCCCACATCAAATTTTCGGGTGGCAATCATCAGCAGAAAGCAGCGGCCCTGGGTAGTGCAAGGCAGACGCTGTCAGCTTTAGACAGCTGCACATGATAAAGCCGCCACTCTCCTGTGGAGCGAGCTACTGTTAACGTGTCATTAGCAGAGATTATCAATGTCACCCCACCCCCTATTTTTAGTGCCTTGTTCCCCAAGCCAATTTCAGGGCAGCAAATTCACGGCTGAACGAGAAGATAAGCACCCCTGCAACCGGACCGGCAGAGAGGATGGAGGTGAAGGAATGAGCTGACAGTCTGGAGCCTTTTACCGAGTCCATCTCTACACGAGAGCTCCAAAGCGGTGCCGAGTTCCACTGACCGGCAGTAACGGTAAAATTGAATCGGACTCCATGAAGTTTTCTGGCCACATTAACACGTGTAATAAATGGACATTTTTATTTATGACTGAACGTAAATGTAACCATGTGAACTGGTGGTCATAAAATGTGATTATATTCAGAATCTGTTAAAGCTCATGGAAAAATAAAAAAATGATAATCTAATCATTTTCAAGTTTGCACCAAGAAAAATACCCATTTAGGAGGCCAATAAGCGGTCGCCTGATATGAAAGCAAAGCCTTCTAGTATGACATTAGGTCACGGTCTGTCAAATTTCTGTCACCGCCAGCAGAACCGCCCTGATTGGGAACTGTTTTGACTGAAACTTAGCCAGGCAATAAGAGCTTATTTTTGAAGTCAGCAATCTGAATGAGTAAATTTTTGCTAGCCCCACTGCTAAAATCCAATATTTGCACAAAATGCCATCCTCTTCTCGGCTCCTTTTCTTCACCGGAACTTATATTAAGTCAGCTGCAGTCCAGCGCACCCAGCGCAGTTGGCAGAAAAATTGGATTTAACTTTGGATATGCCACAGGCAAACATTTTCCGTTTCTGGAGAGATAGGAGACATCGAAAATACATTTGAAGATGTAACCTGCTGCTGGAAAAGGCAAAAATAATGATTTGACTTTTGCCCCCGAGGTTTGCTATTGAAAACTGTGTGAATGAATCGCTGCCCCATGTCCAAACTGCTGATTCCAATTACTTTATTATTAGGGGGAAAAAATATATACAAGAAGTGCATTTTCCTTATTTCTTAATGCTGGACTCATAGATTGTTTGTACAATTACAAAGTTACATTACCAGTGATTAAGTATCTTGTGATTCTAATGGTTGTGTCAGAGCTATAAAGTCTTGTCTGCATCCCAAGTTTGTTTGCTAGCGTACGCCGGCCACCTTAAGTGATACCATCTCTGCACTAAGGCGACTTTGAGTTCAAGTCCAAACTTTGGGCCTTTTAAAGTTCACAGATGCACACCTTCAAAGGCTGATGCACAAATCTCACTTTTCAGCAAAGTCCCCGCATGTTTCCATTTCTGCTTAGTTCATTTACACCTGGGACAATAAGGAGAACTGCTGACATATCATCTCACGCTTCTCGTTTTAACTACAAAATGCCCTTGGATCCTCCCGCCGCGGTGAAATATTGAACTAACTGAGCTATAGAATTTTTCCACTAAGAACAATTACCTTGGCAATGTCACTGATGAGCTCTACAAAGGCTTTAGACTCGTCCGGTCATTACGGCAGAATCTCTGAACAGTTATTGGCGTTATCTGCCGGTGATGTTCTGATGTTCTTTTTGTGGTATTGTTTCATTCTGTGAATAAGAATTTCCTGTCTCAGCAGAGACTGGAACACAGGGTCAGCCACACAAACCACTAGAGCTGATTTATCATCTCTCGTCTGGTCTTCGGGCCACTTACTCGATAGCTTATGAGTAGCTTAAGTTTTACATAATGCCTATATTGATTAACGTCTCTGCTTAGAAGCTGCCTTTTTAAAGATAATATCTGCGCGTACTACTTTATCAAAGTACCGACTAACTGATGCAATCCTACACGTTGTTACCACTCCAAGTTCAAAAGCGCTGGTCCCAGTATAACATGCAAATTAAAAACCGAGTGCAACGATTAGCAAATCTCAATTCGACTGAAACGGTAAAAAGATGTTGAAACTACAAAATATGTGTTCACAATCAACTAAATTCCAGCAATACATTTAAAAGATATTGGAAATCTTGGATTAAGTGGCAGCAGATCATAAAAAGATTAAGATTAGCTGAAAAGCATCCACGATAGCACGGCGATGCATTAGTGCACAGAGCACTGGTTACTTTGAAGGCTTTAATACTACATTAATTAATGCATTACTGTTGAACCACATGCTGCTTTTCTCGCACAAGTACTTGCTTATTTCAGCAGGACATTGCAAACCCACATGCTACACGTGCTACAACTGTATAAGTCCGCAACACACATCAACGGTGGCATCATATCAATAAGCTTATGCAAAGCTACAACATTCATTTCCACCCAAAGCCGAATTAATGTTTTGCTAAGATCTTGCGTCGATGACGGGAGAATCGGACCGCTGCGTAAAATACTCTCCGTCCTGAAGATCCTCAGTGGGGTTAAAGCCCGGACTCTGCGGTGTCCGCTCCATGTGCGAGAACGATGCCTCACATCTTCTCAGCTCCGGGTGTGATGTCTGTTTGCCAGTTTATTTGTTGGCACATATTCTGATTAGCTGATTTATAGCCTCAGATTGTAGCAGCAGAAACAGACTATTACTGCTCGCCAAATCTGTCAGTCTGCTGTCAGTGGAAGCGTTTTGTAGTGTCAGGATCAGTCGTTTTGACTGATAAATTAGGCTACGGCGGACAGCCACCGGTGCCGACTCGCTCTCCATTCTGGACTTATGAAAATCCGAAATCAGGAAACAGGCGGGCGATATCGCCGCAGACCCGTCGCACCCCGGGCACAACCTCTTCCGACTCCCCCTGCTCTGGTATTCGCTACAGAGCACGCCAAAACAGCCAGACATCTGTGCAGCTTCTTTCCACAGGCCATCAATCTGTCAAGTCCTCATGTACATACTGTATACACAGCAAGCCCTTATTTATTCCATAAGGATTCCAGCACTCTGCACCATTGCATGTATAAATATGGAAATGTGCTATATTCACGTTATTATTGTCCATCTATTCTGTGCACTGAGATCAAACTCGTATGTGTACGCATCCTTGGACAGTAACGCTGGCTCAGATCAAATTTAGTTTAAGAGAGCTCAAAACTGACCTGGATATGAGAACCATTACACACAGAGGATGCTCGTTGATATGACCTTATAATCTGCATCACCTTGCGATGACATTTTATTTTCCCTAAGATAACCTCGTTATGCTAAGAGAATTAAATGACTATTTAAAAGATCAGACGAAAGCTTCTTGTGGATTCTTCCTCAGTGAAGACGCACACACACATACACACAGCTGCACACTCACCTGGCTGGAGACCACAGCACAACTACCGTTACAGACATACTTTATGATCAGACGTCTAGAGGATGCATTGTATGGCTGTGATCTACTATATGCTTTTCCATTGAAAGAAGAACAGCACCCACAGTGTGCAGCAGGTCAGCGCTGGTGCCAAATATATTCACTTTGCCTGCCAGTAGCATCATTTGGGATCAGCATTCCCTCTCATTTCCCCAAAAGGCAGCACACAAGTAAGGCTGTGCTTTTCCTTTGCCTTACCTCCAAAGCTCCGTCTCTCATCTACTTCTGAAGGATGTAGGCGCCTCCAGTAAGTCAGAACACACTTTTGACTGATAGACCAATATGCAGAAATTATCCGTGTGAACCAGGCATGTCTCTAATTATGCCCTCTGATATTTTTTCTACTCGGCTGCATTTGTCTGTCTGTCGAGCGGCACTCCGCAGGACAGGGTGTAACATAGCAAGGTGAAGTAGCTTTAATCTGAGGACTGATTCCCAGGGATGTGAGGGAAGGTATTTTTGAATCAATTACACACACTCACTTCTAATCCCTGTCAATTTAGCCAAAGTCTCCATTTGCATTATTCCATTACTTTGCTACCAGCACCTCAAGAGGAAAAAAAACATTTTTCTCCTTCTCCCATAGGCTTCACATGCACGCAAAGACTGAAGCTCCAGCAAGAGAGTGAAATCTATTACTGTTCAACCTGACAGCAGCCAGAGAAACAAGACATTTACAAAATGAACTCTAATGTCTGCAGGAAGACTTTACAGGTGTGTGTGAAGACAGCGAGCTGAGAATACATTTAATCACCAGATAAATGATTTATAAACAACTGCCTGACAATAACGAGCTATTAAATATTGTGCACGTGTTGGAAAAGTTGCTGTAGCAAACGACTGTGTGCATAAAGCCCGCCGCACAGCCCGTGTGTGACGCTCTTACAGGCGGAGCTGCCAGCCAGCCGTACTTGTCCTCGGTTCGGTTCATGTCCCGGTCAAAGGCGTAGAGCTGACGGTAGCGGAGGTGATCCATATCGAGCAGGTTAAACTGCCGCCGGGCATAGTGGTAACTCTGATTGTTGCCCTCTCTGGGGAAATCCAACCACTCAGGATGGCCAAACTCATTTCCTGCAACACAGAGAGTTTTATTAAAGAAAGTACATAATGAAGGGAACGGCACACGGTCTGTGAATTAGAATGCTCTATTATGCTGTGCTATATGAGGTGCATTTAAGGTCTTTTGCAATTTTTAACAAGATAAAAAGAGATAGAGATCACACCTTTTTCCATAACCCGAGCAGAGGATAGTGCTTTCCTGTTTTAAAGGGAGCTTGCTGAATTTTTACCAAGTGAGAATCATCTTGTAACCCAAGAACTTGGCCTAAATCCAACAGCTTTCATTTGAGCACCGCTCTTTCCGTTTGTGCAAAATTGGAATATATTTTCATTATTAGAATTTAAATCTTAGTTCTTCACAGGAAGGAAAAAGAGGACATTTCAACTTGCTGCTGACTCGCACACAAACGAGCCCACAATAAACCGACTCATCATCAGATCTCTCTCCTCGCTCTTTAATTCATGTTTATGAAAACATATCTAAATGTAGTTTGCTCATTTTATCTTCTCCCCATCTTTCAGTTGATCAGGAAAAACGTGCCAAAATCTCGGGTCTGCACGCGCTCGGGAAAAACCGAACACATTCCGTGCGAGCGCTGCAAGCAGACCCGACGCTACTATCGTGACACGCCGGGAGATGAGATAATGAATCCGTCACTGGATGTCATGACAACATCATAAAACAACAGCCAGGATAATTGAATTCCTGGCAGTGAAAGAAAGACAAACCAGAGACAGATGATGGTGACAAAAATAAATAAATAATTAAAAAAAAAAAAAGAAGAAGCAAATATTAAAAAAAAAAAACCTGAGTGATGAGATGAAGTGGAACAGGCAGCGACTGACAGCAGATTTTAATGAAATACATTATGTAGGTGTTAAAGAAGTAGCAAACAATAAGACATGAACTGCCAACAGAACAGGCACACTGCAGCACTCGCCTAAGAATTAGGGCAGCGAAGATATACAGCGAGAGAGAGACAGGGAGGGAGAGAGAGAGAGAGACAGGCAGAGACAAAGAAGGAAAGCGAGAGAGCGCCTTTTCTTCTGACATCTGCATGAATAACAAGCCTCCCACACAAGTGAACTTGAAATGTTAAGGAGAGAATTACACCTCGGCACCACCAGTCAAAAACAGACTCTCTTCCCTATCGAGCATCTCGAATTCTTGTACTAATAATTCATGCATTAAAAGCACAGGACCCATTACTTCACTCAGTTACAGATTTGTGAGAAAGTCACACGTTGCGCACTGCACGGGTTTGACTGCGAACGTTTGTTATGCAAAAGTACACAAGTCAAAGCTGAAACATTAAATAGCAAATTGTGAATACAAAAGTTTGACTGTTCATTCAGTTTTAGTCACTGCAAATACATCTGAGTTATTCTACACCAACAATTTTAATATCAAGAGTACAGCAGCAGACCAGTGCTTTCTGGGAACGGTGGTATTACAGCACAAGTGATGAGGTCAAACACTAATATGTGTAATAATAGCAATATTAAATTGTTATTTTTTCACAGGCTATTTTTCTGACATATGAGGATTTAGCACTCTTAGGTTTTTACTCCTGTGCATCAAACATTTCATTTTAGACCAGCGGACGAGTTTTCAGATACGATGCTGACAAATTACAAACAGTTAGTGGAACATACAGTACAACACTATAAAGCAGTGCCAGCTAATTTTGTCGCAAATAAGTATAGTATACGTTCACTGGTCACTTTATTAGGTACACCTTGCAGAATTGCCCTAATTCTTTGTGGCATAGATTCAACAAAGTGCTGAATTTTGGTATTGAAATGAAAGCATCACACAGCTGTTGCAGATTGATCATCTGCACATCCATGATGTAAAGTTCCCATCCTACCACATCCCTAAGGCGCTTTATCGGATTGAGTTCTGGTCACTGTGCAGGTCCTGTGAGTAATCTCACTGCCGTGTTCAAGAAACCAACTTGAGATGATCTGAACTTTGTGACATGATGACATGTTACCTGCTGGCAGCAGCCATCAGAAGATGGGCACACTGTGGTCATAAAAGGATGGACACTGTCAGCAACAATACTCAGGTAGGCCGGGGCGTTTAAACCAAGCTCGGCTGGTACAAAGGGGCCCATAGTACGCCAAGAAAATATCCACCACAGCATCACACCACCAGCATCAGCCTGAACTGATTCAAAGTACAAATAGATACAAAGTAGGATGGATCCATGCTTTCATGTTTTTTTTTTTCCTTCCAAACAATAAATTCTGCCCCTAACATCCAAATGTTGCAGAAGAAACTGAGACTAAGACCTTCAACATTTTTTCCAATCTTCTATTGTCCAGTTTTGCTGAGCCTGTGTGAGCTGTAGCCACAGTTTGGTGTTCTTATCTGGCAAGAGCGGCGCCCGCTGTGGTCTTCTGCTGTTGCAGCCCACCGCCTTGTGCATTCAGAGATGCTCTTCTGCATGGCTTGGAGAACTTTCTCTTTTTTAGACCAATCTCTGTAAACCCTCGAGATGGCTGTGTGGAAAAATCCCATTAACTCAGCAGGTTCTGAAATAATCACCTTTCTTCCCAATTCTGATGCCGGGTTTGAACTTCAGAAGGTCATCATGATGTTCACACACCTAACTGCATCGAGTTGCTGGCATGTGATTGGTTGATTAGATATCTGTGTTAATGAGCATACGAAGAGGTGTGCCTAATTAGGTGGTCAGCGATTGTATAGAGGTGACGGCTTGGTTACATTTGGCGGTGCGCGAGCTCTGCCAGTTAGCACAAGTCTATAAAACCCCTCTGGAAGGCTATGATGGTGACATCATCTGGTTTTGTTTACTCACGTCCATTGCCGACACTGATAACGTCAGTCATTCTGGCCGATCTCAGTCATGACGTTACAATCTCGGCCTTACAGCACAGATTTTGGTGTGCAGGGAGAGAAAAGTTGGTGAGACTTCCCCGGTGTTTTGAAGTTTGTGTCCAAGAGAATCAACACCGAGATTTATCCTTGTCGCCCTCCTGAGTTTATTTTATAAGACACCTGAAGCCAGTTTTCATCAGCCTGTGAGCTAAAGAAATCTAGCACTGTGTGAAGGCATTAAGGCAGGAGGTTAAGGCTCTCCTCTGGACATCACCTTTGACTTGTTTTTTTTCTATCACTCAAGACAACTGGGCAATTCCTCCACTGATGTTACAGCTGCTGTAGGCTGTGTCGTGGCCTCGGCCACAGGTGGCAATGGATATGTCAGTTGGCATGAACTGCCCCTAAGCAAAAGGACAAGTTCTTCTGAGTGCTCTGCCTCCCCCGCCTAAAATGTCAATCTCCCCAGTGATCAGGTGTCTTCTGAGGCTTAAGGAAGAAATGGCCCATCCACACAATCCTCTCTCTTCGCTCAGTAGCTGCACACTGTACAGTTAAAAAAACCCAAAACAAACGTGGATACTAATGAGCAGTTAAATGAAAGGCTCAGACTGAGTGATGCAAAATGATAGAATGCTTTTGGAAGTGTTCCCATGCAGTAATTTCCATTACAGATTTATTGCAGTGCTGCCAGGAGGCCTGAAGATCGCGGTCATCCTCTGCAGAGTTCTTCCTTTGTCCCCCTTTTAATCATATTACGTACCACTGATGACAAGAAATCCCAAAATATTTGCAGTTTTACGTTCGGAAATTTGATTTTAAATAGCATTCAAAATGTTGCGTTTGCTTTATTTTATAGTGTGAATGATTACAAAGGAAGACAGAGTGCTGTCCCGTGTGTTGTTTTAACGAAGCTCATGAATGCAATGTAAGAATTTATGGCTTGAATGGAGACCCAGAGTAACGAAAACATACATATGCTGTGCACATCATCAGCTCAGCTAAAACTGCAACTATGGAAGAGCAGATTGATACATTTCATTCTGCACAAAGTATTTTTAAAACCTTCCTTTATCGTAGAAATGTCACCGCAGTAGGCATACAATATCCTCAGTACCAGTAAAGAGGCACAAAGCAATACTCTCAACTGTTTTGAGGCCCTCGAGGAACTCCTCCTCCTCAGAAAGAAAAAAAAAAATCTAAATTTAGATGATATTTCACTGTCAAACGTCAATATTTTATGTTTGATGCATAATGTACTGTTTTGCTGTATCCACCCTCAGCCTGGGTTGTCAACTTTTGAGTTCCTACATGTCCCACAATGATTTTCAACAAGCCCAAGGGAAACGGCTCTCTCTGTGTTGCAGTATGTTGCATACGCTATGGGTAGGTGTTGGGAGTGAGAGCACCAAAAGAATCATTGTACATTTTTCTGGTGAAGCAAAGGAGAGGAATGGATCAATGCAGTGGCGCACAATGCACAGCTCAGACTGCAAAAAGCCAAAGAATCTGCTGTAATTCATATACCGCTGAGAACACATCCACAAAGATACAAGCTACAAATGCTTTACACAGGTATTCCACCATGGGCGATGTGTATGAGAGTCTGTTCAGTGGTGTCACAGTTCAAAGCCAGTTTTGAGTATGTAGTGTACTCACACTTGCAAAATTATTATCAAAGATCATGCATTATTGAGGGTCTTCCATAAAACATTAGGGCCCTGCAGGCCAAGGCAGAGACACTGGTAGCTCTGCTGCACCTTTACAGACCATTTCTAAATGTGACGTTTTGTAGCCAAGTTAGTGCCAAGACACTAAACCGTGGCAAAATACAGCAACACTGTTTCAACAGATTGTTATTAAAATGACCGAGAAGCCTGCTCACATTTTTGTATTGCAAAGAAGCATCTCAGTAACTATTAAATTCATAAACATGATACAAGGCTTCACTTGAGATGAATGTAACTAACTTTGATGGTCCTCTGATTTTTGCCAACATCATTATGTCCATATGTCTATGTATAGTTCACTGTGAATTGTACTGTGTGTAACTGTGCATGTGACAAATCTTATCTAAATAACGCAGCCATAATCACCATAGACATGTGACACATGCATAGGCCACAACGCATAAATGAAACAATTTTACTCATTTGCCGTTTATGGTAACAACGTAATCATACTGCAGTACAAACTCACTAATTTCCCTCTACCGTCCATCATTATTTATGACAGATAAAGTTACATTTCACTCTGAAATGTTGATCATAACCAACTTATCTAAGCTTTAAGGGAAAATGTGAGACAGTAAACACGATGTTGCAGTTAGTCAAAGAAACTCTATATGGATTTTGAATCATCAGCTACATAACATGCACGATGCACAACACATCACCAAAACTGCTAAACGAATGCGTTCCCCATCAGTCCAGTCGAGCCATATAAAAACTAAAACACCAAAGTCCCAACAGGACTCCAGACTGACAACCCTGCAACTTACTCCAATGACACCACCTCTCCACCGAGCGTTAGCTCTCAGCGGCCGATACCGCAGAGGCCAACGTGTCACGGCATCAACGTCAAAGGACACCTCGCGCGTAATGGAAGCGTCTGCCAAGATGGCATATTACACGGTGGGATGAGGAAGCATTAGAGAAATAACAGGTGGCAAAAACAGTTTAAAGAAACTCAGCATGATGCGACTTCATTCATTGCAACAAATCTGACCCGCACAAATAAAACGCCATACAACAAAATCTTCCCAGAAATGCACAATATTTAGCTAACTTTTCAATATGGATTTTCCCCCCCTTTCATTTTATGAGCAAGCAGCATTAAGCTTTTCTTTGTCATACATTTTTTTCCTCTCTGGCAGCGTGGGTGCCATATGGAGGCAGGGAGGGCACGTTCAAACACCTGCATGCACAAAAACACCAGGGTTAGAAGGAAAAAAAAAAAAAAAAAAAAAAGAAGAAGAACGTGATCTGCCTGCTAAGCTCGGTCCTAGACAGCAAAAGCCAGGATACTGGCTGGCGCTTTGATAAAAGCTCTTGAAAGAGCTACATTCATTAACAGGATAAGTGCACAGGCCTCTTTTGCCTATTTACTTTCAGTTTTCCAGTGTTATTATTTTATAAAGTCTAGTGGAGATGATTGGTTTCCTGCAGAAATTGATTCAGTAACCTGTGGAAGCTTTTGACTCTTCTTTTGATTTCAGCTTTAAAGAAACACATTAGACACACCTCCATTAGGTAATCATTTCCCTCTCCTCTACGATAACACGGCAAAGTTCCTCCCATATGCCCGCATTAATCACCATGATAATCACCTTCCTCTGCCTCCTCACAGCTGAAATAAGCCAGATAGCACATTCTGTTCAAGGATGAAATATGATGGATTCTCACCCTAATACACAGATAAATAAAATCCTAATAATATATCAGACGCACGGTGTGTCATAAAAAAATATTGTGAGGTGTTTTTGTATTACATAGGATAATTCCAGCTTTTTAGAGCAAAGTCAGGGCAAAACAAAAGTAAAAGCTTTCCAATCATTTACCCAGGACTTTTTACAAAACTATGTTGGCAACAAATTGGGCTAACCTGGGCGTTTGTTTAAATCCAGGATTATCTGACTCCTGTTATTTTTGAGTGACGTTGTTGCTTAGAAGTCAGAAATGAAACGGGTAGATCAAGACTACAGACTAAACTAAACTACTAACTAGAACAGTCACTGGGAGCATGTTAGCACTAACATTAGCACACGTTTGACTGAGAACAAGGCCGGGACCATTGAAACTGTTCCACAATTGTGTAGATAGGAAGTGAAATGCAGTAGGGGTAATCCTGAAGGAAGGGTATATGAAGAGTGGAGGTGAAGAGCGTGTCAGACAGAATCGTGAGGTTGAAACTGGAAACCGAAAGGGTGAAGATCAGAAAGAGCTGCACTGTGTTTTTGTGGAGCGACTGAAAGCATATAATAGGGTGCCAAGAGAGGAACTGTGGTACTAAACTTAGCAACAAAATAAGGAAATTTGTGTTCGGTTGATTATCTCTTTGTGGTAATGATGCTTCTTGGCAATAAGCCTTATACTGTTGGAAAGCCTGTTTACTTCCCCTTGAATGGAGCCACATTTGTAAGGAAAATGCATGACATCCTGAGAACACTAAAGAATGTATGCCCCCTGAATTAGGAGCATACCCTCCCGTCCCCTTTGTTGAAAAGGGGAACGAGCACCCAGTCTGCCAATCGAGAGGAGTCGTCCCCAACTTCCATGCAGAGGCATGCCAACCAAGACAGCCCCACAACATCCAGAGCCTTGAGTGATGGCCAAGTGATCCCTTTCATCCCCAGACTTTGGTTGCCCTAAAGAAGGAACGTCAGTGGAACTGAGGAGATCCTAAAAGTAGTCATTTTCACTGCCCAACTACACCCTCAGTTGAAGTAAGTAACACTATCTCCACTATCTCAGTGTGAGCAGAAAGCTGCTTTTCCCTCCCTAATCTCTTGACAGTTTGCCAGAATCACCATAAGATCAAACATAAATCTTGCTCCGTGGCCTCACTGAACCCTTCCCACAACCAACAGAGTCCACAAGCCACCCAAGTTTGACCGGACTCCTCCTTCACCCTCCACCGTCTGCTCCTCTCTTCACCCGAGTGTCCAAGACATACCGCCAACACGATTACAAAATCAATCACTGACCTGTAACCTTGGGTGCTCGTACGCTTGAATATGGTGTTCGTTGTGGACAATCCACAGTTACATATTCTAAATATATAGATACTAGAGGCCGACCAATATTTCAGTAATACGACATAGTGGCTGATATTTTGTTTCCTTACAGACACACAAAAAAGATTTCCTTAACTTTTGTTACGTGTAGTAATTTACTCATTTACACTCCGTCCCTCTGATAATACTGACAGATTGAGAAATAGCTAATACTGACTAAGAATTTTGGCCAGCTGATAAATCAGTCAGATTCTAATAGATACAGCTGGGGTAGGCTTCAGTCCCCAGCGATGGATGGATGGATGGATGGATGGACGGACGGACGGACGGACGGATGGTCCATTTAAAGATTTTGCACACACACTTAATGCTGAAAAAGTGTCAAAAAGCTTGTTGAATAATGTTGATATTTAAATTTATGGAGGCCCTAATAATGATATGATTAATGGAGGACAACTATGTTTACACAAGGTTATGTCAGACAGCTTTTCAGGTGGCACGTTCCATTACTCCTCTACACAGGCCTGCATCAGATAAGGGCTTGACAGTGACACAGTCCCCTCAGTAATTAGCAGCACAAGAAGGAGCCAAGGATCAATGTGTTTTCCAGTGGAGGGATTCTGGCAAAGTAAGATCAATGAGTGAATCAGAAGGCAAGAGTCACAGAAGGTTTTAGATGCAGTACCAAAAAAAAAAGAAAGAAAGAAGGAAAACAAAGCTGCAGACATGATTCAATAATTATTTGCACCTGCCAGATTGATTTCTTGTTACTGTGTTAATGTACACTCCCACTCCTAGTTTGCACATTAAATAAGCTTTACTGGTCCAACAGCAGAGGTGGGACTGGCACATTCATCCCAAACCAACAGGCCCGAAAGCAGAGTTAGCTCTCAGCGGGATTATGTATTTGAAATGTATGAGGAGAAAGAGCTAGTTTTCAATTCATTGTCCAAGGCTGCAGTATAATGGTTGCCTGTTGCAATGTAGCTCTCCATGAATGCAAAGTGCTTGGAGAAGTTTTAGCTCAATAATTTAGACTGTAAATCTGCAAGGTTATCTTAAGTCTCTGTGAGCACTGAAAGTCGGGAAGTGAGAGCACTTCCATTTTGTCCCTGCTGATGTAATGATAAAACCACTCAAGCGTTTCATTACTGCCACGCCACTTGGTGCTTTAATGTCACTCACGCTCCAACATCCTTTACAGTATCCATCTCTCAGCACCTCAAAATGCGGATGCTCCTTTTGTCCTCTTGCTGTGTAGTGTTTGCTTTTGGTCATGAGTAAATAAATGGGTTTTTCTAGCCTCGGCACTTCAAATTGATTTGCTTGCTCAAACAATTTGCTCTTGCTCAGCACTGGCTAAATGACTCTGCCATCATTGATCCATTGACACCGCATGTCATCTCAGATTTACTTGATTTTTTTTTCGTCCCAAGCATTTTCCACCGCTCGTCTGCTGGCCTGAACTCGGAAAAGTTCTCAGTGATCAACTTCAGCGCCGTGTTTTTATAGACTTAAAAAATGTTTCATCAGTTCCCTGATTTTAGATTCTGTTGAAAACACTTTCACCCATTATTAGTTATCATAATATGATAGCACAATTATTTTAGTCAGCCTGACAGCAGTTCTCAAAAGAGAACAATATTCCTTTCTCTGCTTCCTTTATACTGGCCTTCTTTCATATATCAGCTCTTCAAACCCCTGAGCATTACTTGACTGGATTGTCTTGACTTGACTGAATGGTCTACATTTAAGTTTGAATTCTGGGTTTTCATACTCGTCTAATTCTGGAACGGAACAGAATTAGCTGTGACAATTTTCAAGAGACAGATTTTGTTTTTATGTGCAAGTGTGTGCTCGCCACAACACCACTGTAACACTGCATCAACTCCAATTATATACAATTCACGAGGACAAATTTAAACCTTCTTTAAGTACTGTGAATACTCTTTAATATCCTGCCTTTATGTAAACTA
Source organism: Cichlasoma orientale (assembly GCA_034780415.1). Taxonomy (NCBI): domain Eukaryota; kingdom Metazoa; phylum Chordata; class Actinopteri; order Cichliformes; family Cichlidae; genus Cichlasoma; species Cichlasoma orientale. The sequence continues at coordinate 86,569 of JAVDPK010001036.1, read as the reverse complement.
CCACTTCTTGATGAGTCTCCTGAGATGTTTTTTTTTCTAATCTACAGCCTATAATGAACAGCAGACTGGTTCAGCTATATTTATAAGCCATTCTAACCCACACCGTCAATGTTGATTTATTGACTGAACTCCAGGTTTGCTTACTTGTGACTCCAATTATTATGATTGTAATTTTTAGTCTGGGGTAGAGATATTTTATTCCAACATACACTGTGAATGTTTGCATAATGTAATCAATATGGAGAAGAACAACATAATGATTTGTGTATTATTAATACAGGCAGACTGTTTTCAGTTGATTAAGATCTGGCTATGGTTTATGACAGATTTACATGGAGCTGCCACTGGCTTCAAATGTCAATATTTATGTTAAAATGCCATAGAGCAAAAATAAACATGTTTACAGTCTGGTGACTCTTTTGATGTTACAGACAATTGCATAAGGGTATTTTCTTCTTTTAAATTGTATTAAGGCTCAAAGTTATGCAATATTAAGGGTGTGGCTGCTGCGAATGGTAGATACAGACACATCAAATACAGCCACGAGCTCTGTGCTTGCCATCACTTCTGATAATTGAAGTCTGTGAAGAGGATTTCTGGACTGTGTCTGCGGTGCTCTTACCTTTTAATGCAATTATGTGACAAATGCATCGACTCCCTGTGTGGCTAATTTTACTAACAGACTGTGCAGCTAGTGTGAGTCAGTTCTGGTGAAGGAAATTCTAACTGTATATTATTTAGGTATCTGTGTGTGTGTGTGTTATGGACCCATACAGTGACACACTTTTGTAATTTTGCTTCTGTATATATCACCATGTTGGATCTTAACTTAAACAATCAAGATGTGAGTGAAGTGCAGACTTCCAGATTAAATTAAAGGGGTTCAACCAAAGAACTGCATTAACTGTTTAGCAATTACAGCCATTTTTACACACAGCCCCCCATTTTCAGATGCTCAAGAGTAATTTGTCAGCTGACTGATGAGCGGTTTCAGTGGGAAGAAAAAACTCCCTTTCAACAGGAAGAAACGTCCTGCAGAACCAGGCTCAGGGAGGGGCAGCCATCTGCCGTGACCAGCTGGGGGTGAGGGGAGAGAAACGGGACAAAAGACACACCGTGGAAGAGAGCCAGAGATTAATAATAACTAATGATTAAATGGAGAGTGGGGTATAAACACATAAAGAATGAAAAGAGGAAAGTGGAGCGGAAACACTCAGTGCACCATGGGAACCCCCTAGCAGCCTAGGCCTATTGCAACATAACTAAGGGAGGGTTCAGGGTCACCTGATCCAGCCCTAACTTTATCAAAAAGGAAAGTTTTAAGCCTAATCTTAAAAATAGAGAGGGTGTCTGTCTCCTGAATCCAGACTGGGAGCAGCTGAAGGCTCTGCCTCACATTCTACCTTTAAATACCCTAGTATGTCAGGGAGCCAATGGAGAGAAGCCAATATGGGAGAAATATGCTCTCTCTTTCTAGTCCGTGTCAGTACTGGTGTTAACCTTTCTAAGACTGAACTACTGGTGGTTCCTGCAAAACAGTCGGTTCAACACAACGTCACCTTAACAGTCGAC